>OY992892.1:56393436-56433436 GCA_963921405.1 Cepaea hortensis | reverse complement strand
ATAGATGTATAGATAGATAGATAGATAGATAGATAGATAGATAGATAGATAGATAGATAGATCGATAGATAGATAGATAGATAGATAGATAGATAGATAGATAGATAGATAGATAGATAGATAGATAGATATCGGTCGGTCGGTCGGTCGGTCGGTCGGTCGGTCGGTCGGTCGGCCGGCCGGCCGGCAGGCAGGCAGGCAGGCAGGTAGGTAGATAGATTAGATAGATAGATAGATAGATAGATAGATAGATAGATAGGTAGATAGATAGATAGATAGATAGATAGATAGATAGATCCCCGCCAGGAGCCGGGCCTAGCCAGCTAGTTTATTTATATAATTACGTTTCATGAAAGAACCCACAGTTTGACGACACCTCTGAACTACCCCATATAAATTCCCTCAGTCTGCTAAAAGCGAAAACCGCTCAGACAAATTTCAAAAACAGCGGGGTGTGTGTCTTGTTGAGGCGGTAATACTCTTAAAATGATGGAATGAATGCGGGGGCAATAAAATATATACTGCATATAAACAAACATTGAAATCTGCTGTACAATCTCCAGAACAAAAAATTTTTTTGTTGGGTGGACATAATTATAAGGCTATATGCTAAATCTCATAATTTTCCCTCAGTTGGTTACTGAGATATTGAATTTTATATTGAGGCAACAAAAAAAAAAAAAGACACTATTAACAGGTAGTCCACCTGCCATAGGATGCGCGTAAGCTAGCGTGGGGAAGGAAACACCTTACTTCTACTTTGACACACAATACCCCTACCCCGCCCCTTGAATCAAGCTATTATTATGATGATATTATTGTATTACTTAGTTATTCTACAGCCACGGTAGCGCAGTAGCTAGCACGCCCGCCCAAGGCCTGGCGGTCACGTATTCGAATTTTCTATTGAGGCGGGGTTGTTTATGTTATATGAGTCGAACCAGCCTAGCATGGGTCGGAAAGTGTACGTAGAAGTAAAGGCGACCGGCGTGATATTAACCATACTAGCCATCGAATGCCGATTGGGTTATACAAATATGGAGTCATAGTTTATATATATATATATATATATATATATATATATATATATATATATATATATATATATATATATATATATATATATATATATATATGTCAGGGGCTTATATGTAAGTAATAGTGTAAGTGCCGGTATGTAAGCGAGAGTCAGTGTAAGCATAGCTGAGGTCAAGGGCAGTAGGAGACATCACGGCTTGGCTAACGGAGGGTCAAGCAAGAAGCCCGTGAACAGACCCACGTGATGTGGGAAGGTCAAGGAGGACGGAGTCAGTGTGTGTGAGACAGCGAATAGAGACGGACGTGTGGAGATCTAGCGAGTGATAGAACGATCGAACGATAGTGTTGTGACGGATAGATGAGATGAACGTTGTGTATTAATATTCGAGGAATGTACTAACTGTGATATGTGCGAGATGATGTGAGACTGTGATTGCAAATGGTCATACGGGCGACAGTGTAAATATCGCCCATGTGAGCGAGCGTTTTGCTGCTTGTGTCGAATGATTGCTTAAGCGTGAAGTGAGACCATATTGTTATCCTGTAGTATAGTAATAAAGGTTGTTCAGGAGATAGCTCCTGCGAGTTTCCGATTGCAGTCATGTGTTATTAGTATATGTGTCGTAGATGTTGTAATTTGCCTGTCCAAGTCCAGTGAGCTAGAAGGAACAAATAGTTATATATAATACATAAAACAAAACCTGGTCTGAAGTTAGAATTAGAAACCATGTGTTGCCCATGTAACAAGATCCTGCCTAGGTTAGTTTACTCCAGAGGAAAGGTAACACCAACACGTTTGAAACAAGACAAGCTGCAGAATCTGCCGGATCAGCAAAGCAATTCTCTAACTTTCGGAGCTTCCATTCCAGACTAGTTGCCAACCATGGCTTAAGACCTGGTCTGCCCTGCCATGGCATTTAGTATTTAGGTTGCATTTCCTCGCACTAGGGTAAGACTTGTACCCTCCCAGTTGCACTCCACCGCCCGAAGCCGCTGGCACAATGTGGGGTGTCCCGTTTGGTGAGCGCCGCCCAATATTCGGGGCCTACAGAAAGAAGGTAATACCGTCTACTGTCATACGGTAGCTCAGTCATATCTGACTAAGAGCTGACACCAGATACAATTTTGTTAACATCCATGTTCTTTTCTACTAACTTGTATACCCTAGTAACTTCCATATCCTATCCCGCTAATATCCATAAAGTATTCTGTTAAATTCTAGATAATTTTCTGTTAACTTTTATATCCAATCCCGCTAACACTCAAATCTTCTCATGTTAACTTTTGTATCCAATCACGCTAACACTCATATCTCCCCATGTTAACTTTTATATCCAATCCCGCTAACACTCAAATCTCACCCTTTTAACTTCTATCCAACTCCCGTCCACTATTTTTAAAAAAAAAACATAGTTAAATCTAGCCACATTAGTGCAGCAAAGAAGCAGATTTCCGAAGTTAAATACCATCAACAATACGTAAAAATAATATAGCATAATAATAATAATAATATAAAACACCTCAAACTCTATGGTGTGGCCATCGGTGGGTAAGAAGCGCTATACATAACCTCTCCCCTCTGCTGCCTTGCCCGGATTCTCTTTTTAGACTAAGGCTAATAGTGTCAACCATACACAAACCGGCGGAAGTCAAAGAGAAACCGTTGAAATATTTTCCCAAGATAATCATACTTCAAGAGAAACTCGAATGAGTGCGGTGACAGATTACTAGCATGGGCAGAATATCTTGAAATGTTAATAGTTAACAACTGGTTTAAACACCATCATCGACGACTTTATACGTGGAAAAGCATTGGAGATAATGTTCACAATCAAATTGACTACATAATGATCCCGAAGAGATTCATAAGCAGTTTAGTAAGAGCAAAAACTAGACCAGGAGCAGATGGACATTATGACCCCGTGCCAATTATAGGAAAGGTGAGGTTAAGACTTATAACTACAAAGAAGATACCAAAGAACATCATTCTAGATCTAGCATTACTTAAAACAGACAAAGAAATTGGAGAAAGGTATAATTTTACTATACAGAACATATATAATGCTATAAATATAATACATAAGTTTGATGAACAATGGGACATGTTGCGGGAATAAATCCAACATCCATCAACAGAAATCATTCCAGTTAAATACAGAATCGCAAAAAATAAATGGGTGTCAGGCGAAATTCAGCAGATGTTGAAAAAAAAAGAAGAAAGAAAACACAGCATAAAGAAGAATGTAATATAATACATAAGGAAATAGTAAATAAATGCAAAAAAAAAAGCTAAAGAAGTCTGACTGAATCAACAATGCATGGGGATTTGGACAAACTATGGGAAAGACTCACATTCTAGATCATCACCAAGTGCCTTGCCAGCTGGCATTGTCCAAGTTTCACATCCTTACAAAAGACCAGGCTCTATGTAGCACCTCAACACTCTTTTTCTCGTTTCAATTGACATCTTTTTATTGGTCAGTATGTTTTTCATCTTGCTAAAGGCTACTTTCGCCATGGCCATTCTTGTTCTAATCTCTTCAAGGCATCTCCCATCACATGTTATGACTGTTCCGAGATAATTGTACCGATTCAATTGCTGCGGTCCCCGGCCAGTATGGTCACTGCCATAGATAGAAAGCAACGGCAAACTACCTTCTTTAAAAGTGCCTAGTTCATTATGATTCGCCTAAAGACAGAACATTTATAAGGTTAACTGTACGAAAATATTCGCATTCCTTTGTTTCTGGTCTTTTTGGTAAATCTATAAATACTGATTTCAGCATATCGCTGGTAGATATACACTGTTGTAAAAATCATTCAATATTTTGGTTAATATTTATATTCCTAATTCTCCCAGTATTTCTAAATTTTCTATTGTGATTGCATCTGGCCTGGCTGTTTTTACTTTCTTCAGATGTTTCATAGCGTCGGCAACTGCTTTTAAAATAGGTGGGTCTTCTAAGTTACTTTCTTCTGTAAATTCTTCCCTTTTTCCTTCAGAAAATTGTCTCATATACTCATTCCACCTCTTCACTCATCCATTCTTTCCTGAGCCTTTTGGCTTCTCTCCGGTTACATTTCTTTACTTGTTTGATGAATACAGTCCCCTAACATGTCCCATTTATACTCTGTAATCTGGTTAGTGCCGGCTCCCTGGCCTAGGTGTTAAACCACTTTCTCTGTAATCCCGTTTATCCACGTGGGGTAACGCAGCGTGCGAGAATTACTTACGGGATAAGTGAGCCGACCGCTCAGAAAGCAATGGCAATCTACTGAGCGTAATCTTGCCAAGAAATCAACGACGGCGGTAAAATGCTGGTGTTGACAGCGATGTCCTGTAAAGGATATGCGGAAAAAATCTGGTTACTGCCGGTCTCCCTGGCGCAGCGTTAACGTCTTTCTCCGTAATTCCGTATATTCTCGTGAGTAACGCAGCTGCGCGAGATTCGGTAGCGGATCGCGCCGCGTTGGTTACTCACGGGGGTATGTGAGCCGGTCGCTCAGAAAGCAATGGCAAACTAATGAGCGTAATCTTGCCTAGTACACCAACAGCAGCTGAAAAATGCTGGCGTTGACTGCAACGTCTTGTAAGGTATATGCAACATAAAATTTAAAAATATAGTTATTGCATTGTACCTATTTTTCACAACCACTCTGTATTGTTCTTGAATTTCTTTATCTGCTTTCAGAACACTTTATTATGTCTCATATTCTTAACCAAAAGCTGCATTTAAGAAAATGAAGAGTATCTTATGCAATAAGTCACTATCACTGAATGTAAGAGAGTGCTGAAATGCTATGTAGAACCAGTTTTGCTGTATGACAGTGAATCTTGGAATGTAAATGAACAAATTAAAAAGAAATTAGAAGCAACAGAGATGTGGTTCCTGAGACGAATGTTGCGAATTTCTTGGACTGCCAGAGTAACTAACAACGACTGCCTGAAACAGGCTAATGAAACTAGAACACTATATACAACAATAAGAAAGAGACAAACATCTGTCTTCGGTCATGTGATAAGAAGAGAGGCATTAGAGAATATCTGAAAACTGGAAAGATCGAGGGGAAAAGAGGCAGAGGCAGACCAAGAAAAATGATGCTGGATGGACTGAGATGGTGGCATGGAGGAATATCAACAGCAGAGTTGATCCAGAAAACCAAAGCCGAGATCTGCGGAGAGCCATGAACGCCTACGCCAGCTGGCAGGGCACTTGATGATGATGATTCTTAACCATATTTTCTCTCTCTCTTTAATCTTACTTCTATTTGTCCACATAGAGGCACGTATACACTATTACCATTAGCACAGGTCATTGTGATACCATTTAATAACGGATTTCTAAATCTGTTATTAATGAGTATGTAGTCAGTGTGGTTAAGTATTTTCTTATCAGGGCGTTTCCGTGTGTAAAGTCATCTTTATGGTGTTGAAATCACGTGTTTGCACTTATCATATCATTTATATTTGACCATTCTATTACTTTCTCTACTCTTTAATTTCTTGTTTCTGAACCATAATTCCTCATTATATTCTCCATTTTTTCCATTCCTATTTTTCCATTAACATCTCCGATGAAGAAATATATATATATATATATCCAGATCCAGAAAACCAAAGCCGAGATCTGCGGAGATGCTACGTTGAGATATAAGTTGCGATTTTCACTATTCTTTTGGGTTGAGGTTATTAGGTTTTCTATACCATTCTGTGATGTGGATAGCAATAATGTAAAAACTGGCAAGATCGAATGGAACAGACCAAGAGGAAGACCGAGAGGAAAATACCTGGATGGCTTGGCCACATGGCATGGACGAGACAGGAACACTGAGCTGATCCACGACTCTGGTGATCGAGTGAAATGGCGAGTCATGACCGCCCACGCTTTCCGGCATTGCACATGATTGATTGATTGATATTAGATATTCATTCATTCATTCATTAATTCAGTGGCATATTCTTTGCAGAACCTCTTTTCCATAACAACCGTCTGGAAAACATCTCAATCATTAGCAAGATATCCCTCGTCAGATACACCCATTGAGAAATCATCCACCAAATCCTGCATCCATCTTATCTTTGGCCTCCCTCTTCCTCTCTTTCCAGGCATAAACCACTCCATTATTGTTCCCTTCAAACTTTCATGCCGTTTCAAGTGGCCAAAATATTTAAATTTTCTTTGTTTTATCGTCTTTAATAGCCAACCTTCTTCATTATTCAGCTCTTGAAGTATGGATGCATTTGTGCTTTTCTTTATCCAAGATATTCTTAGAACTTGTCTATGACATGTGTATTCAAAGGCCTTTATGCGCTGTTCAGCTTGTTTAGTAAGTGTCCAGGTCTCACAGGCGTATGTTGCAATGGGAAAGATTCATGTTCTTTAAAATCTAATTTTTGTAGTTATATCTGTCCCACTCCACAATTTATTCACTTGTTTTAGTCTTTGAAGTGCAATAGATAATCGTCTTTTAATTTCTTTCATTGTGTCACCATTGTTGTAATAAATGACACAAGATATTCGAAATTTTCCACCGCCTCTACATTTTCCTCATTAACATACATTCCTTTCTCCATAGTAGTTTTATCTGTATGCATTATCTTTGTTTTTTTTGGTTTTGTTTGTTTGTGTTTTTTTTTTTTTTTTTGCTCGTTGAGATATAAGTTGCGATTTTCACTATTCTTTTGGGTTGTGGTTAACAGGTTTTCTATACCATTCTGTGATGTGGATAGCAATAATGTATCATCATGATATCGAATCTCTAGTATGTCATGACCACCGATATTTAGGACATCATTTTGCTCCCTGGTTATATATTTCGGCGTACAAGTTAAACAAATATGGGGACAGCACACAGCCCTGACGGACTTCTTGCTTGATGTCAAACCAATCTGATGTCTCGCTATATATTCTAACCGCTGCTTGTTGGTTTAGATAGAGCATTTTTATGAGTTATACTACATGAGATGGAAAGCCCATATTCCTCATGATTTCTCAAAGTTTCTGATGTTGTACACAATCAGATGCCTTTGAATAATCCACACAAAACAACATGAGAGTAGGTTTACATTAAATTCTCTGCACTTCTCTATTATTAAGCGGATGTTGAGTATGTGATCTCTTGTTTCTCTTCCTTGTCTAAATCCAGCTTGAACCACGTTAATTTCTCAAACACAGTCTGGACATAATAGTGCAGAGGTCAAACATTATTAAGAACTTATAACACATTTTGAGGGAGCTACGTCACATAACGTGGACAATGAGCCGACAAGATGGTTGTGGAAATATGGTTTTTGAGGAAAATGCAAAGAATACAATGGGCAGACAGAAAAACCAATGACCAAGTCGTACAAGAAACAAATGAAATCCGTAAACTGATTAGAGAAATCAGACGTAGACAGTCACAATTATTTGGTCACGTTATGAAGAGAAATAAATTGGAGAACTTGATGACAATTGGCGAAACATCCCCACCCATCCACACACACCTCCAGATATATATATATATATACTCACCCACCCACATATCCTCACCACCCACACACCCCCAACTACCCAGGCAAACACATCCCTAAAACATACATCTCCCCACCCACACACACATCCCCCCTCCAATCCAATCATCCTGCCCCTACCCACACTCATCCCGCACCCATCCACACATCCCCAACCTACACATATCCCGCACCCACACAATCTCTCCCCACACACCCACAAATCCCGCACCCACCCACACACTCCACCCATCCCCCAACCTACTCACATTTACCCACACATACATCCTCCACCCACCCACACACTCCCAGTCACCCATACCCAACCACACATAATTTAACCACACATCCCCCAAATCACACACACAACCCCCACCCATAAAACCACATTCCCACCCACACATATATCTCTCCAGCCATACGCACACCCCCACCCAACCCACACATCCCCATCCACCCACACACAAATCCCAACCTACACACTCACCCACCCACACATTCTCCACCCACCAAACACACCACCAAATCACCCATCCCCCAACCACTCATCCCTTAACCACACATTCCCCCACCCTCACACACATATCCCCACCCACACACGCATCTCCCCAGCCATACACACCCAACTCCACCCACACATCACCACCTACGCACACATCCCCACCCACCCACACATCCCCTATCCACACACACATCTCCCACCCACACACCCCACCACCCACACACCCCACCACCCACCCACACATCCCCCGACCCACCCACACATCCCCAACTGACGCACAAAGCCCTCATCCACACATATCCCCCACACATCCCTCAAACCACCTACACACCACACACCCACCAACACATCCTCAACCACCAACACCCTCACATCCCACTATACACCAATACCCACAAACACACACCCACCCAAACACATACCCAAACCCACATATCTACAGCCATACACGCACACATTCCCCAACCCACAAGTCTATCATCCACACACACATCCCCACCCAACCGGATATTTTCCCACGCACCCTCACATCCCCCCACACACACATCCATCATCCACACATCTCCACACCCACCCACACATTCCTCACCACCCACACACCCATCACCCAAACACCCCCCCCCACCCAAACACGCAACCCCACTAACATACACACACACACATCTCCCACCCACACACATCTCCCCAGCCACACAAACACATCTCCCACCCATACACACATCCCCCACTCTCATCTGCCCACCCTCACATCTATCCCAAACCCACATACACATCTCCCCACATCCCCACACATACCCCCGCCACACCCCCGCCACACCCCCCACACACACACCACACACACATCCTCACACCTAGACACATATATGATGCCTCGCATAATCACTGAAACTAATATGGACAAACTCCCATACTTTAGATGCACATACACTGACGATTATCGTGAGCATCTCACAGCAATGTAACACACGGAGAAATAGAGAAATATATATATATATATATATATATATATATATATATATATATATATATATATATATATATATATATATATATATATATATATATATATTGTCAGAGTCCACAGTACAGCAGTGATGCAGTGACATCGTTACGCCGCCAGGTGACTCAGTCCCTAGCAGGGATGAAGGAACTTCGTTACGCCGCCAGGCGAATAGTGGTCACCTGCCTGCGAAGTTGCCGGCTGGCGAGACGGCCAGCGGTCACACCAAGGACGCACGCATGTCTCGTGAAGCCACCTCAGGTGAGGAGGCGAGTTCCAAACCACAGGGAGACAGCTCTGGGACGTGGACTGAACAGGACGCATGTTGCGAGAAAGGTTTCTGTGGCCGAATGTCGAGTGCCTGGACATCTTGAGAGTCAGACTGTGTGCTGTATGGTGGATGTAAGTGTATTGAAGTATCCAGTATATATTGTTGTGATCATCGTACTGTATATGATCTGTAATTAAATCCGTTGAACGTTGTGTCGTTGAGTCTTGAGTCAAATCACGTTGTACTTGTACTGTCCCACATGTGTTAGGTAGCGAGCCAGGTGTAAGACCCTGACATGTGTGGACGTGGAGAGACTGGAGAAAGAAAACCAGTACAAGAAATATCAGGGTATTGTACGTAATTATACCTCGGGTGACTGCATTGCAGCCTTTACCCAAAATTTTGAAACTTTAATGGAACATTACCAAGTTCCACTGTCTGAATGGAATATTGTGTATATGAGGAGTTTATCAGGGAAACCTCTTAAAGTCATTGAGACTATTCCCAAAGATCTCAGAAAAGACTACCATTATCTTAAATCAAAGATAATGGCACATTTTATGTTAGATGAAGCAGGTTACAGAGAACAGTTCAGCAAGTTGAGCCCAAAACCGACTCAAACGTTCTCTGACTACCTCTGCTTAGTCCGAGATATATTCACCAAATGGACTTCAGCAGCCAAAATTGACAGAAATTATGATAGATTAGAAGATCTAATCATCAGAGACAAAATCATTTCATCCATTCCACCAAAATTTTCCAAATTTTTGCAGGTGAATGAATGCACTAGTATAGATGAGATTGATAGACGAGGCACGGCGTATTACACCGCCAACAAACACTGTTTTGTGACAGAATCTACGGACATTGATTTTGTAGCTGCGGCTAATTTTGACAAACCCTATAGTAGGCAGAAACCTCATAGGCCTACCTCTGAGAAATTTAAGCACTGTATTCATTGTAAAGTTTCACATCAACAAAATGAAATGTGCGATAAAAACCCAAAATATGATATTTATCTACGAGATATGATAAACAGACGAGATCATGAGCGTAGATCGTTCAGGTCTGTGCGTAAATGTTATCTTTGTAAAGCGCATGGACACCATCGCAAGGATTGTAAAGGTAGACAAATGATCAACGAGGCAAATGCCGCCTTGTCAAACAGTTCAGAGTCAGAAGAAGAAGAATCAGAGAAACATCCTGTGAACTCAGCACAGACTTTTGACATGTATAACACTTTATGTACTGTTTGTAACACCTTCTATGAAGATGGTATTTTAACGTGTGGCCACGCCATCCCTATTGCCAATGAAGAAGCTAATTTGGTAGTAGATTCAAAAGGCAAGATAATCGTCCATCACGGATATGTGAACGGCAAGTCTGCTACAGTTCTTCGAGATACCGGCAGTTCACTTATTGGCCTTAAGAGAACGTTCATAATGCCTACAGACTATACAGGCAGTCACGTAACATGCAGAACATTCTCAGGCAATATTGAGAGATACCCATTAGCATGGGCATATATTCAAACACTTTTCCTCACTGGGAAAGTAAAGGTCGCTGCGTTAACAAGCCCAGTGTGTGATGTAATAATTGGAAATTTGCCAGAGGTGAATGATAAACCTCATGACATAACATCTGCGTGTATTGATGATAACATAACATCACCATCCAATGTCATCATTGATAATGTCACACCACCTATTGAATGTATGGTAGCTAATGTAGCACTAAGTTCTCATCATATCATTGACAACATTGTTTCATCACCATCTGACATCATTGATTGTGTGAACGCAGTAACCAGATCTACTGCTAGAGTGCAAGATGAAAGTAATCAAACTGAGGCTATTCAATCACTTAGCCCAGTATCACTACCTACTAACGCCATGAAGGAAACTTTTGTAACAGCTCAAAAGGCTGACCCTTCATTGGTAAAATATTTTAATCTGATCGGCCAAAAGCCAAAGGTAACCAAGAATGCAAAATGGCATTTTGCTTTGAAAAATGATATCCTCACCAGGTATTATACCAGAGGTGACAACACCACAGAGCAAACTGTTTTGCCAACTAGTTATCGTAAGCAAGCCTTACATCTTGCCCACGATATACCTCTTGCAGGGCATATGGCATATGTTAAGACCAGATCTAGATTATTAACACAGTTTCATTGGCCCAAATTTTGCAATGACATTAAAGAATATTGCAGAAGTTGTGACACCTGCCAGAAACTGATAAAAAAAGGTAAACACCCACAGGCAAAGTTGCAAGTCACTGACTTAGCCAGTCGACCTTTTGAAAAACTATCTGTTGACATAGTAGGCCCTCTCAATCATACAACAACTAAAGGGAATAAATATATTCTAACTGTCGTTGATCAATGTAGTCGCTGGCCGGAAGCTATTCCGCTAAAGAACATAACTGCCAATGATATAATGGAAGTATTCTTCCATATTTTTTCTCGGATAGGATTTCCAGACACTATCCAATCTGATAGGGGTACTCAGTTTATCGCCGCATCTACCCAAACTTTCACCAGAATGTTGGGAGTGAAGCAATGTTTCAATTCACCATACCATCCTCAATCAAGTGGAATCGTGGAAAAGTTTAACGGCGATCTGAAGCACATGCTTGCAAAAGTCACGCAAGAACACCCTAATAACAGCTATTCTTTTTGCTTATCGCGAGGTACCACATTCTAGTACCGGTTTCTCTCCTTTTGAACTTATTTATGGTGCCAAACCACGTGGCCCATTGACTATTTATCACCAAATGTTAACTGAATCTACTCCAGTACTTAAACCCATATCATCATACGTATATGTTACATCATTGCGTGAAAGAATCATCAAATCATGTACGATTGCAAATAATGCACTAAAATTATCTGGTGCTACTTATAGACAGTATGCTGACAAAGGAAACAGAACAATAACTTTGACACCTGGACAGGACGTTCTTCTTCTGTTACCTAGTGACCGACACTTATTGACTGATTCTTGGCAGGGACCTTTTAAAGTGACAAGACAGATTTCATCTGTAGACTATGAGATCCTAATAAAAGACAAACACAAAATATTTCACATAAATATGCTAAGACCATACCATAACAGAGACAACGAACAAGACGATACGACAGCTTGTACAGTGATAATAGATCACGAGGATGACGAGGTTAGTGACGAAATCCCAACACCTACATTAGACACGACAGACTGCTTGAAGGATATCAAGATCAATCCAAAACTAACTCAAGCAGAAACAGACAGTTTAAAACACCTAATACAACAGTACAACACCATTTTCTCCAACAACCCAGGACAAACAGAATTAGTACAGCATCACATCACACTCACATCAAACACACCCATACGATGCAGACCATACACCATCCCATTACATTACAAAGAACATTTACATCAGGAGATCATCAACCTAGAAAAGAATAACATCATAAGACGCTCCCAATCAGACTTCTCATCTCCCATGGTCATTGTACGCAAAAAGGACAATACAATAAGACTGTGCATCGACTATCGAAAGCTAAATAAAATAACTGTTCTAGATTTGGAGCCAATGGCAAACGCTGACGATCTTCTGACAGAACTGACAGACGCTAGGTTCTTCACGAAGATAGATATGACTAAAGGATATTATCAGATAGAAGTAGACGAACAGAGCAGACATCTGACAGCTTTTGCCACACCTTGGGGACTGTACGAATGGTGCAAACTTCCATTTGGGCTAGTCAACGCCCCAGCCACATTCGTACGTATGACACGACTTCTTCTAATAGACATTCCTAACATAATTTGCTATATCGACGACATCTGTGTTCACACAGAGACAATGACAGAGCACATAAAGACATTAGAACTGACATTTGAACGCATCAGACAGCACGGACTGACAGTAAAGCCTTCAAAAGTAGACATGGCCTACCCTGAAATATCCTTTTTGGGATACAAAATATCCAATGGCTTTGTCACGACAGACGATAACATTGTGTCCAAGATTCTAAAACTATCACTTCCGACTACAAAGAAACAAGTCAGAAGTTTGTTAGGACTGATAAATTATTATCGGCAGTTTATTCCGGATTTTTCCGACCTAACCGAAGTATTTACTAACTTACTAACCAAAGATAAGCCGGAGAAAATTGTAAGCAATGAATGCCTAAAATTAGCATTCTCTAAAGTATTAGCTTGTTTTTCTAATGATAGCTTACACAATCCCATCCTGAAATTGCCAAATCTCCATTTACCTTTCAGATTAAGAACAGATGCGAGCTCCGTCGCGATTGGAGCAGTCTTGCTGCAAGAGCACAACAACATCCTCCATCCTGTGTATTTCGTATCCAGAAAGCTGAAACCGAGAGAACGGGCGTGGTCAATACCTCAGTTGGAAGCCCTAGCTTTAGTGGTGGGTATTACAAAATTGTCTAGATTTCTTCTAGGACGCCATTTTATCGTGGAATCTGACAGCAGTCCGTTGCGATTCATAAATTCTGGGGTACCATCAAACCATATGATAGCCCGTTGGTCTTTGAAACTCCAAGACTACAGCTTCGAGGTCCGACATATTCCAGGCCGAACCAATACGATCGCCGATTTGTTGTCCCGTTGTCCGACCGACCCATTGAGCAACAAAGTCTGAGTGCAGTGTAAAATACTCAGATCAACACAGCCATCTATCAGTGAATAAGTTGTGTATTCACAAAAGCTGTGTAATGTCTACATTGTGATAGGGGTTACTCCCACTGTATATAATGTTCTTATTTTATTACTAAATGTAGTGATTGTCGTGTATAATTGTGTAGTGTGTGGTAGAAAGCGAATTTTAATTGTACATATTCCGTAACAAGAACATTGCCACATTCGCTCAAGACTTACCGTAAGCGAACTATCCATTGTGACAGTGGCATATCCGTGTGGAGTCTTCCAGAGATATTTTAACATCCATGTGTGAAAGTGTGACATGAACAGTTGACAGCTACACCATTGCAGTTTAATCTAAATCCAGAAGGTTTATAAGAAAACATCCAACACATGAACTGTAAGAACAGTATACCGTCCGTATCTACATCAAACCGGAACAGGTGTGTTCTACAAGTTGTAACATCGATTACTTAGTGTTCGTGTGTACTTCCGGATTATGTTGTAATTTAGAGTAAAACTAGCAGACGACACATGAAAGTTTAAAAAGCTATGACGATTCTAAAATCTTTAGGAATCTATAAAATTGAATACACGAATTGTGTGTTTATATATTTATGTAGTGTAATCTTAGAATCATATCTTGATTAGTGTATTCATACTAGCGACTTTTTCTCGTTAGGATGAAGAAACGTCAAGCAATGACACTAAGAAATAAAATAATTATTGTAAATTATTATATGCCATAAATGTTTGAAATTATTCCCCTTTCTTTTAGTTGCTATTACATCCTTACACAAAGGGCCATAATTTGAAATGTATAATGTAATCTTATATATAAAAAAGGATGTGCGTATCTCTGTCTGTATGTCCTTTATACGCTCGCGAACGGCCCATCTGATTGAGATGAAATTTTCTACACGCCTTCCTTTCATTCCAGAGATGCCAACTGTCGTAGTTTTTTTTTCTTCTTCCTCCTCCTCCCTCCTCCCTCCTCCCCCTCCCAAAATACGTACGTCCAGGAAATGGTCTTCTACATAGACACTTCTCTCTGAGGTCCGCGATAACATCGGGAACGAGAACTTATATGACTACTTATATAAATTAAATGAGATGCTTCACACCAGGAGCTGGGCGATGTCGGGCCGGGTCAGACAGACAGACAGACAGACAGATAGTCGGTAACGGGAACGGGAACTTATATGACTACTTATATGAATTAAATGAGATGCTCCCCACCAGGGTCTGGGCGAAGCCGGGCAGGGTCAGCTAGTGTGTTATATAAAAATAGCCATGTGTTTGCCAGATTTTGAACTCATTAGGTAGGCATTTACTGGGCATGGCAAAGGGTTGCAGACATTGCAGACCAACACAAGAGTCCTGGCCAAATGAGGTCGGGGTTTGAGTGTTTTATGTGACTTATGTAAAAGCCACATTTCGGTCTAGCTAGATGGTTTTTGTCTCAAGAACCATATTATTATTTTTTTTTCAAATGCTGCGAGGTAGATGCGTGAAGCTGGAACTACCGATCTGACTGGGTCATTAATGCAATTAAGGTAATCAGCCATCGAGATGATGAAACCTGACAGGTGTTAAAAGTTCAACACCACATGTCGTTGAATATAACTTCTATTGATTATATGTTTTCTGTGGCAGATGTGTATTTTCTATGTATTATGATACCAATGTATATAAGCAACATAAGGGTTGACTCTGACAAGGGTTAAGGTACTAACCCAGTATGTATATATATTAGACATGAAAGATGACGTCTTTCATGGAGTTGCCGGGGGAGCGTGTCAGAGTCCACAGTACGGCAGTGATGCAGTGACATCGTTACGCCGCCAGGTGACTCAGTCCCTAGCAGGGATGAAGGAACTTCGTTACGCCGCCAGGCGAATAGTGGTCACCTGCCTGCGAAGTTGCCGGCTGGCGAGACGGCCAGCGGTCACACCAAGGACGCACGCATGTCTCGTGAAGCCACCTCAGGTGAGGAGGCGAGTTCCAAACCACAGGGAGACAGCTCTGGGACGTGGCCTGAACAGGACGCATGTTGCGAGAAAGGTTTCTGTGGCCGAATGTCGAGTGCCTGGACATCTTGAGAGTCAGACTGTGTGCTGTATGGTGGATGTAAGTGTATTGAAGTATCCAGTATATATTGTTGTGATCATCGTACTGTATATGATCTGTAATTAAATCCGTTGAACGTTGTGTCGTTGAGTCTTGAGTCAAATCACGTGGTACTTGTACTGTCCCACATGTGTTAGGTAGCGAGCCAGGTGTAAGACCCTGACATATATATATATATATATATATATATATATATATATATATATATATATATATATATATATAATGTAACGCAAAAGATAGCGATGCTCCCACACATAGTGACAGGCAAACACACACACACACACACACAATCACTCTCACAGACACTCACTCCTTCTCTCATTCACACTCGCTCACTCTCTCACTCACTCTACAGTAAAGTATACACAAAAATATGAAATAGCATGCTTATATGTTTATATATAATATGAAAAAGCATAGAACCAAGAACCAATATGTTTACATTTATTTTCAGCAGCCCGGCATGGTTATATCATAATTCTACAATTACTATTTCGTAATAATTAAACAAGAACATCGAGATTTTAATGTTAAATATTACAGAAACGTTCTTAGAATATTGTAGACCGAGAAGCAGACAAACACTGACATTATTCCAGATGTGAACACCGAAGAAAAACCACTCATAAATAGAAACATGTCTCGGAGACTTTCGTACCTTGCCCAGATTAGACTCATAGTGGCTGGGAAATAACGGCGAGAAAATGCGTGGTTCCTAGAAGAAGAGGCACGAAGATGGACCTGGGGCATTTCAGACACATGTATATGATGAGTTTTTCATTGCTTTCTGAGCGAGAAATCGACGTTTAATTTTAACGTCATGCCGGTTTAGTGACTAAACCTTCAACTTCACCATCAAAAGGGGAAGTTCAATAGCGAACGAATCTCTTCGGCCACATCGACGTCTGACTCAGTAAATCATTCAATAAGGTGCCGTATCCACAATGAAGGTTGGCTGCAATTAATCTCTAAAAGTGTCCGTCTCTAGCTTTCATTGTATTGTCTGTCACTCGCTTTCATTCTACATTATGTCAGACTGTTGTTCGTCCACCTCTTGATGTTATCTTCCCTCTTACATCGTTGTCTTCCTCTAGCTCGCTTGCCTTCAGCTTTACCCTCCCAGTAAGTTTTGTTATGTCAGAGTGCTGTTCGTCCATCTTTTGACTTTATTATAACAGTTTTAACCACGGAGTGTACAGGGAAACTTCCTACGATGGCCTCATGACGTATGCTGTAGTAGTATTAACAATTATTTTGCATATTTTAGGTTGTGACACAAACCTGGTCAATCCAATTTCAATTTCAGAACTTTTAACTTGAAAGAGATTCAACACCTGTCATTATTCTTTTCTGGAAGATCCGTGGTTTATTCTTCAGGTAATCTTTGGTAATACAAACATTGATCACAGGCCTTGCGCTTCATCTGTGAAAATACCTTGTTGTCGATTAAGAAACAGTCCAGTTTTATTGTTGTAATTTTCTTTTATTAAATCCTACACATCTTTAATTTTTTTCTTTAAAATAATGAAATTATCTTGATGAATTATTGGTTCTTGTCCTTATTTCCACTTTTCTTGTATATGTTTCCATTCTTCAAAACTATCATACAGACTCCCTGAGGTATTCCTTTCTGAACCAAAAGCCATCTACTAATATATCTACATCCTTGATGAACACTAAATTTAAACTGACTTTTTAAATGTTTTTGCTGCTGACCTGACGTCTTTCACTAATTCCGCTACGTCGACAATGTGTGTCTTCGTGCGCTGCCTTTTAGTTTCCCTCACCTGGAAAGGTTACAAACTAAACGAAGCATCTGCATTTCTTCTTCTTCTTCTTCTTCAGCGTTCCGAGCCATTGAGGTTCTTTGCTGCAGATACAATCCGTCTCCATTCGTCTCTCTGGTTGACCTTCTCTTGCCAGTCGTTGATTCCAAGTGCTTGTAGGTCTGTATATATATATATATATATATATATATATATATATATATATATATATATATATATATATATATATATATATATATATATATATATATATATTATCTCTCCACCGTCTTCTTGGTCTACCTCGGGGTCTACGGTCATTTATTTCCTGAGTGTAAGCGAGTTTTGTTTCCCTATTATCTTCCATTCTTTCTATATGCCTATATATTTCTGCATTTAGAAATCTTAATTTCTAAACCCGGCCATATAACAGTCATACGGTTATATTATCTTCCCACTTATATCGTTGCCTACCTCTTGCTCGCTTGCCTCCAACCTTACCCTTCAGTATGATTTGTTATGTCTTTTAACGTAGGCGAAAGTTTGTTTTCACTTGCCTCTGTTTTATTTGCCAGCTCTGCGGCGAAGGTGTTACGAATGTAATTCGTAATCCCACATATCGCGTTCAAAACACAGCTGTGGGCGATTTGGAAGCAGACCGCCTTGCGTTGGTTTCCCATACAATGGTATGAGTGCCGGTCGTTCAGAAAGCAACGGCAAACTATTGCACCTAAACTAGTTCAGGAATCACAAACAATCAAAAATTGCCAGAGTTGACTGCTGTGTCCTGTAAAGAGTATGCAACTAACTTTAAACTGTTTTATTTCTATAGGTAACTCTTTTTATTTAAATCCAAGTGTTTCGAAAACCTCTGCATTTGATTGTTTTTGTTTATATGAAATAAAACATATTCGTCGGTATATCCACATCTCCAGGGCATGTCTTCGACTTTCTTATTGCCTTTACGTTATCCACGCCATATATACTGTTTTTACAAAAATGACAAGCAACATTTTTGGTGTTAATTTTATAGAAAAATATTCGCTTATTGGACATCAATCAACCAATCGACTGTGTTCATCTGGTCATTAACTTCTCGTGGTTACCTGAATTGTGCTCACCTCATGATTCGTGAGGTCATGAAAGAGGTCAAGGTTAAAACAACATTTTTGACAATAACTCGTGACAGGTTCATGATAATCTCGTGAAACTTACTGAATACAAAACTCTCTGACCATATTATTGAATGCCTATAAAAGATTGACGCTCCTCGAATAAACGCAGTTAAATATTCAATGAACAAGTATAGCTCATCTCACTACAGAACAACGACTCATCGTTTTTGGACGTGTACAGGCTGGACAGTTACAAAGTGTAGTAGCCAGAGAATTTAAATAATGTGGTTAGAAACACCATTAGTCGCCTTTGGAGGCGATTTCGAGAAACTGGCTCAGTGTCAAACCGGACGCGCAGTAGAAGACCCAGAATCACAACAACTGCCGAAGACAGCTTCATACGGCTTCGTCACCTTAGGAATTGATGTGCATCTGCGTCCTCCACAGTCCAGTCAATGCCAGTGTGATATATCTGACATCATCACCACTTTATTTCTGAGATATCGGAGATTTACAAAACTTTTTGACACAAATCTGCTTCAATACTGAATTACATCAGCGCTGTTTTTTGGATCGCATTTTCTAGAAAGTTTCAACTCAATTAGCACAGCTTGGCGTTGCGAATGCAGTTATTCGATTCGCTGACCTGAATGGGGTTGGAGGTGGAAGATTCGAGCTGATACTGGCAAAATATACACAGCTCACCTTGCCATGTAGACTACTGAGAGATACATCGTTTGGTGGTTTTTCGTCTCTTGGATTTTAATTTTCTTTGTGTTCTCTTGGGACAAGAAATGGGTGGTGTGGTTTGGGCTGTACCATCATGAACTTGGGCATACTTACTTGGTCTGCGTATGGCTGTTGAGTTATTCAGAACCATGAACATACACCACGAGACGATCTTCATCATATCTGATGAGTTGATGAATTTGCCCTTTGGTCAACCTAAAGAGTAGATTCTTGCTATCCAGAGTGACCACCTGGTCTCAACAATATCCACCCTTGTCATCTCACGTTAAGTATGACAGCAATGTAGATTGAATATCTAGATCCATCATATTACCCTATGGGAAGATTCACCTAATCCATTTTTCAACATTTTGCGGTCAAGTGTTTATGGAAGAAAAGACATTTTAAGAACTCTATCTAATCCTGCAAGGACAATGAAGATTAATAATTTACATTGAAAGGAATAATTATTTGTCACCTCACACATTCATTGGATTTTAAAGTGAACGACATTTACATGTTTTTAACGGATGTTTGTTTAGAACTATGTGTAATTGGTTGATCACTATTTGATATTTGATTTAGTTTTCATTTTTTTTTTTTGGGGGGGGGGGGGGGGGGCAACTGTGGTAATGTAAGCTTTTTCAACTTAAAAATCACATATCTACCCGCAACCCCAACATTGTCCCAATATATTATTTGATTTAGAACACGAGTTCGAGTCTATTTTTTTTATGAATGTTGTTCAGCACTTTGTTTATTACAGTTGGTACAACAGACACTGTTTATAATTTGTATCGAGAGCTACAGGTGGCTGGGCGAACTCACGGGGGCAAATCTTATTTTCAGAGTGAGCAGACTCCACTGTGTTATCGGTAAATTCCCAAAGCTCACGACGCCTTCTATAGGAAAACTTATGTACATATATTTAGTGTTGGATCTTACACTTATCTGTCTTTGTTCCACACTTGGGGGTTCGTGAGCCGTTTTCAGGTTTTCTTATGATCGCGGATTAAGAAGGAATTGGTAACCCATTCCTCCCGGGAATTCCCCTATACATTATTTTATTTTCATCACGCCACAGTCAGGAGCTCGTTGAATTTCAGATTAAACGGTCAGGAACCGGCTGCACGACGCTGGTCTTTGGGCTAGAAGGCCTTACCGAGGTCCTCTTCTTACGGACCAGCATCGCCAGAACCGACTGCAGTGGGCGAATTAGCATCGTCAATGGATCGTTGGGAATTACTGGAGACGGGTTTGGTTTAGTGATGACTTTTTTTTTTTTTTTTTTTGATACAGCGACACGATAGACGTAGAAAAGTTTACGCAGAGTTCGTGAGCGCTACCCCCAGAACAGCATTGGTGAGGCGCCTCCACATAGTGGTGGAGGTGTACTGATGTAGGGAGGGGGCAATTAACTTCATGGGAAGAAGCGACCTGGTGTAAATTGAGAGGTGCCTTAATGCCCAACGATAAGTCGCTGACAGTTTTCATCCTCACGTCCTTCCACTTCTGGCTGCACGAGGGTCGATTATTTAGCAGGATAACGCTGTGGCACACTGTGACCCCATGTGGCACAGTTCACCACCCAATTCCTCGCTGACAACAACGTCCAGACAATCCCGTGGCCCGCCATGTCATCAGACATGAGCCCCATAGAACACTTATGGGATGAAATCGACAGACGACACCGCCAGCGAGACGTGGCTCCAGCCAATCTCCGACAGTTGTCTCTTGCACTACGGGAAGAGTGGGCAGCCATCCCACAACAACAGATCCAACGGCTAATCGGATCTATGTCAAGGAGAAGTCGTTCTCTGATAGACGCAACATGAGACCATACACCTTATTGAAACGGGGACCTCAGTCGCAAAGACTAATAAACAAAACCAAATTTAATTAACATCATTTCATTGTTAAAGTCGGAAAGTTTCTTCATGCCAGGATTGAAACATTAATTCCGTAAAATAAAATGTTGGTACAAGAATGGCAGACTGTACAAGAATGTATGGGACAGAAATGGAATAAGCCTGCACACAAAGCTGAAAGTCTACAAAGCAGTTGTATTATCCACACTGCTATATGCTTGTGAAACCTGGACTGTTTATCAGCGACACGATAGGAAATTAAAACACTTCCACAAAGTCTGCCTTAGGAAGCTAGTGAAGATTAAATGGCAAGACAAGATCCCTGACACTGAAGTTCTAGAAAGAGCATCCATGCCAGGTATCCACACTCTACTAATGAAGAATCAAATTAGCTGAGCTTGTCACTTAACTCGTATGCCAGATCACAGGCTTCCTAAACGAATTTTTTTGCGGCGAGCTGCATTGTAGTAAACGCTCCCACGGCGGCCAGAGGAAACGCTTTAACGACACTGAAAATCTCACTGAAGCTTTTGTAATTCACCTTGACACCTGGGAGACTACTGCTAAAGACCGTAATTCTGGCGTGCATCATTACATAATGGTGCAGTCACTTGTGAAGCAACCAGGACTGCAAGAGCTGTGAAGAAAAGGCTGGACAGAAAACCACTGCAGGAGATCCTTCTCCTGAAACGTCAAGCATTCTTTGCCCACATTGTCACAGAACATTTCGAGTCAAAATAAGATATATCAGCCATCTTAGAACTCACGGCTCCATAATTTCAACCCCACTGGATGAAATGAATGGTCATCATCATTCTTGATGGACAAACAACAACAAGTAAAACGTATTCTTACAAAAGATTTACCAACCAATCACCTAACCATTTGTTAGTCAAATCTGGGGACACAATCCATGAATAAATGGATCGAATACATTTGAGCTATTATTTCCCTCTAATACTCTATTCTTCTTCTTCTTCTTCTTCTTCTTCTTCTTCTTCTTCTTCTTCTTCTTCTTCTTCTTCTTCTTCTTCTTCTTCTTCTTCTTCTTCTTCTTCTTCTTCTTCTTCTTCTTCTTCTTCTTCTCTTCGAATTCTTCTTTTGTCCTACTGCTTTTGCGTTGCAGAAAGAAGGTAAAAGTAAATTTATGTTTTTCGTTTGTAATGTTGCTTGTACTAATATGAGTGTAATTCGTTTTAAATTCATATATTGTTTCTACGGCTGCTAATTCTGAACAATTTGTAAACAGGGGAACACAATCCATAGAAGCCTTGGAGATGTGGTTTTATAGAAGAATGCTGAACATGAACTGAACAACCAAAATAGCAATCTGGACATATTGAGAGAAGCTAAGTCGCAATTGGCGACAGAATAATTTTGTGTTTTCACAGAGGGACGCTGTTTTGTGTTTTGCTTGGGAGGATGTGATGTTTTTCGTAACTGTTTTAGGAATGTGTTTCGCAAGAAGCCGACAGTTAGTTATTGGTTATGGTCTCAAGTTTCGTGACGGTAGGCAGAGGAGCTCTTTAACGAGACAATGGCTGCGGTCACCAACCAGTATGGTCACCGCCAGGAAGAAAAGCAACGGCAAACTTTCTTCGTTAAAGATGCATAATTGATCGAGATTGGTCAGATAACAGAACGTCAATAGGAAAGGACAGCAACACTGAAAGTGGCAACATGGAATATTCGTACTTTAAGCGCAGTTGGAAAATTAGATAACGTTAAACAAGAAATGGGAAGAAAACATATTAATATATTAGGAATGTGTGAGACGAGATGGAAGGGGACAGGGATTAGGATAGGGAAGGATTTAAAAATTGTATATTCTGGGGGGGGGGGGGGGAGAGGAAAGCAAAGAGGTGTAGAAATTATCTTGGATTTTAAAACATCAAAATATGTTAAAGAATATTACGCAGTGTCAGAAAGGGTTCTACTGGTGTAGTTAATCGGCAGACCTTGCGATATCAACGTCTTTCAACTATATGCCTCAACAGAAGAAAGCGGTGCAGATGGTGTGTGGAAATTTTATAATGACATGGACAATGCTTTGAAGAAATGTAAAAATTCAGAAATAATCATCATAATGGGTGACTTAAATGCGAAAGTAGGAAAGCTTGGTGATGGATGCACAGTAGGTAAACATAGTTTGGGAGAACGAAACGAGAGAGCATACAGAGTTGTAGAATGGGCAAAAGGACATGAACTGATTGTCGGAAACACCGGGTTTAAGCAACATCCAAGAAGATTTGAAAGGAATCACAATTGCGAAATGTAACATCAATAACATTAGATATGCTGGTGATACAGAATTGATTGCAGACAATGAGCAGGATCTGCAACATTTAAAAGACGCGGTTGTTGCACACAGTGAAAAACTAGGAATATAATTAAATTATAAGAAGACACAGATTATGGTCGTCACTATGAAGAAGGAAATACCACAATGTGATATACAAGTAAATGGGAACATTCTTAAACAAGTGAATTGGTACACTTTTCTCGGAACAGTCATAATATCTGATAGGAGATGCAATGAAGAGACTAGAACAAGAATTGACATGGCGAAGGTTGCCTATTGCAAGATGGAAAACATACTGACCAGTAAAAATAGGTTATTTGCAACGAGAAAAGGAGTGTTGAGGTTCTACGTAGAATCTGTAATTTTGTATGGATGTGAGGCGTGGACAATGAGCAGACAAACTGAAAAAAAAAACAAATCTGATGACTGTGGTAATGTGGTTTCTAAGGAAAATGCAAATACCATGGACAGACAGAAAAACCAATGACCAAATCTAACAAAAAACAAATGAAAACAATAAACTGATTAGAGAAATTAGACGTAGACAGTCCGTTTTTTTTTTACACGTTATGAGAATAAATAAATTGGACAACTTGGTGACATCTGGCAAGATTGAAAGAAGGGAAGAGGACAAAGGAAACGCAGAGATGTAAACGCTTGGATGGCTTGGCCAAGTGGTATCGTCGAGACAATAAAACTAAGCTGATCCACAACTCTGGTAATAGCATAAGATGGCGAAACATGACCGCCTTCATTTATCGGCATGACACATGATGATAATGAAGTCGCAAAGACTACTTATCCCGAACATCAGAAATAGGTAGTCATCATATTTTCGCCATTTTATGAGAAGACGAAAGTGGGAACATGTTGTGTTGAAAGAGAGATAGAGGAAGGTAGCTTGAGAAAATTCTTGAGTCTTGTGTCATATCACTGAAGGGAGTCAACACACGAAATGATCCCTGCCGTTTTATGGGGATGCATGATGACCACTCACGCCAGCAGGCTATGCACTGGATGATGATGATTGTTTCCTTTTTCTTATTGCTCTCTCTCTCTCTCTCTCTCTCTCTCTCTCTCTCTCTCTCTCTCTCTCTCTGCGTGCGTGCGTGCGTGCGTGTGTGTGTGTGTGTGTTTTTGTGTGTGTGTTTGTGTGTGTGTGTGTGTCACCTTTTCATGGTTCTAGCTCATTTCTCTGTCATGTTCAATATTAGTAAAGCAAATGCCACGTATATATCTGATGACAAACATGAATGAACGGACAGTGCTAAGGTAAGTTCTAGCTCGTGGTCGAAATGCCGCTATGGCGTAGTGGCTAGACGCTAGCCTGCAGGCCTAGTGAACAAGGGTTCGATGCGCGTTACTGCTTCCAGGTCGATACAGCTTAAAATGAGCACCAGAACATGTGTAGGAAAGTAAAGGTGGCTAGCGTGATATCACACAGCGAGTGCCGAATGGTCTACACAAAAATAATAGATTAGCACCATATATTCGATGCACCTTAAGGCGTTTAAAAGGGATCCTTTACTACCACTTTCTTTTATGCGTAGTGGAAATAGTAAATGGGCATGACTTACACATACAACAGGTTAGTAATAGATATTAAAAATGCTCGAGGAAAAGTCAGACATGTGCTGGATCGTAATTGCATTGGACCTGAAGTGCAGGGATTGGCCGGCAGGCTGCATGAATGGGAGCTGTAACAATTGATTCACAACAATTCGCGCCCATATGATGCAATTATCTACACAACTCTGTGCCAAGAGGCAAAGAAGTGCCTGAGGGATCATAGCAAAAGTGAACGGACCGTGTTAAGTACAGATGGGCCTAGCATCAAGTCCAAGAATGGAGGTGGAGGTGGTCACACTGGCGTTCCATTGACTGGAGATGGAAACATAATGAGACAACAACTGGTACTATTAGTATGAAGACGCTTCGCTGGTTGTAAAAGATGAGGAGGGAGCACGTGAGAATGCCCCGAGTGCAGTGAGGTCGGTTCTTGACTTTTCTCATCAAAAGTTGTAACGCAACTATTAGTATATCACGCTCCGAAGCTTGGCGAATGCAGTTGACAACACGCTGGAATAAAGGCGCGGTTATAATGTGGTTGAATCCTCACCGAGGACAAACTGATCGGGGTTCGAGGTCCGCCCGGGGGAAATCGGTGGAAGGAAAATTCATGGGAAGTAAAGGCGAGCGGTGTGATATTGATTACATCACCCTTCGAGAAGGACAGACAGACAGACAGACAGACAGACAGACAGACAGACAGGACATATAGTATAGTCAGGTCTTAGTCAGATATGACTGAACTACCGTATGACAGTAGACGGTACTACCTGCTTTCTGTTTACGCCGAATGTTGGGCGGCGCTTACCAAACCCGACACTCCACATTGTGCCAACGGCTTCTGGTGGAAGAGCGCAATTGGGGGACGGTACAAGCCTTATCCTGGTGCGGAGAAATGCAACCTAATGACAAAATGTCATGGCAGGGCAGACCAGGCCCTAAGCCTTGGTTGGCAGCTGGTCTGGGATCGAAGCTCCTCCAGGCGGACAGTTAGAGCATTGCTTTGCTGATCCGGCAGCTTCTGCAGCTTGTCTTGTTCCAAATGTATTGGTGTTACCATTCCTCTGAAGTGAACTAGGCAGGTCGAGAGAGGGATCACGCAGCATGGGCAACACATGGTCTTTCATGTTTAGCCCAGGCTTTGTGCTATGGAGAGTTATAACTCCATCCCTGGTCTTAACCGTCCTCGGAATCAAAGCGAGAGGTAACAGTTACGGGTTATAAGTCCTTGTCAATTGGCGTAGACATGGGGCCCCACCGGTTGCCTCTGGCGGTGGGAGACACCTACAGGTGTCACTGATCAGCTACCGCCCGCCTCAAGCTGAGCAACCTCCAGCCAGTTGGGTGCTGATCCGCCACAGCCTGCCTGCTTCAATGGGTGCTTTGGGCTAGGACAAAATCTGAATCGCAGGCTGTAAAACCAATGCACCAGGTACTATTAAAAAAGAAGAATAGAAACCACAAGCTACGGCTTGCAACCTGGAACGTAAGTACCATGTGTCTAGGATTTTCTGCTGACCTGACAATGTGGAAAAAAAAACGGCCGTGATTGACGCCGAACTCAATCGTCTAAAGATTAATATTGCTGGCCTGCAGGAGACTCGCCTCGCTGAGGAAGGGTCACTCAGGAAAAAGAATTACACCTTTTTATTGGACGGGTAGAGGGCAGGCAGAAAAAAAGGCAACACGGTGCGGGCTTTGCAGAGAAGAATTAGCTACCGGGAATGATTGAAATTCCAGCTGGAGGTAATTAAAAGACTATTATTCCTGTACTTGGCAACCTCTTGTGGCTTTGTCACCATTATCACTGCAAATGCACCGATACTCACTTCCTCTGATGATGTGCACATGGGGTACTAATCGTTATTGACGATGCCGAACTAAAGAAAGTAGACCATTTTACATATCTAGGATCAGAAGTAAATAGCAAATTATCCCTAGATCAGGAAATTATCATTAGGATTGGTAAGGCAGCAACAACAATGAATAGGTTAAGAAAAAGAGTCCGGGAGAACAGGAAGTTTACTGCCAAAACAAAAGTCCTTGTCTATCAAGCCTGTGTCCATAGTACTCTTCTTTATGGCAGTGAAACCAGGACAACTTACTCACGCCAAGAGAAACGTTTAAACAGCTTTCATATGCGGTGTCTGTGTAGAATACTTTGTATTAAGTGGAAAGACAAAATCACAATTACTGAAGTGTTGGAAAGATCAGGTTGTGTGACGGTTTGTTCCATGCTCAGTCTTCGTAGACTTAGATGGATAGGACACATTAGGAGGATAGATGATGGTAGGACCTCTGTTTTGATGAATTACAGATAGGTAAGAGATCTCAGGGTCGGCCTTTACTACGATACAAAGATGTGTGTAAGCGGGACATGATTGATACAGGGATTTATATTGCACATTGGGAGCAAGTCGCCGCTGATCGTGTTGCGTGGAGGGCAAATATCAGAAATGGAATAAAGACAAAGGAGAAAATGATTGCATATAAGTCACACACCGAGCGTGCGAGACGTAAGAAGATGGTGCATGATGGTGGCAATGGCCATGTGTTCATATGCATCCACCGTGGACGAACATTTACAGCGCGAATTGGCCTGATCAGTCACATTCGCTGCCGCCATGGGTTGTAGTTATTATGCCTGTTTGAAGCACAAACTATCGTCTGTCAAGACGGCAAGGTGCCAATGTATGTGTAGATGGACGGACGGACGGACGGGCGGGTGGATGGATGGACGGACGGATGGACGGACTGATGGATGGATGGATGGATAGATGGATAGATGGATAGATGGATAGATAGATAGATAGATAGATAGATAGATAGATAGATAGATAGATAGATAGATAGATAGATAGATAGATAGAATGATGAAAGGGAATGTAACTGTGGCTAGAACTGAGATATATTCATTATGTTTGTTGTCTCCCTTATCAGATACACATTCTACGTTGAATTTTCTTGAATGACTTTCGACTTCAACAATAACATATCTGTTGGAAACAACAAGCTGCCATAAAATTGATAATGAAATGGATCGATATCAGTCAATTAAGGGAGGACTGCGATTGGCATGTGATATGTTTCCCCACATATTGCGAGTAATATGAATAATTTAGGAGATAAGAAAGGAATCGCCGTTTAAATCAACAACATAGGATGATTGATTGATTGATTGATTGATTTAGGAATCGACATCACAGCATTCGGGGCATTCCCATAAGTGCTCCGTCCCATCCTCAGCAGCCAGCGAAGAGTTCCAACACTAATAGTACCAGTAGCAATCTTATTATAAGTCCATATCGCCTTTCCTCTGAGCGTTGAGCGTCGGCCAGATCCCTTCGTCACCCCTCGTTGTCTGATTCTTGCCAGACCATGGTGTGCACGTGCTCCCACAAGGCGGCAATCACGTCTGCCTTGTCATGTATCAATACTCCACCAAGTTCTGCAGAGCCAGCCAGCCAAACATAGGATGTAGATATGTAAACGATACTGTATTAATTGCAGCTATTCAATAGGTCTGCAGCTTTCACTGGATGCGGTTACTGCACACAGTGATCAACCAGGGCTTGAATTACATTGTAAAACAACATAAATTATGATCATCAGAAACATAAGTCAAATACCATAATATAACAATCAAATAACTGGAACAGTTCTTGAACAGGTGAATCGGCACAACTGTCTTGGAAGAGTCATACTATCTGAGATTGTAGAGATTGGGGCAAGACTTGTCATGTTCCCCATAACACCAGCATATCCTGGGAACAAGTTCCAACAGATGCTCTCTGTGTTTGCAAGATTTAAAACATACTCACCAATAAAAAGCTTCCAAACAGATGTACGAAAAGAGTGTTGAAGTGTTTTATAGATATTCTACTGGTGTATAACTGTAAAATATGGAAACCAAGCAAGACAATCCGATAAACATCTAATGACAGTGGAAATGTCGTTTCTTAGGAAAATACAAACAATACGATTGACGGATAGCAAAACAGAAAGAGACAGCCGTAAAAGAAACAACTGACAACTGACACGGGCATTCATGTCTCTCCATGGAGCTCGGTCCTTTCTGTTCTTGATCAACTCTGCTGCTGAAGAAATTCCTCTGTTTTATCGCCACAGTCCATCCAGCATCATGTCTCTCGATCTACCTCAAACTCTGTGTGTGTGTGTGTGTGTGTGTGTGTGCGTGCGTGCGTGCGTGCGTGCGTGTGTGTGTGTGTATTCCTAAGACGAATGTTGCGAATTCCTTGGACTGCCAGAGTAACTAACGACGATTGCCTGATAGAGGCTAATGAAACCAGAACCTTATATACGACAACAAGAAAGAGACAAACAGCTTTCGTTGGTCATGTAAAGAGAAGAGAGGCTTTGGAGAACATCGTAACGACTAGAACAATCAAGGGGAAGAGAGGTAGAGGCCGACACAGAGAAATGATGCTGGATGGATTGAGACGGTGGCATAAGGAAATATCAGCAGCAGAGTTGATCCAGAACACCAAAGCCTGAGACATGCGGGGAGACTTGAACGCATACGTCAGCTGGCACGGCACTAGATGATGATGATGTTGATGATGATGCTATATATATATAATGCATACGTACACACACACACACACACATACAAAATACGTACCTGTACTTTCGCTGCGCATTATTGGTATCCACATATTATGTGTTTTAGCACGCATTTTCTTAAAAAGCCGAATGACAAACATAGAGATAGACAAATACGCATATAGCCATTTAAGGAAACATATAGACAAATACGTGTCTGTTTATATGTTCGCCAGTGTGTATGTGTTTAACTAATAACGTGGGTTTGCATCAATGCATCCATGTAGGTTTAGCATAGTGAATTATGTTGGCTCTATCTGTTGGTATGTTGGTAAGTACTTTATAAGAATGTAAGTAAGTACTTGAAAGATACTCTATTACTAAATATCCCGGAGCAAGAAGGTAAACCAAATGGGCTGTCGATTTACCGATTAGGATCGCTATGGCTTTGAAAATCGTGCGCGAAGAGGGAATAAATACATTCTCAAATTACCAGACACATGTAAGGATTTGTTTCGCTTACCTCCCCATTATAAGTTAACATTTTTATAGCGCTCATGGAACAATTAACCGACTTTTTAATATAACTATTCTAGAAATGATTAATTAGTTCAATTTCACTCTTGCCAAATATCACCCGCTAAACAGGTAATTTTATATATTCATTTTTTTTTTAAAGTTGTCTTTGTTTACTGCTGTTATACATTAGCCATAATGTGTTTAATGATCCGCGGGATTTGAGAGAGAAAACGAGGTCAGAAATGTTTGCGAAATATACAAAAATCGAAGTTGTTGTTCACTTCAGATGTTGACTTTCTTTACTGGTTAGATTACAGGTGATCTTGTCTTGACATTTATCTATTAGTCTCCGGTAGGTTTTCACACAGAGAATCAATTGACTAGCGTCATCACGCTGTTGCAAATAAATCTGCATTGCACATTGCACTGCATATGTGTGAGTGTTTATATATATATATATATATATATATATATATATATATATATATATATATATATATATATATATATATATATATATATATCAGAGCTGATCCACGACTCTGGTGATCGTGTGAGATGGCGAACATAGCAGCCCGCGTTTAACAGCATGGCATATGATGATTATATATATGAATGCCAAGAAACTTACATAGGTGGAACGGAAAGTGAATTAGTATATCAAGTATCCGAACATATACCGGTGTTGGTGGAAAAGAGAGTTAGTCAGTCTTCATGAATCCCCGTGCAGTTGACATGCTATACAACGGCGTCTTTGTCGATTTCGCAACAACTCATACACTTTGGCCAACAAATAAACATCGTTTCGCATACTGTAGTCGACGAACACTAAATGGCTGCAGATATATATAGTGAGTCCTTAGCAATTAGGCTGTTTCAGACGGTTTTATGTAGACAGAAAGAATTCGTGTTAGATTTGAAATTAATGTGGGAATAACAAAAGCTCCACATTTGAACAATACCTGTAGCTATGTTTTAAGTGTTTCAGCTAAAGAATGTTTTTCAAAACAATGCATTCCCTTGGTTAATGTAAAGCAAACTTTGTTGAAAGCATTACTTATTTATTCACTTCGTACGATATATAATTCTGCAGAATCCACCTGACAAGATGCAGTGAAATATGCCAGGCCATAAATCGGGCAACATATTTTTTGTGGCTTCAGTGTTTGAAATAATGACAGAGAGCAAAGAATGATCAGGAAAATAAGTTGAAGGTTATAAAGTAAACAATCTGCACTATCCAGATGACATAGCATTGGTAGCTGAAGTGCAAAAGATCCGCAACAAACGTTAGACATGGCAGTTATAGAGAGGTTTTAAAAAGTACTTTCTCTTGTATGTAAAGAAAACATTAACAATGGTCATACGAAAGGAAAAGATAACGCCGATATTACATTGTCATGGCAATTGCATGGCGGTTCCATGTGATTACACCACGGTGATATTACATTAAACAGGAAAGTGCGAAATTATTCACTGCCACGGGGCGGTTAAACGGCTCAATGGAACTACTCTAGACTGACAAAAGCCGATAAGTAGGCTTAATATTGACAGAACGTTTTTTGTTTCATTTATCTTATTTTCCGCAGGTTTTAGTGCCCGGTAAATGAAAATTAACACATAGAAAAGACATGCTATTCGAGCAATATCAGACAAGAAGATTAATCGGTTGAAAAAAAAAAGATTTTTAAATTGGTATATTGTTATTATTTTAGCAATGGCCATACATCCATCATGTGCCATGCCGATAAGCGTGGGCGGTCGTGTCTGCCATCTCACTCGATCCCCAGTGTCGTGGATCAGATCCATGTTTCTGTCTCGAAAATGCCACGTGGCCAAGCCATCCAGGTATTTACTTCTCGGTCATCCCCTTGGTCTCTTCCCCTCGATCTTGCCAGTTGTCACCAACTTCTTCAATTCATTTCTTCTCATAACGAGACTTCCGGTCGCCAACATGGCGGTTAGGCGTGGAACCGTTAAGGCTTGTGGCGTGTTTATGCTTGCAGCTACAGTTTGCAATCGCATTTTCCTCATGTTGGACTGGTAGTACATGGTTCCGTCGCCCTGCTACTGAGTGAGTGCGTGGGCGACACTGTGAGCTGTGAAATTCGAGGGAAATACTTTTACATGTGTCCTGTACAGTGACCTGCGTGTTCGGAACAATGGCTACCGGCTTTTGCTGAATAGACTGATTTGCCTTTTCGGTTCACGAGTGCATTTTTTAGGAGACTCCCGGGAGTCGGCGCTGAAGCTGCGGAGTTCGTGCTTTATGCGACACTTTCCGCTAGTCGCCCTGCGGTAAAAGACCGAGCATGTGAGAAAACCCGGGTCAATGAGGTCTTTCTGGTGACTGCCGAGTCTGTCGACGATGAACTGTGGTTTTTATGGATTAATTTTGTGTTGGCATTCTGGCAGCGGCATTATGCACAGTGACCCTATGCGGGCTGTTAGATTGTCGAGACTCCTGTCTATTTCACTTTTCACATTGGACAGTGGGGAGCATTTTGTGTGATATTCACTGGCGCAGGAACGGAGCATAATGGGAACGACCCGTTGCCCTAAAGTTGGAACCTCGACTAACTAACTAACTATTTCTTCTCATAACATGCCCAAAAAATTTTGACTGTCGACGTCTAATGTCTGTAATCAGTTTATGATCTTCATTTGTTTCTTGAAGGACTTGTTCATTGGTTTTTCTGTCTCTTCGTGGTATTCTTTGCATTTTCCTCAGAAACCACACTTCCACGGCCATAGATGTTGTTCAGCGTGTCTGCTCATTGTCCATGCTTCACATCCATACAAAAGTACAGGTTCTATGTAGCACTTCCACACTCTTTTTTCTCGTGTCAATTGATATCTTTTTATTGGTCAGTATGTTATTCATCTTGCAAAAGGCTACCTTCGCAATGGCAATTCTTGTTCTAATTTCTTCAAGGCATCTCCCATCAGATGTTATTTATGACTGTACCGAGATAACTGTACCGATTCACTTGTTTTAAGAATATGCCCATTTACTTGTATATTACATTGTGGTATTTCCTTCTTCCCATCGACGACCATAATCTGTGTCTGCAATCAAGAATGTATAATCTGCATATCTAATGTTATTGATGCATCGTCCCCCAATGTTTATTCCTTCCATATTTCTGAAAATAGTTTCACTGTACAGGGAAAAAAGATCTGGAGACATTACACATCCCTGTCTCACACCTGGCCACGCCATCGCATATATACATTAGATTATAGTTTTAAACAATTTTAGATTATAGTTATTCAGATTTAAAAGACTGTATGAAAGATTCATAACTGATATCATGTAGTTAATATGGTTATTCAGTTAAAATAAATTATTTAGCAGACGGTCATAATGGAAAACAAAACTAACAGTTCGTCATCATATGGGGGGGGCACATGTTGAATTATGCTTGCTCTAATAGGCCATACTTGTGCCTCAAAGTTTGCTTTGCAGCCTATCACAAATAAGCTTAGCAGTGCTGTAAATAACAATAAACAAAACTGTGTATATATTAATTGTCAATCTACTGAGAACAAATCTGCCAGGTGTTTTTTCCTGATTTTCTGAATTTTGTGTGAAAATGACATGCTTCAAAATATGCAGTTATAATTATCTTTGGATGAATTTAATGAGCAATTCTTGTGATATTGGTGAAGAGAAGTGTTGAGTTTATCATTATTCAGTAAATGTAACAGGATTATCTTTAAAGGATGAGAAATAACGCCTTGGTAAGTGGAAATTTTAAATAATTGTTACCCCTTTAATTTAAATTGTTATTAAAAAAATCTATTATTATTATTTTTATAACACTTCTAATCTACCACATAATTATCAACACGGTCATGTTACTTGTGCAATCTCCTTTAATTTGATATATAATACAATATATCTGCTACAATTTTAACAATTTTTAAATTATTGTTATTGTGACGCACCCCTACTTCCCATTTTCTGCCAACAATTTATGTTTGGTCCAAACCCAATGTTTTTGCTTTGGCCAAGGGATAAATTCATATATCTAGAAACAATGCAAACGTCAGATGTAGGATGCTAGACATAGATTTAGAGCATAATAGGCTTAGAAAAAGCGGTATTTTTCAGAAAATTTAAAGTATATTTTTCAGAAAATTAAAAGTATCTTATGTAACAAGACACTGCCATTACATGGGGGAAAAAATGCTGAAAAGTGACATAGAATCTGTTTTAATCTATGACAGAGTGTGTAGTCCAGATATTGCTTGCTTGCTTATGTTCGTTGGCTTGAGCTCCAACGCGAGGTCCTGTATGTCAGATGAAGGCATCCTGTTGTCCAACATCAGTGTGATGTCATACAGGACCTGAGGTCTGCGTGAGTATCCGTTGTCCCATGTCTGGCTTTTTGGTGTGCAGACTGGTGGTTCCTCGCCGTACAGGCAGACACTCTCCGACTTTGGAGGAATCGCCGATCCTACTGACTTTAGCCAGGACCCTGAAGGGACCTGTTGCCCAGGACGCTCGACGAGGACGCGTCAATAGGTCTTGGCCAGTATATAACCCGGCCGTGTTACAGATGTACATGACAAACTCGTAACAAGAGTTGGCATAACTGCAGTTTCAGTTTAAAGTTGTAAAAGGTCCTTTAACAGCCCTGCATGTGAAACAAACAAAATAAAGCAACTGTTCCCCCGTACACCAAATTTACATGTATATTGTTTATCGCTAGCTTTGAACTCAAGCGTAGTCCATAGGGTGCTACTACGTCTAGTGCATTGTACTGATTTTTTCCTGTGGATTTGTTTTCCCTATTAGTTGTGACTCTCGCCATCAGGCGAACCCAATCCGACTTCTGAGGTACTTGTAATTTATGTCCCCAGGTCAACATTTTAGTCCAGCTGACCGGTGTAGGGGCTGAACTCGCTGCCATGGTATCAGCACACCGGATGTTTAAGAACGAGCACTCATATCTATTCGGTCATACTGATCTGCACTGTATGACAGTGAATATAAGGAATGAATGAACAATTTAGGAAGAGCTTGGAGACACAAAGACGTGGTTTCTGACAGAGTATATGAGTATTGCTCATATCTTGACTTTCCAGAGCACTTAATAACGGTTGACTGGAAGACGCTAATAAAAGGAGAACATTATATACAATCATGTAATGATAACAGAGACATTAGGAATACAACGACAAATGATGATGGATGTCCGAAGGCGGTAGCAGTGAGGAAGAACTTCAATAAAATTGATGCAGAACTCCAATACTCAAAATCCAGGAAACAAAACACGCAGCACCATCTACGCAAGCAGAAGTAGAAACACCCTAAGGGCTCCAAATATAACCAAACGAGAGACCGACGGTTGAACGGGGCCGAAACATCTTTTTTTTTCTTCCAAATATTGGATTGAATTGGACAAAGACCCAGATTTGAGGAGATAAGTGAACGCCTACACCATTTAACACACACACAAACACACATACACACACACACGCACACTTCCTATTTCACTCTTTAGACAACACACGCTTTGCCACATTCTCTTACTAGCTATATTACTCTAATTTTTTCTTTGTCCGGCACACTTTTCTTCATTATTTCTTTAGCCCGCACACTCAGCACTCCCTAATTCTTTTTTTTTTTTTTTAAATCTTTTGCACGTTCCTTCATTTTCTTTTCAGCTGGCACACAATGTCTCAAGGTCTTCATACTCACACACTCTTTGACAATCTTTTCATCAACACGTACGCATTCTTTTATTTAATCTGTTCCTCACACAATCTTTTAATCTCTGCTTAGCTAAAACTCGTGCCTTCACGATTTCAATGCTGCACACACACACACACACACATACACATCCACCCACATTCACATACACACACCTCACACGTGCGCTCACAATTAATTATTTCTTTACCTCAAACACGCTTTCACTTTCTTATAAATTTATTATGGGCGTTATTGATTTAATCCTCCATCGTCCCAAAATATTAATTAACCATTCTCGACAGTAGCCAAAGAAAGTGTGAGTATGCATGTGTGTGTGTGTGTGTGCTCGTGTGAGTGTGTGTGGGCGTGTGTGTGTGTGTGTGTGTGTGTGTGTGTGTGTGCGTGTCTGCGTGCATGTCATATTAAACGACACGGTGGTTTGAGAGAAGGCAGATGGAAGGCATGGTTTCTGGAAGAAGTGGGAGGAGTCTCTGTACAGTTGTTTCTTTGGTGCACCTCACGAAACATCAATAAGGTCTGCCGCATCATATAGTGGAGCAATGACCCATTAGACGTGGCTAGAAACATCTATATTATGTTATACTATGTTATGTGGTTTTATAAAAGAATGCTGACAATTAACTGGACAGCCAAAATGAGCAATCAGGATGCTTCAAGCTAAGCTGAGTCGCAAAGACAACTTATCACACATATCAGAAAGAGGCATTCAGCGTTTTTTGGCCACGTTATGAGAAGACAAATACTGAAACATGTTGTGACATCCGGAAAAATTTGCAGAATGAGAGATAAAGGAAGACAGCGCGAGAAGATTCTTGATATTCGTGTGTTATGGCTCGGAAGGAAATCAACACACGAATAGATCCATGACGTCGGAGATCGTAATTTGTGGAGAGGTATGATCGCCCGCGCCAGCCGGCAATGTTCTGGATGATGGTGATGTTATGTTATGGTATGTTATGTCGAACAGGGTCACTGCTCATTGCGCATTCCCTGCGTATTCAGACTCTCAACGCTGCAGCGATCCTAAAACATTTTACCTCGCAAGGAGATCACTAGGAAATTACTGAATTGGTCACATGTAATATGATTTGATGTTAATGAATTTGAGAGGTTATATTTTTTGTCAAGGTGTTAATGTCTTCCATATATCCTTACTATTTGTTTTATCCATTACTAAGTTCTTAAAATAATTTTTCTTTTCTTTTCGTATGGTATATTGAACTTCGTTTCTAAGAGTACGGTATGTGCTGATGTTCCTATTTTGATGTGCTTTATATCTATCTCTCATACTTTCAAGTATTTCCAGGGTGATCCAAGGTGGTTTTTACTTTAACTTCCTTGACTGGCACATGCCTATTAAAAGCACAAAGATAGCCACAGGACATTGCAGACACATTGGGCATGAGGGTGCATGGGAGCGGAGATATGGCAGATGATAAAGAGACTTTTCGACACGTCATGAGAGCGAAGTTCTGCAAAGGATATGCTTCGTGATGGTGCAAATAATATGTATTTACGAAGAAAGATGTAATACAACATTTATTGCTACTCGCATATTCATTAACACATTCATTTTGAGAATATATGTTGTGTTATTACGATTCAGTTTAATATTTCAACGTGGACATATGGGTAACCGCAATTACGGAGTGACTAGCACTTTTGCCAGTCGGTTAGATTAGCCTATAAACATATGTGGTTAGCACTATATATCTAGTACATCTCTGGGTGTGAAAAGGATCTGTTTCTTACTTTTTAACTTTATGTCTGTCGAAGCAGTGGTAGTGTCGTGTTTAGTGAGATTCTTTATCATGGCTGTGGTTCTGGTTCAAAATCCAGCGACGGTAGGGTTCAGATCAAACTACTCGAACAAGCCTTACCAAGTAAGTACTGGATAATTTCCAGAATGTCCTGGAAGCTTACTAGGAACAAAAGGCGACATGGAAGGTAACGGAAGACTTCACCTCAATATAATAAATAGGTCGTAGTTTAGAATATGTCCAGACTTATCACAACACAACCCACTGCAGTATCTCCAATAGAACTACCTTTCGGTGTTATATTTCTTTTGATCTGTGGAATTTGAGAGCCGGTGGTAGCATGATGGCTAGAGCTCTTACTTGTCGCTTCGTGGTCATGTGTTCGAACCCCTATTGAAGAAGATGTTTGAAAACTTACCCTGGGTTCCCGGATCAAATAAGTGACAGGTAATTTATTGGCAAGTAAAAGCTGCAGGCGCAATATTGACCATATCATCGATGCAGTGCTGAAGGGTGTATGGAAGTACTGAACTAGAACTGGACTTCCGGTCCAACTTGGATGACAGGCGGTTAAGCTGTTAAGGCTTCTGGAGTGTTTATGCTTTGTGGCTACGGTTTGCTTACGCATTTTACTCACGTTGGACTGGTAGTGCATGGTTCCGTCGCCCAGCTACTGAGTTAAGTGCGTGGAGCGACACTGTGAGCTGTGGATTTCGAGTGGATTGCTTCTAAATGTGTCCACGGTTGTTTCGATCGTGAACTAACTGTATGTTCAGAAAAATGACGGCCGGCCGATTGCTGAACTAATTGGGCTGTGCGGCTGCTGGTTGTCTTGTGACTGCCACTTCCATCGACGATGAACTGTATTTTTGGTGGCGGATTGTTGTGCTGGCATTCTGGCAGCGGCCGTATGCATAATATACTTGTGCGGACTGTTGGTTTGTCGAGACTCTTGTCTGTTCCACTTTTCATATGGGGCAGTGAGGAGAATTTTGTGTGATATTCACTGGCACAGGAACGGAGCATTATGGGGCGACCCTTTACCGTAAAGTTGGAACCGCGACTAACTAACTAGCCGAACGAGCAACTCATGCCCAGAACGTCACATGGGGGATATACGTGACAATTTACTTTAGAATACCAGTGCCGTGACGAAGGTATTGCCAAAACGAGTCTCAATCCCGCGCACCGTATTCGAAATACAGTTACATGTGATTTGGAAGCAGATAGTCTTGTTTGATTGTCATACAATGGGACCAATGTCGGTGGTTCAGAAAGCAATGGCAAACTACTGAACTTAAACTTGCCTCGTAAATCACAAACAGCCAAAAAATGATGGGGTTGACAGTGTTGTCCTGTAGAGGATATGTAACTAATTTTTATTTATTTATTTGTTTAGCGGACGCCTGGGCGGAATGGGCAGGAAGGTGCGCTGTCAATGACATGGGGACGGTCGGGTGAGGGTTCGATTCCTGAGCTCGCCGAATATTCAAAAGTTAGTTCCGTATCCTTTACATGACGTCGCAGTCAACCCCAGAATTTTTTGGCTGTCTGTGATTTCTTGGCAAGTTTACGTTAATAGTTTGCCATTGCTTTCTGAACGACCAGCACTCGTACCATTGAATGAAAACTAGCTCAAGTCTTTCGTCACAGAGCCGGCTCATTACGGGAATGACAGACTGGCTACCTATTCTTGCATGCACTCAAGTCTACAGCAAGTGATGATCCTAGCACATCACAGAACAAGGAATCTCCATGGCGAAGTGGTCAAGCCGTCCACTTCGGGCTCCAAAGGTTGTGAGTTCGAATCCGGGCCGTGTCCTTCGGTTCACGAGTGCATTTATTTCGGAGATTCCTATGGATCGTCGCTGGAGCTACGGAGTTCGTGCTTTGTGCGACGCTTTCCGCGCTACGGATAACAACCTAGTTTAGTTTAGTTTAGTCGTTGGATCAACATCACGGCACACGGTTTAATCCATAAGTGCTTCT
>OY992892.1:56250936-56390936 GCA_963921405.1 Cepaea hortensis | reverse complement strand
GGTGGCCAGACCCTGGAACCCAAGGACCTGACTTAGAGGCGTTCAGCTAAGTCCCATAGGTGAGGGCCTCGTACTCGCCTAAACCGTAGGGTCGCGCACACCTGTCACTGTCACGCCATAATCTGCTGATTCCCCATAAGTTAAAGAATCTTTCATACAAGAATGGAAAACATGCAGGGGAGCTATTTTACTAACTAAACTAACTACAGCCGGTCTCTCTGGCTGTGGGGTTACAACACTTTCTCTCTGTAATCCCGTTTATCACGCAGAGTCTCGCAGCGGAGCGAGAACTGAGGTGGTTCGACCCCCGCTCGTGACTTGCGGATACTGAGCCGGCCGCTCAGAAAGCAATGGCAAACTACTGAGCGTAATCTTGCCAAGAGATCAACAGACAGCTGAAAGATGCTGCTGTTGACAGCTAAGTCCTGTAAAAGGATACGCAAAACAAACTAACTACACATAACCAAAAGGTCTAACGAAGTATAAAACAGGCCTTTACTCTTTATGTTAACTTGTACAATTCAGATGAAGGTTGTTATAGTTATAATTTACACTGATTATCTCAGTGTTGTTATAGTTATGCTGTGAAATGGTTACATCAGTGCGTGTTCTAGCCAGCACCAATGTTTATTCCTCAACTGTTGATTCTCTGGGATTTGACAAAATCTCTCTATGATATTCCCATTGATTTCGTCTCGTAATGAGATTAAGAGCAGACTGATTATCTGGCCTTGTTTAGTGCGGGCTTTTTATGTCCTATTTTTCTTTTATGCATTGTTAAAAGTTGAGGGTTACATTGCCCTTTTCAAAAAGTCAATTGTTGTTATTTCAATAATGAATACACAAACAACATATTGCACAATTTATTGCCTGCTTGTCTTCAAGTGTATATTATAGAAATAGTTCAACTTAGTAAAGCAACAAAATCAAGCTATTTGGCAGAAACAAACAGCATTAGTGGGTAAGTTAGCGACATTGATAATGTCATGAGCAGGTCGGAGGAGAGTTTGACGCCTGGGCTCGTTGGCTGCTAAGTGAGAGAACGATTCCGCATCCATAAATAAAGCAAAGCACATACATACCCTCCTTCCTATACACATATAATCGTAATTTACACACTTTGACAACGGAAATACACAAATACTCACACATTCGTACATCCACAGAGTCAAGCCTGGTAGATAGGTAGCTAGGTAGGTAGGTAGGTAGGTAGGTTGATAGGTAGGTAGGTTGGTATGTAGGTAGGTAGACAGATAGATCTGTAGGTAGGTAGGTAGGTAGGTTGATAGGTAGGTAGGTAGGTAGGTAGGCAGGTTGGTATTTAGGTAGGTAGGTAGATAGGTAGGTATGTAGGTTGGTAGGTAGGTAGGTAGTTAGGTAGGCAGGTAGGTATTTAGGTAGGTAGACAGATAGATTGGTAAGTAGGTAGGGAGGCTGACAGGTAAATAGGTAGCTAGGTAGGTAGGTAGGTAGGTAGGTAGGTTGGTAGGTAGGTTGGTATTTAGGTAGGTAGACAGATAAATCGGTAGGTAGGTAGGTTGATATTTTTGCCTTAACTATAGAAATAATGACATCATTGCCTTATCACCAGAAGTACATTACATCATTGCCTTAACTGTAAAAATGGATGACATCATTGCCTTAACTGTAAAAATACACGACATCATTGCCTTAACTGTAGAAATAAATGACATACATCATTGCCTTAACTTTAGAAATACATGACATCATTGCCTTAACTGTAGAAACACACAACATCATTGCCTTAACCACAGAAATACATGACTTCATTGCCTTAACCGTAGAAATACATAACATCATAACCTTAACCGTAGAAATACATGATATCATAACCTTAACCGTAGAAATACATGACATCATAACCTTAACCGTAGAAATACATGACATCATAACCTTAACAGTAGAAATACATGACATCATAACCTTAACCGTAGAAATACATTTAATTCTAACCCTAGCTGTTCACTTTATGCAACAACCGCATCTACTAAATGTTGCAGATCCTGCTCATTGTCTGCAATGAATACTGTACCATCTGCATGTGTATTGTTATTAATGTTTCTTCTTCCAATGATGATTCCTTTCATATCTTGTACATTCAACAACGCCATAACCTTTATTACAGAAATAAACTACTTAATTGCAGAAATAAACCGCGTCATTGCCAGTGCTGCAGACATAAACGACGGTATTACAAATATTGCAGAAATAAACCACAGTTTGATCTGGAGTGTTTGATCATTGCATGCCCTTATTTTCTGTCCTCGTGATATTGTAAAAATATTGTTTGCATTATTCGTTTTTGTTCAGAGTAAAGTGCCAAAGTTCATTTCATGACGCTCAGAAACAAATCAAGGCAACGAGTGGGTACAATTAAAAGTGTTTACATTCTGTGTAACAAACGAAGAAATTGTACATGCAAATCAATGTCGGAAACAAAATAAATCAGTATAATTAATTCATTCATTTATTCAGTAGAATGTCCTTTGCAGAACCTCGCTCCCATAGCAACCTTCCGGAAAACTTCACGGTCATATGCAAGATGTCCCGCGTCCGATACACCCATCTGAAGATCATCTGCCACATCCTGCACCCATCTTCTCTTTGGCCTTCCTCTTCCTCTCTTCCCCGACATAAACCCCTCCATTATCGTTCTTTCCAAACTTTTATGACGTTTCAAGTGACCAAAATATTTCAATTTTCTTTGTTTTATCGTCTGTAAAAGCCAACCTTCTTCAATATTCAGCACTTGAAGTATGGATGCATTTGTTCTTTTCTGTATCTAATATATTATTAGAACCCGTCTATAACATTTATATTCAAAGGCATTGTTGCGCTGTTTAGTACGTCTCCAGGTCTTACAGATGGATGTTGCAATATATAGAATAAAAATTCAACAATATACAGAATCAACAACCATCAAACTACAGAATCAACATACACCCAACCATGCAGAATCAACATACATCAATTTACAGAATCAACATATATACATTTACAGAATCAACCAACAACTTGGAAACTGTCCGTGTTCAGTTGGTATTGCTTTCAAATACACGCACGTACGAATACACACACGCGCGCGTGCGCACACACACACACACGTGCACACACACAATCTCTCTCTCTCTTTCATTCTTCTATTCTCTCTCTCTCTCTCTCTCTCTCTCTCTCTCTCTCTCTCTCTCTCTCTCCCTCACAATTTGCTCCATAAGTGATGTTGAATGAAAAAGTGTATGAGAGGAAATTGTGGAGAAGGGCAGAATGTCAGACGGGCCTGCGTGCCCAATTCTTAACCCTTTGAAAATAAAGATTTTCGTTCGTTCTCTCTCTTTCTCTCTCTCTCTCTCTCTCTCTCTCTCTCTCTCTCTCTCTCTCTCTCTCTCTGCCCTACTCTCGATCTGTATGTAGCTATCATCGCAACAGAAAGCCACCTTCCTAAATGTGACACACGGTTACGCTGATAATGTCGGACGAAGGTTCGACGTCCGCTAACAGATGAACAGACTTTTCCTCACGAATTCAGGCTTATAACATTCGATGGCCCCCTCACATTACAGACCCACATCAGGATCCTACTGTGGGAATAGGAAGGAAGAGAAGGAGGTTTAGTTTAGTTTAGTCGATGGATCAACATCATTGCACACGGGTGTAACCCATAAGTGCTCCGTTCTTCTCTTAACTCAAACCTGAGTTTGGAGAAACTCAGCTCAGTGCACGAACTCCGTAGCACCGGCGAGGATCCTGAAATACTTTGTGTAGATTTTTAACTCGAAATTTTGCCCGGGCAGCGCCGTTAGGCTACTCTTTTTCGATTTCTAACTGCCAAGAGATTTTTTACGTGCGCAAAAATACACACGGTCGTCCGATCTCACTACCCAGAGACCAGAGGAAATTTTATTACTAGAAGTCCACGTGGAAAAATCCCGGTCCTCACCGGGGCTTGAACCCGGGACCTCCAGCTCTCGAGGCGGACACCGTACCTAGAGACCACGCAGCCCCCCCCCCCCTACAAGAGGAGGAGGTTCTTTGACATAGGCTCAAACACTCTCCTGAGAGCGTTGTTTTATTTTTTCGCATATCCTTTACAGGACATCGCTGTGTCAACATGAGTATCTTTGAGCTGATTGTTGATTTCTTGGCAAGATTACGCTCAGCAGTTTGCCATTGCTTTCTGAGCGACCAGCTCACATACCCTGTAAATTACCGACGCGGAGAGAACCGCTACCTATTCTCGCGCACGTCACGTTGTTCACGAGAGTATACGGGATTAAGGGGAAAGTCGTGTAACTCCTAAACCAGGGATCCCGGCCCTGAGAACGTACGCAGTATAATATATTTCTATGTTCACGTTCATTCTGGGCTTCTGGCTGACGACGCGTTCGCAACACGTCCACGTTAATACCCCAGACATTAACACATTAAACAACCATTTACCGAATGACCCCAATAACAGCCTCTTGACAGAAAAGCTTCATCTTCGTTTAATGGTTTTTGCATTGTAATTATTGCATGACGGCTGTGGTATTCGTCATTCAGAAAGGAGATTAAGGTTTTAATGAAAGCTTTTTTGATGAAGTGATTGCTTTTGTATGCAGAACGCAGAAATATCAGTGTGTTGTGTGAGGTGTGCGATCGTTCTAACTGTCTGGAATGGCCGAGCAAGTGAATTGTAAACTGTTTATCTATTAAATTGTAAGAAGACAGGAATTATGGTCGTCTCTAAGAAGAAACAAATACCACAATGTAATATGCAGGTAAACTGGAATATTCTAAAACAGGTTAATCGGTACAACTATCTCGGGGCAGTCTAACATCTGATGGGGAAGCGCCTTGGAGAGATTCGAACAAGAATCGCCATGGCAACGATAGCCTTTTGCATAATGGAAAACATAGTGACTAATAAAAATATGTCAATTGCAACGAGAAAAAGAGTGTTGAAGTGCTACATAGAACATGTACTTTTGTATGGATGTGAAACGTGGACGATGAGCTGACAAGCTGAAAAACATATAATGGCTATGGAAATGTGGTTTCTGAAGGAAATTAAAGAATACAATGGACAGGCAGAAAAACCTACGAGCAAGTCCTACAGGAAACAAATGAAAGCCGCAACTGATCATAGAAATTAGACATAGATATTCAATTTTTTTTTGCGGGCACGTTATGAGAAGAAATAAACCAGAGACCTTGGTGACAACTGGCAGGAATGAGAGGAAAAGAACAAGGGGATGGAAGAAAAGTTAATTGCTGGATGGCTTGGCCACGTGACATTGTCGAGACAAGAACACTGAGCTGATCCACGACTCTGATGATCGTGTAAGATGGCGAAACATGACCGCCCACGCTTACTGGTATGGCACATGATGAATGAATGAATACTAAGAATAGTCTTGTGTAAGTCTGGTGTTTCTAGGTAAACATATATTTAATCTTACAGGTAAAATTAATTGCCACAGTGGCGTTCTACGAACACATTTCATATGTGTGTTTGGTAGGACGGGTATCTCAGCTGCCTTTACTCTACACTCTACAGCATGTCACACAACGAACATGAGAGTCCAGTTGTTGTCTTCATCACTAACATAACATCTTAAATAAACGTTTCTATAAAGACTTACAGATAGAATGCACAGTTACATTTCTGACATTTACAGGTAATCGCACTAGACACTGTCGAATCGACATTGATCTAGGTTCCCGTGTCGGTCCAGTCTAAAATGGATCAGGAAATATTCTACGGAGTAAAGTTGGGACGATACTGACCACATCAACTACCGAGTGTCGATTTGTCTATGGAAATATGGGTCTGGCCATGCGTGCTCTATGCACCTGAAATTGAAAAAAAAAAGAATCATATAGTCTGTACTTACATTGGACATATCAGGAAATATTCTACGGAGTAAAGTTGGGACGCTACTGACCACATCAACTACCGAGTGTCGATTTGTCTACAGAAATATGGGTCTGGCTATGCGTGTTCTATGCGCCTGAAATTGAAAAACAGAATCCTATAGTCTGTACTTACATTAGACATATCCACTTCCTATCGAGTGGAGATTGCTCAAGGATTTGATGTGATAAGGGCGATTTGCATGCATGACAGAGTATCTGGATCTGCAACATTTATTGGTTGCTGTTATTTTATACAGTGGGCAACAATTAAGGAGAAAAAAATATGTTAATGAGAAAAAATAGGAGATGGTGGCACATTTCGAATAGTTTGGTTCATTTATTACCTACAGCCGGCTTCGTGGCTTAGAGGTTATGACTTTTCTCCGTAATCTCGTATACTCTCGTGGGTAACGTGATGACGGTGAGAATCAGCAGTGGTTCGAATCACATCGGTAACTTACGGGGTATGTGAGCCGGCCGCTCAGAAAGCAATGGCAAGCTACTGAGCTTAATCTTGCCAAGAAATCAACATACAGCTGAAAGATGCTGGTGTTGACAGCAATGTCCTGTAAAGAATATGCAAAAAAAAAAAAAAAAAAAAAGAAATTACTAACAACGGTGACACAAAGAAAGAATTTAAGAGACGAATATCTATTGGACATATATACCTACACAAAATAGATATTTAAGGGCATGCATCTTGCCCATTGTAACATACGTCTGTGAGACCTGGACACTTACTAAACAAGCTGAACAGCGCATAACTGCCTTTGAATATACATGTTATAGACGAGTTCTAAGAATATCTTGGATATAGAAAAGAACAAATGCATCCATACGACAAGAGCTGAATATTGAAGATGGTTGGTTACTAAAGACAATAAAACAAAGGAAACTGAAATACTTTTATCACTTGAAACGTCATGAAACTTTGGAGAGAACAATAATGGAGGGGTACATGCACGGGAACAGAGGAAGAGGAAGGCCAAAAAGAAGATGGGTGCATGATGTGGCAGATGATCTCCATATGGGTGTTTCGGACGAGGGCATCGTATGACCGAGAAGTTTTCCGGAAGGTTGTTATGGGAGCGAAGTTCTGCAAAGGACATGCTACTGAAAGACTGAATGGGCAACTAGGGTTGGAATTACCTTGTACGATAGCAGAAATGCAGTCATCTCCAAGAAAAAAAAGAAGCGAGACAATGTAACATCCAAGGGAAAATTGACAAAATTGTTGAAATATTGTATTATTATTATATTGTATTATATATATAGTATATATATATTATATAGTATTGTATTATATTATTATATTATTGTATATTATGTGGCTTACAATGACTAGCACGCGTGCTTAACAAAAAATTGACAACCCACCAGTAGTGGGTTGTGCTCAATATTTAAATTTCAAATCCCGAAACAAACACATAATCAAAATTATTATAAAAAAGTAAACAATTACAGCTATTTTGGAATAGGCATACCATATTTTGAAAGGTTCCTTATAGAGATTTTTACATGAACCGCCATTGACAATAGGCCATCAAGATGAGAAACATGAAATGGCAGCAGAAACTTACGTTTTTAAGAGAAGTAAGTGAGATAGCCATTCAAGAAAGAAATAAAAACCGTAAACTGATTAGAAGCAGACAGTCCGCATTTTATGGAAACACTATGAATATAACTAATCTTGAACACTTGGTGACAAATTGATGGGGAAAAGAGCAAGAGGTAGACAAAACATAAATACATATATCATGTGGTTACATTGCGTAATCAGGGCAAAAACACAGACCTGATCCACGATCCTAACCCTAACCCTGATCCAGAAACTCATTGCTAAAGTACATTAGACAAAAATAGCCAAATCTTTAAAATAACGACCGTCAAGTATTTTAAAAAAAAAAAGATAAAGACATGTAATATGCGTATTTTTCGTTTTTAGATGCACAGACGAGAAAAGAACATTCGTAAAATGGAAGTAGTTCGTAAGATGAGACTTTTTTTATAATGACTTTCATGAATTTCCTTCAGGTGACCTCCATTTATATCAATGTTTCTATTTATAGTGCGGAATTCCATCGTCTGACGGCTTGACGTAATTGCTTTTACGTCATGCCGTGTCCTGGTGTCAAAGTTCACAGAACGTAACCTGAGAGAAGTTCATATGGTCTGTTTGACCGTAGTACGCACATGCAATGAGAGCCGCGGGAGCGTAGTAGCTAGACGCCTTCCTACCTGCTGGTAATCATAGGTTCGAATCCGCATCCAGGCACATTTTTTAAAAATCGGCCTAGACTCTCAGCCTAAAATGAGTACCAGAAAATGTCTTGAAAATTAGAGGCGGCAGGGGTATAATGTTCCGATTTTTGCTCTGTGCGCCATAAGATGTGCAAAGTGTCCTTTACTTTACTGTACTCGCACACATTAACGATAATGTTAAAATACACAGAACAAAGACGAGAGCGCAAACCTCTGCTATTTCATCATTGTTTATTCCCTTTTCCCATTCATCTTTCTACGTGTTGTACGTTTCATATAGATACCAAATGCATCAATGTATCTGTTATATTTGCTTGTATATTATGTGGCTTACAATGACCAGCACGCGTGCTTAACGAATACTGCTTTTTTCCCCGTTCGCTCGCTTTCTAAAGTCATGGACGAGAAGCCAACATTGTAGTTCAGCTGACCGATGTAGGGGTTTAATCTGCGACCTCGGCATCAGCACACCGGAACTTTAAGAGCGAGAGTTCATATCCATTCGGCCAAACTAACATCCTAATTATTATTTATTCCCTTTTCCTGTTCAACATCCTACATTTTATAGCTCTCATGTAAATACCAAATGCATCTGTGTATCTGTTATGTTTGCGTGTATATAAAGTGGCTTGCAATGACTCGTGCCAGATGAGTATCCTTATTTGTTTCTCATGTCGTCTTTTTATTACCTAAATACTGTTCACCAATGGAGCATATTTACAACAAAAATTAAAGACTCATGGTTCCCAAGGGGCGAGAGCCGCCGAATGTTCTTCCAAGTTCCAGTGTATCGTTGCTGGTGGCAATCAAGCCTAGGCCATCAATAAACTCACTTCAGTCCCTCCCTATCCCTGTCTGTTTCTCGTACTACTTCCCTCCTCTGTCCCATTATTTCATACCATCAACCAACTCACTTCAATCCCTTCTTATCCCTGGCTGTTTCTCTTACTACTTCCCTCCTCTGTCTCATTATTTCATACCTTCAACCAACTCACTTCAACCCTCCCTATCCCTGGCTGTTTCTCGTACTACTTCCCTCCTCTGTCTCATTATTTCATACCTTCAACCAACTCACTTCAACCCTCCCTATCCCTGGCTGTTTCTCGTACTACTTCCCTCCTCTGTCTCATTATTTCATACCTTCAACCAACTCACGTCAACCCTCCCTATCCCTGGCTGTTTCTCGTACTACTTCCCTCCTCTGTCTCATTATTTCATACCTTCAACCAACTCACGTCAACCCTCCCTATCCCTGGCTGTTTCTCGTACTACTTCCCTCCTCTGTCTCATTATTTCATACCTTCAACCAACTCACGTCAACCCTCCCTATCCCTTGCTGATTCTCGTACTACTTCCTTCCTTTGTCCCATTATGTCATACCTTCAACCAACTCACTTCAAATCATCCCTATCCCTTGCTGTTTCTCGTACTTCTTCCCTCCTCTGTCCCATTATTTCATACCTTCAACCAACTCACTTCAATCCCTCCCTATCCCTTGCTGCTTTTCGTACTTCTTACCTCCTCTGTCCCATTATTTCATACCGACCTCTTGGGAGATGACGTGGCCGAATGGTTTAACTCACCGGCGATTAGACTTTATTTGTGACAGAGGTAGGGGGTTCGTTCCGCATGCAGGTCTGTTTGATGTGAATGTTGACTTCTCGTCCTTGACTTGGGGACGTTAATTACAAGTATCTCTGAAGCCAGAGTGGGTTCACCTGATGTCGGGTAAAACTGGTAATAGAGAAAGCTAACTCACACGCAAAAAATCAGTCCACTGCACTACTTAGCAGGCTTGTCCATCGGACACATTTTTCAGTCCCATCCCATCCCTTGGGATTCCCATGATAATATTAATATGTAATACAGTGCAAATAAAATTATGAAATTTATGAAAGTTTAGGGCTAGTGTCTACTAATTAGGACTACATGTACAAAGAGACAAATAAAACAACAGAATATTTATTAATTTTATATTCAAGAGTATTTTATTAAAACAAAGTTTAATCTGAATATGACAATTCAGTGTCATTTTGACACTCTCATTCTGTTTCTGAGTCACTCTGCTCATTCAGCACATTATCAATTTCCTGCTGATCAACTGTTTCTAATAATTCAGTTAATCCAGGTAATCCCTGAACCATTTCCACAATTTTCATCTTACATGCAAATTTGATATACACAGAGTTTATAACGAGAGCTGGTAACATCCGTTTTCGTGACTTACTCAACAACAATCCAGCTGCACTAAATAAGCGCTCTAATTCTGCTGAGGACACTGGTATGGCCAACTCAATTTTCGCACTTGCTTTTAGTAGTGGAAATCTATGTTTATTTTTCCAATAATTTAATGGGTGTGAAGTTGGTAGCCGTAATTTTTGAAACATGATGACTTCATCCTCAAGGCATTTGTTTCTGGGGTCATCAAACTCGTGTGTGTGTGTGTGTGTGTGTGTGTGTGTGTGCGTGCGTGCGTGCGTGCGTGCGTGCGTGCGTGTGTGTGTGTGTGTGTGTGTGTGTGTGTGTGTGGATAAAAAAAATAAGTCAAACTCACTTTTCGGCTTTTGTTCTACAATTCCTGCTACTTCACATACAGCAGATGATTCAGAAGAAAGATTTAAATCTTTGATGAATGAAATAACAGTTGGAACAACAGACTTAGAAAAAGCGATCCAATCATTGGCCCATTTATTGGTGTTCACATTTTCTTTCTTCTTAGTAATAACCGTCTTGACCATGTCTTCTATTTTGGGTTTAATGTCAACTCCAGTAAGGAATGCTGCAGTAACTTCCAGAGAACTGCCGCAATATGGCCAAAGTTTGTCACCAATAATTTTCTGAAAGTTCTGACAATATTTCTTCACCATGCTGCTGGACGTTTCTTCGTCAATATCAGCAATAACTTTGTACAACTGATAATCTAGGAGGAAGTATAACAGCAAAATTAAATGAGATGTAGCACCAGCAATTTATAGTTTGTCAAAAAATGTTTTGAATTTATCATGTATGTACAGCATTCCTTTAATCTGATCAATATTCGGAATGTGGTTTAAGAATTCTTCATCATCATCATTAAAGTAATGCGGGTATTTTTTTCTTGTTGTTAATTGGCAATGAAACGTTGGTAATAAGATCGCCATGCACGTGTTACAGATTTTGTTGGTATGGAAAATGGCAGCTGTGATGCCTTTGTCTGGCGTGTATTGTAATATGTTTCAATAAATGAAAATTGATCCATGAACTGACCGTGTTCATAAATCATGCTACTGCTGAAGCTATCAGTAATGCATGTTGATAACCTGTGCTCAGTACAACCAGATCGGTGCATTTCAGTATCGGTACCAAACCGTCCATCAAATGCTGCCGTCATGCTTGCTGCATTATCAGTACATACAAACAATGGACCGGAGAATGTGGTGGATTAGGCAAAAAATTCACATGTAAAAAAAAAAAAAAAAAAAAAAAAAAACAGAAACTGCGTAAATTGCGCACACGAGATAAAGAATTGATACAAATATATAAAGAAAAAAGAAGGGTAAAAGACTTTAAAAATGTAAAAAATAAAAAACAAATTAATGGTAGCTCTGACGTAGATCAAGTTGCTATAACGTGGCTACTGTCCCATGTGTCTCATGGGAAATACAAATGTGTGCTATCCCATCCCATCCCATGGGACGTTTCCCATGGTGTATTTTTAATGGCTGTGCAGTGTTTGAAAATATTGCCGGTCCAAGTTGTGTATTCACATTCTGTAAAGTTAATGCAACATAATAGGTAACTACAGAATTTGGACGCGCAATATTTTCAAACGCTGCACAGATATTAAAAATGCACCTTGTAGTAGCAAGACCTAATAGTAATAGCAAGACCGGTATTTCATTTTTTAATGCACGCAATCAAAAGAATTCCGAGAGTTCTCAGAAAATCACGTGACATCAGGGTGATTCCATAGTGGGTGTAGGGGTTGGTAATATACTGTGCAACTTGTGTATGGGGGTAGGATCATTTGTGTGACGTGAAAAACTCTGTGCAATAAGGAATAATATAAATTGAATGTGTTGTCGATCACTTCCGGTTGAGTGAGTGGTGGACTGCTCGACCGATCGATAGATGCAATAAATGTTTCTGGGCCTGGAGGGTCCTCATTGTCGTCGCAGTTTATATTCATAGCTTGTGCTACTCGTCTTACCTTGTGTATGTCCCATCTGTCTGCGCTCATCTTTGATGTATCTGGGGGACAGTTTGCGAAGACAGTAACATGCAGGTTTGGTACATCGTGCTGCAAACTCACTTGTCGACCGAGCACGAAGTGAATCCCGATATCCCTATTCTGAAAATCGACGATCCCACCAGATCTAGGTCAGTACTAAAAATAAATATGCGGTTTGTTTGCGGTGAATTAAAAGTGAAGTACTGTAAGAACATAGTAGTAGTAGCACGACCTAGTAGTATTAGCAAGACCTAGAAGTAGTAGCAAGCAAGACGTAGTAGTAGTAGCATGACCTTGTAGCAGTAACAAGACATAGTAGTAGCAGCAAGACCTAGTAGTTGTAGCAAAACCTAGTAGTTGTAGCAAGACCTTGTTGTACTAACAAGACCTAGTAATAGTAGCAAGACGTAGTAGTTGTAGCAAAACCCAGTAGTTGTAGCAAGACCTAGTAGTTGTAGCAAAACCTCGTAGTAGTAGCAAGATCTGGTCGTAGCAGCAAGACCTTGTAGTAGTAGCAAGACCTTGTTGTTGTAGCAACAAGACCTAGAGTAGTAGCAAGATTTAGCTGTAGAAGCAACAAGACCTAGTTGTAGTAGTAGCAAGACCAGTTGTGTTAGAAGCAAGACCTAGTTGTAGTAGCAGCAAGACCTAGTTGTAGTAGTAGCAAGACCAGTTGTGGTAGTAGCAAGACCTAGTTGTAGTAGTAGCAAGACCTAGTTGTAGTAGTAGCAAGACCTAGTTGTAGTAGCAGCAAGACCTAGTTGTAGTAGCAGCAAGACCTAGTTGTAGTAGTAGCAAGACCTAGTTGTAGTAGTAGCATGACCTAGTTGTAGTAGCAGGAAGACCTAGTTGTAGTAGTAGCAGGACCTAGTTGTAGTAGTAGCAAGACCTATTTGTAGTAGCAGCAAGACCTAGTTGTAGTAGTAGCAAGACCTAGTTGTAGTAGTAGCAAGACCTAGTTGTAGTAGCAGCAAGACCTAGTTGTAGTAGCAGCAAGACCTAGTAGTAGCAGCAAGACCTAGTTGTAGTAGCAGCAAGACCTATTTGTAGTAGCAGGAAGACCTAGTTGTAGCAGCAAGACCTAGTTGTAGCAGCAAGACCTAGTTGTAGCAGCAAGACCTAGTTGTAGTAGCAAGACCTAAATGTAGTAGTAGCAAGATATAGTTGTAGTAGTAGCAAGAACTAGTTGTAGTAGTAGCAAGATCTAGTTGTAGTAGCAGCAAGACCTAGTTGTAGCAGCAAGACCTAGTTGTAGTAGCAAGACCTAGTTGTAGTAGTAGCAAGACCTAGTTGTAGTAGTAGCAAGACCTAGTTGTAGTAGTAGCAAGACCTAGTTGTAGTAGTAGCAAGACCTAGTTGTAGTAGCAGGAAGACCTAGTAGTAGCAGAAAGACCTATTTGTAGTAGCAGGAAGACCTAATTGTAGCTACAAGACCTAGTTGTATAGCAAGACCTAGTTGTAGCAGCAAGACCTAGGTGTAGTAGCAGTAAGATCTAGTTGTAGTAGCAGCAAGACCTTGTTGTAGCTACAAGACCTAGTTGTATTAGCAAGACCTAGTTGTAGCAGCAAGACCTAGTAGTTGTAGCAAGACATGGTAGTTGTAGCAAGACCTGGTAGTTGTAGCAAGACATAGTTGTAGTAGCAAGACCTAGTTATAGTAGCAAGACCTAGTAGTTGTAGCAAGACATGGTAGTTGTAGCAAGACCTAGTTGTAGTAGCAAGACATAGTTGTAGTAGCAAGACCTAGTTGTAGTACACAGACCTAGTAGATGTAGCAAGACCTAGTTGTAGTAGTAAGACCTGGTAGTTGTAGCAAGACCTAGTTGTAGTAGCAAGAGCTAGTTGTAGTAGCAAGACATGGTAGTTGTAGCAAGACCTGGTAGTTGTAGCAAGACCTAGTTGTAGTAGCAAGACCTAGTGGTAGTAGCAAGACATAGTAGTTGCAGCAAGACATGGTAGTTGTAGTAAGACCTAGTTGTAGTAGTAAGACTTAGTAGTTGTAGCAAGACCTAGTTGTAGTAGCAAGACCTAGTTGTAGTAGCAAGACCTAGTTGTAGTAGCAAGACCTAGTAGTTGTAGCAAGACCTAGTTGTAGTAGTAACACCTGGTAGTTATAGCAAGACCTAGTTGTAGTAGCAAGACCTAGTTGTAGTAGCAAGACCTAGATGTAGTAGTAAGACATATTTGTAGTAGCAAGACCTAGTTGTAGTAGCAAGACCTAGTTGTAGTAGCAAGACCTAGTTGTAGTAGCAAGACCTAGTAGTTGTAGCAAGACCTAGTAGTTGTAGCAAGACATAGTTGTAGTAGTAAGACCTGGTAGTTGTAGCAAGACCTAGTTGTAGTAGCAAGACCTAGTTGTAGTAGCAATACCTAGTAGTTGTGGCAAGACATGGTAGTTGTAGCAAGACCTACTTGTAGTAGCAAGACCTAGTAGTTGTAGCAAGACCTAGTTGTAGTAGCTAGACCTAGTAGTTGTAGCAAGACCTAATTGTAGTAGCAAGACCTAGTTGTCGTAGCATGACTTAGTTGGAGTAGCAAGACCTAGTTGTAGTAGCAAGACCTAGTTGTAGTAGCAAGACCTAGTTGTAGTAGCTAGACCTAGTAGTTGTAGCAAGACCTAATTGTAGTAGCAAGACCTAGTTGTCGTAGCATGACTTAGTTGGAGTAGCAAGACCTAGTTGTAGTAGCAAGACCTTGAAGTAGTAGCAAGACATGGTAATTGTAGCAAGACCTAGTTGTAGCAGCAAGACCTAGTTGCAGTAGCAAGACCTAGTTGTAGTAGCAGCAAGACCTAGTAGTAGCAGCAAGAATTTGTAGTAGCAGCATGACCTAGTAGTAGTAGCAAGACCTAGTAGTTGTAGCAAGACCTAGTAGTTGTATCAAGACCTAGTAGTTGTAGCAAGACCTAGTAGTAGTAGTAGCAAGACGTAATTGTAGTTGTAGCAAGACGTAGTTGTAGTTGTAGCAAGACCTAGTTGTAGTAGCAAGACGTAGTTGTAGTTGTAGCAATACGTAGTTGTAGTTGTAGCAAGACGTAGTTGTAGTAGCAAGACCTAGTTGTAGTAGCAAGACCTAGTTGTAGTAGTAGCAAGACGTAGTTGTAGTAGCAAGACCTATTTGTAGTAGCAAGACCTAGTTGTAGTAGTAGCAAGACCTAGTTGTCAACAACTCATGTGTAAGGCATCATCAGATTACTTCTCTCGCACCACACAAGAAACTTGCAAGTCGTGTGAGAGGAAATAAATGATACATTTTATTGCCGTTGGCTCTTTACAAGTACATAACAGTCGCTAAGACCTAGTTGTAGTAGTAGCAAGACGTAGTTGTAGTAGCAAGACCTAGTAGTTGTAGCAAGACCTAGTAGTTGTAGCAAGACCTAGTAGTAGAAGTAGCAAGACGTATGTGTAGTAGTAGCAAGACCAAGTTGTAGTAGCAAGACCTAATTGTAGTAGTAGCAAGACCTAAATGTTGAAGTAGAAAGACGTAGTTGTAGTAGAAGCAAGATCTAGTTGTAGTAGCAAGACCTAGGTGTAGTAGCAAGACCTAGGAATTGTAGCAAGACCTAGTTGTAGTAGTAAGACCTGGTAGTTGTAGCAAGACCTAGTTGTAGTAGCACGACCTAATTGTAGTAGCAAGAACTAGTAGTTGTAGCAAGACATGATAGTTGTAGCAAGACCTAGTTGTAGTAGCAAGACCTAGTAGTTGTAGCAAAATCTAGTTGTAGTAGCAAGACCTAGTTGTAGTAGCAAGACCTAGTTGAAGTAGCAAGACCTACTAGTTGTAGCAAGACCTAGTTGTAGAAGTAACACCTGGTAGTTGTAGCAAGACCTAGTTGTAGTAGGAAGACCTAGTTGTAGTAGCAAGACCTAGATGTAGTAGCAAGACCTAGTTGTAGTAGTAAGACCTAGTAGTTGTAGCAAGACCTAGTAGTTTTAGCAAGACATGGTAGTTGTAGCAAGACATGGTAGTTGTAGCAAGACATGGTAGTTGTAGCAAGACCTAGTTGTAGTAGCAAGACCTAGTTATAGTAGCAAGACCTAGTTGCAGTAGCAAGACCTAGTAGTTGTAGCAAGACATAGTAGTTGTAGCAAGACCTAGTTGTAGTAGCACGACCTAGTTGTAGTAGCAAGACCTAGTAGTTGTAGCAACACATGGTAGTTGTAGCAAGACCTAGTTGTAGTAGTAAGACCTAGTAGTTGTAGCAAGACCTAGTTGTAGTAGCAAAACCTAGTTGTAGTAGCAAGACCTAGTTGAAGTAGCAAGAACTAGTAGTTGTAGCAAGACCTAGTTGTAGAAATAACACCTGGTATTTGTAGCAAGACCTAGTTGTAGTAGCAAGACCTAGTTGTAGTAGCAAGACCTAGATGTAGTAGCAAGACCTAGTTGTAGTAGCAAGACCTAGTTGTTGTAGCAAGACCTAGTAGTTGTAGCAAGACATGGTAGTTGTAGCAAGACATGGTATTTGTAGCAAGACATGGTAGTTGTAGCAAGACCTAGTTGTAGTAGCAAGACCTAGTTGTAGTAGCAAGACCTAGTAGTTGTAGCAAGACATAGTAGTTGTAGCAAGACCTATTTGTAGTAGCAAGACCTAGTTGTAGTAGCAAGACCTAGTTGTAGTAGCAAGACCTAGTTGTAGTAGCAAGACATAGTATTAGTAGCAAGACCTAGTTGTAGTAGCAAGACCTAGTTGTAGTAGCAAGACCTAGTAGTTGTAGCAAGACATGGTAGTTGTAGCAAGACCTAGTTGTAGTAGCAAGACCTAGTAGTTGTAGCAAGACCTAGTTGTAGTAGCAAGACATAGTTGTAGTAGTAAGACATGGTAGTTGTAGCAAGACCTAGTTGTAGTAGTAAGACCTGGTAGTTGTAGCAAGACCTAGTTGTAGTAGCAAGACCTAGTTGAAGTAGCAAGACCTAGTTGTAGTAGCAAGACCTAGTTGTAGTCTCAAGACCTAGTTGTAGTAGCAAGACCTAGCTGTAGTAGCAAGACCTGGTAGTTGTAGCAAGTCCTAATCGTAGTAGCAAGACCTAGTTGTAGTAGCAACCTAGTTGGAGTAGCAAGACCTAGTTGTAGTAGCAAGACCTAGTTGCATTTTCAAGACCTAGTTGTAGTAGCAGCAAGACCTAGTAGTAGTAGCAGCAAGAATTTGTAGTAGCAGCAAGACCTAGTTGTAGTAGCAGCAAGACCTAGTTGTAGTAGCAGCAAGTCCTAGTTGTAGTAGCAGCAAGACCTAGTAGTAGTAGCAGCAAGACCTAGTTGTAGTAGCAGCAAGAATTTGTAGTAGCAGCAAGACCTAGTAGTAGTAGCAAGACCTAGTAGTTGTAGCAAGACCTAGTAGTTGTAGCAAGACCTAGTAGTTGAAGCAAGACCTAGTAGTAGTAGTAGAAGTAGCAAGACGTAGTTGTAGTTGTAGCGAGACCTAGATGTAGTAGCAAGACCTAGTTGTAGTAGTAGCAAGACCTAAATGTAGTAGTAGCAAGACCTAGTTGTAGTAGCAAGATCTACTTGTAGTAGTAGCAAGACGTAGTTGTAGTAGTAGCAAGACGTAGTTGTAGTAGCAAGACGTAGTTGTAGTAGCAAGACCTAGTTGTAGTAGCAAGACCTAGTTGTAGTAGTAGCAAGACGTAGTTGTAGTAGCATGAGTGGTGGACTGCTCGACCGATCGATAGATGCAATAAATGTTTCTGGGCCTGGAGGGTCCTCATTGTCGTCGCAGTTTATATTCATAGCTTGTGCTACTCGTCTTACCTTGTGTATGTCCCATCTGTCTGCGCTCATCTTTGATGTATCTGGGGGACAGTTTGCGAAGACAGTAACATGCAGGTTTGGTACATCGTGCTGCAAACTCACTTGTCGACCGAGCACGAAGTGAATCCCGATATCCCTATTCTGAAAATCGACGATCCCACCAGATCTAGGTCAGTACTAAAAATAAACATGCGGTTTGTTTGCGGTGAATTAAAAGTGAAGTACTGTAAGAACATAGTAGTAGTAGCACGACCTAGTAGTATTAGCAAGACCTAGAAGTAGTAGCAAGCAAGACGTAGTAGTAGTAGCATGACCTTGTAGCAGTAACAAGACATAGTAGTAGCAGCAAGACCTAGTAGTTGTAGCAAAACCTAGTAGTTGTAGCAAGACCTTGTTGTACTAACAAGACCTAGTAATAGTAGCAAGACGTAGTAGTTGTAGCAAATCCCAGTAGTTGTAGCAAGACCTAGTAGTTGTAGCAAAACCTCGTAGTAGTAGCAAGATCTGGTCGTAGCAGCAAGACCTTGTAGTAGTAGCAAGACCTTGTTGTTGTAGCAACAAGACCTAGAGTAGTAGCAAGATTTAGCTGTAGAAGCAACAAGACCTAGTTGTAGTAGTAGCAAGACCAGTTGTGTTAGAAGCAAGACCTAGTTGTAGTAGCAGCAAGACCTAGTTGTAGTAGTAGCAAGACCAGTTGTGGTAGTAGCAAGACCTAGTTGTAGTAGTAGCAAGACCTAGTTGTAGTAGTAGCAAGACCTAGTTGTAGTAGCAGCAAGACCTAGTTGTAGTAGCAGCAAGACCTAGTTGTAGTAGTAGCAAGACCTAGTTGTAGTAGTAGCATGACCTAGTTGTAGTAGCAGGAAGACCTAGTTGTAGTAGTAGCAGGACCTAGTTGTAGTTGTAGCAAGACCTATTTGTAGTAGCAGCAAGACCTAGTTGTAGTAGTAGCAAGACCTAGTTGTAGTAGTAGCAAGACCTAGTTGTAGTAGCAGCAAGACCTAGTTGTAGTAGTAGCAAGACCTAGTTGTAGTAGCAGCAAGACCTAGTAGTAGCAGCAAGACCTAGTTGTAGTAGCAGCAAGACCTATTTGTAGTATCAGGAAGACCTAGTTGTAGCAGCAAGACCTAGTTGTAGCAGCAAGACCTAGTTGTAGCAGCAAGACCTAGTTGTAGTAGCAAGACCTAAATGTAGTAGTAGCAAGATCTAGTTGTAGTAGTAGCAAGAACTAGTTGTAGTAGTAGCAAGATCTAGTTGTAGTAGCAGCAAGACCTAGTTGTAGCAGCAAGACCTAGTTGTAGTAGCAAGACCTAGTTGTAGTAGTAGCAAGACCTAGTTGTAGTAGTAGCAAGACCTAGTTGTAGTAGTAGCAAGACCTAGTTGTAGTAGTAGCAAGACCTAGTTGTATTAGCAGCAAGACCTAGTAGTAGAAGCAAGACCTAGTTGTAGTAGCAGGAAGACCTAATTGTAGCTACAAGACCTAGTTGTATAGCAAGACCTAGTTGTAGCAGCAAGACCTAGGTGTAGTAGCAGTAAGATCTAGTTGTAGTAGCAGCAAGACCTTGTTGTAGCTACAAGACCTAGTTGTATTAGCAAGACCTAGTTGTAGCAGCAAGACCTAGTAGTTGTAGCAAGACATGGTAGTTGTAGCAAGACCTGGTAGTTGTAGCAAGACATAGTTGTAGTAGCAAGACCTAGTTATAGTAGCAAGACCTAGTAGTTGTAGCAAGACATGGTAGTTGTAGCAAGACCTAGTTGTAGTAGCAAGACATAGTTGTAGTAGCAAGACCTAGTTGTAGTACACAGACCTAGTAGATGTAGCAAGACCTAGTTGTAGTAGCAAGAGCTAGTTGTAGTAGCAAGACATGGTAGTTGTAGCAAGACCTGGTAGTTGTAGCAAGACCTAGTTGTAGTAGCAAGACCTAGTGGTAGTAGCAAGACCTAGTATTTGTAGCAAGACATGGTAGTTGTAGTAAGACCTAGTTGTAGTAGTAAGACTTAGTAGTTGTAGCAAGACCTAGTTGTAGTAGCAAGACCTAGTTGTAGTAGCAAGACCTAGTTGTAGTAGCAAGACCTAGTAGTTGTAGCAAGACCTAGTTGTAGTAGTAACACCTGGTAGTTGTAGCAAGACCTAGTTGTAGTAGCAAGACCTAGTTGTAGTAGCAAGACCTAGATGTAGTAGTAAGACATATTTGTAGTAGCAAGACCTAGTTGTAGTAGCAAGACCTAGTTGTAGTAGCAAGACCTAGTTGTAGTAGCAAGACCTAGTTGTAGTAGCAAGACCTAGTAGTTGTAGCAAGACATAGTTGTAGTAGTAAGACCTGGTAGTTGTAGCAAGACCTAGTTGTAGTAGCAAGACCTAGTTGTAGTAGCAAGAACTAGTAGTTGTGGCAAGACATGGTAGTTGTAGCAAGACCTACTTGTAGTAGCAAGACCTAGTAGTTGTAGCAAGACCTAGGTGTAGTAGCAAGACCTAGTTGTAGTAGCAGGACCTAGTTGTATTAGCAGGACCTAGTTGTAGTTGCAAGACCTAGTTGTAGTAGCAAGACCTAGTTGTAGTAGCAAGACCTAGTTGTAGTAGCTAGACCTAGTAGTTGTAGCAAGACCTAATTGTAGTAGCAAGACCTAGTTGTCGTAGCATGACTTAGTTGGAGTAGCAAGACCTAGTTGTAGTAGCAAGACCTTGAAGTAGTAGCAAGACATGGTAATTGTAGCAAGACCTAGTTGTAGCAGCAAGACCTAGTTGCAGTAGCAAGACCTAGTTGTAGTAGCAGCAAGACCTAGTAGTATCAGCAAGAATTTGTAGTAGCAGCATGACCTAGTAGTAGTAGCAAGACCTAGTAGTTGTAGCAAGGCCTAGTAGTTGTATCAAGACCTAGTAGTTGTAGCAAGACCTAGTAGTAGTAGTAGCAAGACGTAATTGTAGTTGTAGCAAGACGTAGTTGTAGTTGTAGCAAGACCTAGTTGTAGTAGCAAGACGTAGTTGTAGTTGTAGCAATACGTAGTTGTAGTTGTAGCAAGACGTAGTTGTAGTAGCAAGACCTAGTTGTAGTAGCAAGACCTAGTTGTAGCAGTAGCAAGACGTAGTTGTAGTAGCAAGACCTATTTGTAGTAGCAAGACCTAGTTGTAGTAGCAAGACCTAGTTGTAGTAGCAAGACCTAGTTGTAGTAGTAGCAAGACCTAGTTGTCAACAACTCATGTGTAAGGCATCATCAGATTACTTCTCTCGCACCACACAAGAAACTTGCAAGTCGTGTGAGAGGAAATAAATGATACATTTTATTGCCGTTGGCTCTTTACAAGTACATAACAGTCGCTAAGACCTAGTTGTAGTAGTAGCAAGACGTAGTTGTAGTAGCAAGACCTAGTAGTTGTAGCAAGACCTAGTAGTTGTAGCAAGACCTAGTAGTAGTAGTAGCAAGACGTATGTGTAGTAGTAGCAAGACCAAGTTGTAGTAGCAAGACCTAATTGTAGTAGTAGCAAGACCTAAATGTTGGAGTAGAAAGACGTAGTTGTAGTAGTAGCAAGACCTAGTTGTAGTAGCAAGACCTAGGTGTAGTAGCAAGACCTAGGAGTTGTAGCAAGACCTAGTTGTAGTAGTAAGACCTGGTAGTTGTAGCAAGACCTAGTTGTAGTAGCACGACCTAATTGTAGTAGCAAGAACTAGTAGTTGTAGCAAGACATGATAGTTGTAGCAAGACCTAGTTGTAGTAGTAAGACCTAGTAGTTGTAGCAAAACCTAGTTGTAGTAGCAAGACCTAGTTGTAGTAGCAAGACCTAGTTGAAGTAGCAAGACCTACTAGTTGTAGCAAGACCTAGTTGTAGAAGTAACACCTGGTAGTTGTAGCAAGACCTAGTTGTAGTAGGAAGACCTAGTTGTAGTAGCAAGACCTAGATGTAGTAGCAAGACCTAGTTGTAGTAGTAAGACCTAGTAGTTGTAGCAAGACCTAGTAGTTTTAGCAAGACATGGTAGTTGTAGCAAGACATGGTAGTTGTAGCAAGACATGGTAGTTGTAGCAAGACCTAGTTGTAGTAGCAAGACCTAGTTATAGTAGCAAGACCTAGTTGCAGTAGCAAGACCTAGTAGTTGTAGCAAGACATAGTAGTTGTAGCAAGACCTAGTTGTAGTAGCACGACCTAGTTGTAGTAGCAAGACCTAGTAGTTGTAGCAACACATGGTAGTTGTAGCAAGACCTAGTTGTAGTAGTAAGACCTAGTAGTTGTAGCAAGACCTAGTTGTAGTAGCAAAACCTAGTTGTAGTAGCAAGACCTAGTTGAAGTAGCAAGAACTAGTAGTTGTAGCAAGACCTAGTTGTAGAAATAACACCTGGTATTTGTAGCAAGACCTAGTTGTAGTAGCAAGACCTAGTTGTAGTAGCAAGACCTAGATGTAGTAGCAAGACCTAGTTGTAGTAGCAAGACCTAGTTGTTGTAGCAAGACCTAGTAGTTGTAGCAAGACATGGTAGTTGTAGCAAAACATGGTAGTTGTAGCAAGACATGGTAGTTGTAGCAAGACCTAGTTGTAGTAGCAAGACCTAGTTGTAGTAGCAAGACCTAGTAGTTGTAGCAAGACATAGTAGTTGTAGCAAGACCTATTTGTAGTAGCAAGACCTAGTTGTAGTAGCAAGACCTAGTTGTAGTAGCAAGACCTAGTTGTAGTAGCAAGACATAGTATTAGTAGCAAGACCTAGTTGTAGTAGCAAGACCTAGTTGTAGTAGCAAGACCTAGTAGTTGTAGCAAGACATGGTAGTTGTAGCAAGACCTAGTTGTAGTAGCAAGACCTAGTAGTTGTAGCAAGACCTAGTTGTAGTAGCAAGACCTAGTTGTAGTAGTAAGACATGGTAGTTGTAGCAAGACCTAGTTGTAGTAGTAAGACCTGGTTGTTGTAGCAAGACCTAGTTGTAGTAGCAAGACCTAGTTGAAGTAGCAAGACCTAGTTGTAGTAGCAAGACCTAGCTGTAGTAGCAAGACCTGGTAGTTGTAGCAAGTCCTAATTGTAGTAGCAAGACCTAGTTGTAGTAGCAACCTATTTGGAGTAGCAAGACCTAGTTGTAGTAGCAAGACCTAGTTGCATTTTCAAGACCTAGTTGTAGTAGCAGCAAGACCTAGTAGTAGTAGCAGCAAGAATTTGTAGTAGCAGCAAGACCTAGTTGTAGTAGCAGCAAGACCTAGTTGTAGTAGCAGCAAGACCTAGTTGTAGTAGCAGCAAGACCTAGTAGTAGTAGCAGCAAGACCTAGTTGTAGTAGCAGCAAGAATTTGTAGTAGCAGCAAGACCTAGTAGTAGTAGCAAGACCTAGTAGTTGTAGCAAGACCTAGTAGTTGTAGCAAGACCTAGTAGTTGAAGCAAGACCTAGTATTAGTAGAAGAAGTAGCAAGACGTAGTTGTAGTTGTAGCGAGACCTAGATGTAGTAGCAAGACCTAGTTGTAGTAGTAGCAAGACCTAAATGTAGTAGTAGCAAGACCTATTTGTAGTAGCAAGACCTAGTTGTAGTAGCAAGACCTAGTTGTAGTAGCAAGACCTAGTTGTAGTAGCAAGACATAGTATTAGTAGCAAGACCTAGTTTTAGTAGCAAGACCTAGTTGTAGTAGCAAGACCTAGTAGTTGTAGCAAGACATGGTAGTTGTAGCAAGACCTAGTTGTAGTAGCAAGACCTAGTAGTTGTAGCAAGACCTAGTTGTAGTAGCAAGACCTAGTTGTAGTAGTAAGACATGGTAGTTGTAGCAAGACCTAGTTGTAGTAGTAAGACCTGGTAGTTGTAGCAAGACCTAGTTGTAGTAGCAAGACCTAGTTGAAGTAGCAAGACCTAGTTGTAGTAGCAAGACCTAGTTGTAGTCTCAAGACCTAGTTGTAGTAGCAAGACCTAGCTGTAGTAGCAAGACCTGGTAGTTGTAGCAAGTCCTAATTGTAGTAGCAAGACCTAGTTGTAGTAGCAACCTAGTTGGAGTAGCAAGACCTAGTTGTAGTAGCAAGACCTAGTTGCATTTTCAAGACCTAGTTGTAGTAGCAGCAAGACCTAGTAGTAGTAGCAGCAAGAATTTGTAGTAGCAGCAAGACCTAGTTGTAGTAGCAGCAAGACCTAGTTGTAGTAGCAGCAAGACCTAGTTGTAGTAGCAGCAAGACCTAGTAGTAGTAGCAGCAAGACCTAGTTGTAGTAGCAGCAAGAATTTGTAGTAGCAGCAAGACCTAGTAGTAGTAGCAAGACCTAGTAGTTGTAGCAAGACCTAGTAGTTGTAGCAAGACCTAGTAGTTGAAGCAAGACCTAGTAGTAGTAGTAGAAGTAGCAAGACGTAGTTGTAGTTGTAGCGAGACCTAGATGTAGTAGCAAGACCTAGTTGTAGTAGTAGCAAGACCTAAATGTAGTAGTAGCAAGACCTAGTTGTAGTAGCAAGATCTACTTGTAGTAGTAGCAAGACGTAGTTGTAGTAGTAGCAAAACGTAGTTGTAGTAGCAAGACGTAGTTGTAGTAGCAAGACCTAGTTGTAGTAGCAAGACCTAGTTGTAGTAGTAGCAAGACGTAGTTGTAGTAGCAAGACGTAGTTGTAGTAGCAAGACCTAGTTGTAGTAGCAAGACCTAGTTGTAGTAGCAAGACCTAGTTGTAGTAGCAAGACCTAGTTGTAGTAGTAGCAAGACCTAGTAGTAGTAGCAAGACCTAGTAGTAGTAGCAAGACCTAGTTGTAGTAGCAAGACCTAGTTGTAGTAGCAAGACCTAGTAGTAGCAGCAAGATCTAATAATAGTAGTAGCAAGTTCTAGTTGTAGTAGTAGCAAGACCTAGTTGTAGTAGTAGCAAGACCTGGTAGTAGCAGCAAGACCTGGTAGTAGCAGCAAGACTTGGTAACAGTAGGAAGACCTTGTTGTAGTAGCAAGACCTGGTACTATAGTGTGTTTATTTTTTGTTGCCTCAATATAAAATTCAATATCTCAGTAACCAACTGAGGGAAAATGATGAGATTTAGCATATAACCTTATCATTATGTCCACCCAACAAACAAATTTATGTTCTGGAGATTGTACAGCAGATTTCAATGTTTGTTTATATGCGGTATATAATTTACCGCTCCCGCATTCATGCCATCATGTTAAGAGTATTACAGCTTCAGCAAGATACACCCCCGATCTTTTCAAAATTATTTGGCGCGTTTCGTTTTGGCACAAACAGTGCGAAGTTAAATTGGTTTATTCAGAGGTGTCTCAAATGGGGGTTCTTTCATGAAACGTGATTATATATATAAACTAGCTGACTCGGCCTGGATTCGCTCAGCTCCTGGCGGGGATCTATCTATCTATCTATCTATCTATCTATCTATCTATCTATCTATCTATCTATCTATCTATCTATCTATCTATCTATCTATCTATCTATCTATCTATCAATCTATCTATCTATCTATCTATCTATCTATCTATCTATCTATCTATCTATCTATCTATCTATCGTCTTGATGTGAAGACGTGTTTTTGTATCTCTTACTTCTCGGATTAATATTACTGCAAGCTGAATCACCTATCATGGATTTTTATATCAATGTGCTCGTTGTGATTCTGAGGATGTGGTGAAATAATTTTTAGATTAATACAAGTGTTTATTATCGCAAAAATGTGGGTTATATCTAATATTCATTTCGAGTGATAGTTGAACACTATTAAATTTCAACCAATCAAGTGCACGAGGCGTGTCAGATACAACCACGGGACCTCAAATTGCCCGCGGCGTGGCTAGATAACAATGCGATTGCTGCGTTCTTCAAGTTTAGTTAGTCGTAATATTATGCAATAATGTCAGGGGAAGGAGAGTGCTCCTTATTGGAAGTGAATGGTGAAAGGACTCGCTCAGGTTTACGATCGGCTGTCAATAAAACTTACACACTAAACAAAGAGAGCGCCGTGAAGAATAAGCTATCCAAGTGCATAAATCCCAACGGCCTAGTCGTCAAACACACCAACTCAGGACAGTGTGTTACTATTTCTTTCAACAACACACTCTATTATGAGGCATTCCGAACTTGCCTACTCAACTACTACAGGCTTGAACTAATTGAACACAGGCAAGATAAGCACGGGGCTCACGTTGAGGATCTGATTACGACGCCAGTGATTACGATACATTTGTACCGCAGTAAAAATAAACTCATGACACAGGGCAGTAATGAAAACATTAATTCCTGGCTAAAAGTAGATTTTGTTGAACTTGAAAACTCGACACAGACATTCACCGAATCTACTCATACGATGAGTGTACATGACAACATCAACACGAGGCCTGCCAACCCACCAGCGCTCTTGGCTATTGAATACCCAATGGAGCGTATCCAAAACAACATAGAACCCAATGTTGACATTGTTGAAGAAGTACCTGCCTCAGATAACAATAGCATCTTAACTATCAATGGACATTCGTGCGACTGTAAACAGCGCATTGAGGAACTAGAACAATCACTAAAGGCGCTCATTTTCACTGTTTCAACCAACATTGAAGCAAACAACAAGATAAGCAGTGATTACAATGCTCTCAAGACAGAAGTCGCACTCCTGCGAGACGAAAATTTGCTGCTGAGAAATACAGTTCAAATCTTACAGAATGCGTCCTCTACAAACCAAACCGATGAAGCATGTAATTCTCAAGCAACCGCTTCATCCTTGGGAAATCTTGGGGAAGCTCAATCCCACCCAGAACAGATAATCACTATGAAAACAACTCAACGCGCAGAGGAAGATAAAAAACAACAAACACCTCAATGTGCAGACGAAGATAAACAACAACAAGCAGTCTACCCCATTGACGTCAAAATAAGCAATAGGTTTGAAGTACTTCAAGAAAAGTCACCAGAAAAATTACAGTGCTTTAATATGCTGCAAACGGGCAAGACAAGCCAACAAGATACATCGGGAGAACCACATGGAGACATAAAGACTGCTGAAAATCGGAAATGGATGAAACAACGGTCGAGACGTGCTGACAACCAACATGTACAGACAGCACGACCTGACTGTACACATATTATACTAGGCGATTCCTTAATGAAAGGTTTATACAGCGACAGGATGGCCACATCAGACAAAGACATTGTTTCAATAATCCCACTGCCTGGGGCTGGTGTAGACCGGCTAACAGACAAGATTAGCAGGTTGGCTGTAAATCATAGCGTCAGAAGGGCAAGCGTACATATTGGCATCACCGACACCATGAACAACCAACAAATCACAGGGTCTCAACTGCTGGCACTCTTGAACGGATTACGTCACACTTTTCCTAACTCATCCATTTTCTTCTCCTCCATCATATCACCGAGTTATGGACACCAGCGCCGTCTAGCTGACATAAATAACAACATGTTGCAGAAGTTCTGTTCTCAAAACAAGATACAATTCATCAACAATACAGCATCATTCACTTCACAGGCTGGTGCACCAAAAAAGAGTCTTTACAAGGATCAAATACATTTATCTACATTGGGCACCAGTTTTCTCGCCAAGAATTTAAAATATCCAGAACGGACATACCATACATCCAATACGGGATCGCGCCGGACACTTTTAGCTACTCCTGAAACTCAAGCCAGACGACATACTCCCGTCACATCAAGTACCAATAGGACAGAAGTGTGCAGACCACTCATAACCACTGCACCTGAAATCCAAGCCAGACGGGACACTACCACAACACCAAGTCCGTTAAATACGTCGTCTTTCACACAGGAGGGTAATAATTACGAAGATATGATTCCTATTCTCCCCAGAAAGGATCCGACTCTCAGCAACAACGACGTGCCAGCACAACCTCCTGTTAGCCACCAACCAGAGGCTCTAGTTGGTAGTCATTACATACCCATGAGACATCATCAGTACCCATTTAATTGTAATCCAGAATGGTTGCACCTAACACGGTATAGCCCAGCTACACTTCGGCAAGCACTTATAATGTCGCTATACCAACAACCAACACAACCTGGTATTTACTAGCAACTTAGGACAAAGCTACACCGGATCTCGGTACAAGAAAGAGCCTCTCCTTAAACGTTTATCTGCATATTTGGTTATAACTTGATCTAGTAACGTATTAGGTTATAAGTTATTACAAACATTGACTGGTTTTGACTTTATATTAATTGATAGTACTTAGCTGTATAGCTTTTATAATAATTCTAATTGTGTTTTCACGGTGAGTGAGGGGGTCTTCACTGCTCTTCCTTACGGATCTGTGTACGTATTTTTATATATTTACAGAGATATTACTGTTTCTCTGTACTTTAGAGTGTGTTTTTGTAATAAGGGTAAGTTGTATTCACTTTGTGTGTGTGTGTGTTTTGCTTTTAAACTTGTGATTACGCATTGTTGAAATGTCTAATAAGTACGAACACTGGCTCAGGAATAATGGGCTCAGAATCGGGCATGTAAACATATGCCATCTATTAGGGAAGCTGCCCGAACTATCACTTATACTTAATCAAAATTTTCACATGTTTGGCGTTAGCGAAAGTCGATTAAATGGCAACATCTCAGATGATGACATCGCTATCAGAGGTTTTACAACCATTAGAAGAGATCCCTATCAGAAACAAGAGACGGGTATTGCAGTTTATATTTCCAACTCGCTTAACGCCCACCGCAGGCTAGACTTTGAAACCTGTGAGATTGAGTGTGTATGGATAGAGGTTAAACTTCAAAATTGCATACCGCTAGTAGTTGGCTATCTTTATCGAAACCCCAGTGCAGGAAATATCTGGTATGAAAAATTCACCACTATGATGGATGTAGTCTTTAATAATGCTAGGGAAATAATATTGCTAGGTGACTTCAACATAGACGCTAACAAATCAAACAAAACATGGGAAAACATAATAGAGTTATATAATTTCCAACAGTTAGTCAAACAAGCCACTAGAATCACTAAATCATCTGCAACACTTATAGATCATATTTATACTACGTGTGCTGATAACATCACAGAATGTAGTGTACCTATCAATGCAATGAGCGATCACTATCCAGTATGTTGCACGTGGTCGAAAAGGGGCACCAAAACTCCCAAAACATAAGCATAAAATATAGAAATTACAAAAATTTCAATCGAGACGTCTTCTTACAAGATTTGATCAACTCATCTCTAGATTATGTTTACCAGCTTCCTGACCCAGACGATGCTCTGGACCACTGGCTAAAGACCTTTCTAAGTATATTTGATAAACATGTTCCATTTAAGGAAGTTCGTGTTAAACATCACACAAAGCCCCCGTGGATCACACAGGAGGTAGTTGAACTTATGAGAGATCGCGACAGGGCTCACAAAAATAGAGATCTAACTATGTACCGTAGTCTGAGAAACAAAGTTCAATATGTTATTCGGAAGGAAAAGAAAAACTATTTTAAGAACATAGTAATAGATAAAACCAACACTAAAGATATATGGAAAGCAATTAATACCTTGACAAACAAACACAAATCATCACAATCATTACCATCAAATCAGGTTACATGTGATCAATTCAGTAGATACTTTCAGTCCGACATAAACCAACTGAAGGCTGCAATACCAGATGCGCCTCATGACATATCTTTATTATCATCATTCTGTGAGAACAAATGCTATGGACACATTTCCTCCAACATACCGCTAATGACGACAACTGAAGTATTTACTCATCTCCGTAATCTAAAAAACAATAACTCATCAGGACTAGATGGAATTAGTAGTCGGATCCTTCGCCATGCTGCACCGGCGATCTGCGAGTCACTAACTTTTATATATAATCAATGTCTAACCAGAGGTCACTTCCCATCAGCCTTTAAAATCGCTAAAGTGTATCCTCATTTAAAAGCTGGTCCTCTAGACGATCGTCTCATGAGTAATTATAGACCAATTTCCATATTATCCTCATTATCCAAACCGCTAGAAAAGCACATCCACAAAACAACACTAGATCACTTAGTTCGCCATAAACTGATAGTTGACAGTCAGTCAGGATTTCGCCCAAAATATTCTTGCCATACGGCACTAACAAACATGATAGAAAACTGGCATCAAAATATTAACAACAATACTCTATGTGGAGCGGTGTTTATAGACTTTAGGAAAGCATTCGATGTGATAGATCATACTATTCTAATTAAAAAACTAGAAACAATGAAAGTAAGTTTTAATATAGTGACATTAATAAAATCATTCTTATTAGACAGAAAGCAAGTAGTATCACACAATAAAGTTTTATCTCAAGCCATTACCATTAATATTGGAGTACCTCAGGGGTCTATTCTTGGCCCTCTATTATTTGCCATTTATATAAATGATCTTCCATTAAATCTGTCGTCGTCCTGCGATCTATTTGCTGATGACTGCACAGTATATACAAACGCTGTTGATCGTAATGTGCTAGAATTATCCTTGCAACAGGAAATAAATAGTGTAGTTAACTGGAGTCATGCAAACCGCATGCAAATTAACATTACTAAAACAAAGTCTATGTTAATAGGAACCAGGCAAAGACTTCACACTCTAAACTCGCAGAGAACTCTTCAGCTGCACATTGGCAGCACGCCTGTAGAAAGTGTCACCGAGCACAAGACACTGGGTGTTATCATAGATCAAAATCTAACTTTTAACTCACATGTTCATGCTCTAGTTAAACAAATAGCCAAAAAAGTATACCAACTTGCCAAAATTAAAAATTTCCTTGACGAAAACACAAGAAAGATATTCTATACTTTTCATATACAAACACATATTGATTACTGCTCCACAGTCTGGGATGGATGCTCCAAATCAATAACAAAACGCCTATATTCACTCCAGAAAAGGGCAGTGCGTTTAATAAATGGTGAAAAGCTTACCGACAATTCTAACCTATATAAACGTCTCCGGTTACTGCCACTCCACAAGCGCCTGCTTTTTAATAAAACCAAACTAATTCACAAAATCCTATTTCAAAATGCTCCAAGCTACCTTTGGCCATTGTTTAAATATAACGCTAGACATAGCGAACGACTAAATATACTTCATGTCCCTAAACCTAGGATAGACTTATATAAAACAAGCTTAGCATACTCTGCCGCTCAGTTGTGGAACAATCTTCCACAAGAAATCAAAGACACCACCAATCATGATACATACATTCGCAACCTGTTTGAACACTACCTTAGTACAGACTACATGCCCCCATAACAAACAACACAAAAAAGACAATAATGGTAACTTATCTCAAACGACAACTAGCCAAAAAACATTCCCATATGTATGGCACGTTACACCCTCCTTAGGTATTTATAATGCCCATGTTAAACACTGCTTCAGTGAGTCATTTGTTATTGATTATTTTTCATGCGTTTTAATGTTCTTTTGTTGTCAAAAGTTGCTTCATAAGTGATGTTGAATGAAAGAATGTATGAGAGGAAATAGAGAAGAAGGGCAGAATGTCAGACGGGCCTGCGTGCCCAATTCTTAACCCTTTAAAAAATAAAGACATTATTATTATCTATCTATCTATCTATCTATCTATCTATCTATCTATCTATCTATCTATCTATCTATCTATCTATCTATCTATCTATCTATCTATCTATCTATCTATCTATCTATCTATCTATCTATCTATCTATCTATCTAGTTGTAGACCTAGTTGTAGTAGCAAGACCTAGATGTAGTAGCAAGACCTAGTTGTAGTAGCAAGACATAGTAGTTGTAGCAAGACCTAGTAGTTGTAGCAAGACATGGTAGTTGTAGCAAGACATGGTAGTTGTAGCAAGACATGCTAGTTGTAGCAAGACCTAGTTGTAGTAGCAAGACCTAGTTGTAGTAGCAAGACCTAGTTGTAGTAGCAAGACCTAGTAGTTGTAGCAAGACATAGTAGTTGTAGCAAGACCTAGTTGTAGTAGCACGACCTAGTTGTCGTAGCAAGACCTAGTAGTTATAGCAAGACATGGTAGTTGTAGCAAGACCTAGTTGTAGTAGTAAGACCTAGTAGTTGTAGCAAGACCTAGTTGTAGTAGCAAAACCTAGTTGTAGTAGCAAGACCTAGTTGTAGTAACAAGACCTAGTAGTTGTAGCAAGACCTAGTTGTAGTAGCAAGACCTAGTTGTAGTAGCAAGACCTAGTTGTAGTAGCAAGACCTAGTTGTAGTAGCAAGACCTAGTAGTTGTAGCAAGATCTAGTTGTAGTAGTAAGACATGGTAGTTGTAGCAAGACCTAGTTGTAGTAGCAAGACCTAGTTCTAGTAGCAAGACCTAGTAGTTGTAGCAAGACATGGTAGTTGTAGCAAGACCTAGTTGTAGTAGCAAGACCTAGTAGTTGTAGCAAGACCTAGTTGTAGTAGCAAGACCTAGTTGTAGTAGCAAGACCTAGTTGTAGTAGTAAGACATGGTAGTTGTAGCAAGACCTAGTTGTAGTAGTAAGACCTGGTAGTTGTAGCAAGACCTAGTTGTGGTAGCAAGACCTAGTTGTAGTAGCAAGACCTAGTTGGAGTAGCAAGACCTAGTTGTAGTAGCAAGACCTAGTAGTTGTAGCAAGACATGGTAGTTGTAGCAAGACCTAGTTGTAGTAGCAAGACCTAGTTGCAATTGCAAGACCTAGTTGTAGTAGCAGCAAGACCTAGTAGTAGTAGCAGCAAGAATTTGTAGTAGCAGCAAGACCTAGTTGTAGTAGCAGCAAGACCTAGTTGTAGTAGCAGCAAGACCTAGTTTTAGTAGCAGCAAGATCTAGTAGTAGTAGCAGCAAGACCTAGTTGTAGTAGCAGCAAGAATTTGTAGTAGCAGCAAGACCTAGTAGTAGTAGCAAGACCTAGTAGTTGTAGCAAGACCTAGTAGTTGTAGCAAGACTTAGTAGTTGAAGCAAGACCTAGTAGTAGTAGTAGTAGCAAGACGTAGTTGTAGTTGTAGCAAGACGTAGTTGTAGTTGTAGAAAGACCTAGATGTAGTAGCAAGACCTAGTTGTAGTAGTAGCAAGACGTAAATGTAGTAGTAGCAAGACCTAGTTGTAGTAGCAAGATCTAGTTGTAGTAATAGCAAGACGTAGTTGTAGTAGTAGCAAGACGTAGTTGTAGTAGCAAGACCTAGTTGTAGTAGTAGCAAGACGTAGTTGTAGTTGCAAGACCTAGTAGTTGTAGCAAGACCTAGTAGCTGTAGCAAGACCTAGTAGTAGTAGTAACAAGACCTAGTTGTAGTAGCAAGACCTAGTTGTAGTAGTAGCAAGACGTAGGTGTAGTAGCAAGACCTAGTAGTTGTAGCAAGACCTAGTAGTAGTAGTAGTAGCAAGACGTAGTTGTAGTAGTAGTAGCAAGACGTAGTTGTAGTAGCAAGACCTAGTTGTAGTAGCAGACCTAGTTGTAGTAGCAAGACCTAGTTGTAGTAGCAAGACCTAGTTGTAGTAGTAGCAAGACCTAGTAGTAGTAGCAAGACCTAGTAGTAGTAGCAAGACCTAGTTGTAGTAGCAAGACCTAGTTGTAGTAGCAAGACCTAGTAGTAGCAGCAAGATCTAATAATAGTAGTAGCAAGATCTAGTTGTAGTAGTAGCAAGACCTAGTTGTAGTAGTAGCAAGACCTGGTAGTAGCAGCAAGACCTGGTAGTAGCAGTAAGACTTGGTAACAGTAGGAAGACCTTATTGTAGTAGCAAGACCTGGTACTATAGTGTGTTTATTTTTTGTTGCCTCAATATAAAATTCAATATCTCAGTAACCAACTGAGGGAAAATGATGAGATTTAGCATATAACCTTATCATTATGTCCACCCAACAAAAAAATTTATGTTCTGGAGATTGTACAGCAGATTTCAATGTTTGTTTATATGCGGTATATAATTTACCGCTCCCGCATTCATGCCATAATGTTAAGAGTATTACAGCTTCAGCAAGATACACCCCCGCTCTTTTCGAAATTATTTGGCGCGTTTCGTTTTGGCACAAACAGCGCGAAGTTAAATTGGTTTGTTCAGAGGTGTCTCAAATGGGGGTTCTTTCATGAAACGTGATTATATATATAAACTAGCTGACTCGGCCTGGATTCGCTCAGCTCCTGGCGGGGATCTATCTATCTATCTATCTATCTATCTATCTATCTATCTATCTATCTATCTATCTATCTATCTATCTATCTATCTATCTATCTATCTATCTATCTATCTATCTATCTATCTATCTATCTATCTATCTATCTATCTATCTATCTATCTATCTATCTATCTATCTATCTATCTATCTATCTATCTATCTATCTATCTATCTATCTATCTATCTATCTATCTATCTATCTATCTATCTATCTATCTATCTATCTATCTATCTATCTATCTATCTATCTATCTATCTATCTATCTATCTATCTATCTATCTATCTACCTACCTACCTACCTACCTACCTATCTATCTATCTATCTATCTATCTATCTATCTATCTATCTATCTATCTATCTATCTATCTATCTATCTATCTAGTTGTAGACCTAGTTGTAGTAGCAAGACCTAGATGTAGTAGCAAGACCTAGTTGTAGTAGCAAGACATAGTAGTTGTAGCAAAACCTAGTAGTTGTAGCAAGACATGGTAGTTGTAGCAAGACATGGTAGTTGTAGCAAGACATGCTAGTTGTAGCAAGACCTAGTTGTAGTAGCAAGACCTAGTTGTAGTAGCAAGACCTAGTTGTAGTAGCAAGACCTAGTAGTTGTAGCAAGACATAGTAGTTGTAGCAAGACCTAGTTGTAGTAGCACGACCTAGTTGTCGTAGCAAGACCTAGTAGTTATAGCAAGACATGGTAGTTGTAGCAAGACCTAGTTGTAGTAGTAAGACCTAGTAGTTGTAGCAAGACCTAGTTGTAGTAGCAAAACCTAGTTGTAGTAGCAAGACCTAGTTGTAGTAACAAGACCTAGTAGTTGTAGCAAGACCTAGTAGTTGTAGCAAGACATGGTAGTTGTAGCAAGACATGGTAGTTGAAGCAAGACATGGTAGTTGTAGCAAGACCTTGTTGTATTAGCAAGACCTAGTTGTAGTAGCAAGACCTAGTTGTAGTAGCAAGACCTAGTTGTTGTAGCAAGACCTAGTTGTAGTAGCAAGACCTAGTTGTAGTAGCAAGACCTAGTTGTTGTAGCAAGACCTAGTAGTTGTAGCAAGACATAGTAGTTGTAGCAAGACCTAGTTGTAGTAGCACGACCTAGTTGTAGTAGCAAGACCTAGTAGTTGTAGCAAGACATGGTAGTTGTAGCAAGACCTAGTTGTAGTAGTAAGACCTAGTAGTTGTAGCAAGAACTAGTTGTGGTAGCAAAACCTAGTTGTAGTAGCAAGACCTAGTTGAAGTAGCAAGACCTAGTAGTTGTAGCAAGACCTAGTTGTAGAAGTAACACCTGGTAGTTGTAGCAAGACCTGGTAGTTGTAGCAAAACCTAGTTGTAGTAGCAAGACCTAGATGTAGTAGCAAGACCTAGTTGTAGTAACAAGACCTAGTAATTGTAGCAAGACCTAGTAGTTGTAGCAAGACATGGTAGTTGTAGCAAGACATGGTAGTTGTAGCAAGACATGGTAGTTGTAGCAAGACCTAGTAGTTGTAGCAAGACATAGTAGTTGTAGCAAGACCTAGTTGTAGTAGCAAGACCTAGTTGTAGTAGCAAGATCTAGTTGTAGTAGCAAGACCTAGTTGTAGTAGCAAGACCTAGTAGTTGTAGCAAGATCTAGTTGTAGTAGTAAGACATGGTAGTTGTAGCAAGACCTAGTTGTAGTAGCAAGACCTAGTTCTAGTAGCAAGACCTAGTTGTAGTAGTACTACATGGTAGTTGTAGCAAGACCTAGTTGTAGTAGTAAGACCTGGTAGTTGTAGCAAGACCTAGTTGTGGTAGCAAGACCTAGTTGTAGTAGCAAGACCTAGTTGGAGTAGCAAGACCTAGTTGTAGTAGCAAGACCTAGTAGTTGTAGCAAGACATGGTAGTTGTAGCAAGACCTAGTTGTAGTAGCAAGACCTAGTTGCAATTGCAAGACCTAGTTGTAGTAGCAGCAAGACCTAGTAGTAGCAGCAGCAAGAATTTGTAGTAGCAGCAAGACCTAGTTGTAGTAGCAGCAAGACCTAGCTGTAGTAGCAGCAAGACCTAGTTTTAGTAGCAGCAAGACCTAGTAGTAGTAGCAGCAAGACCTAGTTGTAGTAGCAGCAAGAATTTGTAGTAGCAGCAAGACCTAGTAGTAGTAGCAAGACCTAGTAGTTGTAGCAAGACCTAGTAGTTGTAGCAAGACTTTGTAGTTGAAGCAAGACCTAGTAGTAGTAGTAGTAGCAAGACGTAGTTGTAGTTGTAGCAAGACGTAGTTGTAGTTGTAGCAAGACCTAGATGTAGTAGAAAGACCTAGTTGTAGTAGTAGCAAGACGTAAATGTAGTAGTAGCAAGACCTAGTTGTAGTAGCAAGATCTAGTTGTAGTAATAGCAAGACGTAGTTGTAGTAGTAGCAAGACGTAGTTGTAGTAGCAAGACGTAGTTGTAGTAGCAAGACCTAGTTGTAGTAGCAAGACCTAGTTGTAGTAGCAAGACCTAGTAGTTGTAGCAAGACATGGTAGTTGTAGCAAGACCTAGTTGTAGTAGCAAGACCTAGTTGCAATTGCAAGACCTAGTTGTAGTAGCAGCAAGACCTAGTAGTAGCAGCAGCAAGAATTTGTAGTAGCAGCAAGACCTAGTTGTAGTAGCAGCAAGACCTAGTTGTAGTAGCAGCAAGACCTAGTTTTAGTAGCAGCAAGACCTAGTAGTAGTAGCAGCAAGACCTAGTTGTAGTAGCAGCAAGAATTTGTAGTAGCAGCAAGACCTAGTAGTAGTAGCAAGACCTAGTAGTTGTAGCAAGACCTAGTAGTTGTAGCAAGACTTTGTAGTTGAAGCAAGACCTAGTAGTAGTAGTAGTAGCAAGACGTAGTTGTAGTTGTAGCAAGACGTAGTTGTAGTTGTAGCAAGACCTAGATGTAGTAGAAAGACCTAGTTGTAGTAGTAGCAAGACGTAAATGTAGTAGTAGCAAGACCTAGTTGTAGTAGCAAGATCTAGTTGTAGTAATAGCAAGACGTAGTTGTAGTAGTAGCAAGACGTAGTTGTAGTAGCAAGACGTAGTTGTAGTTGCAAGACCTAGTAGTTGTAGCAAGACCTAGTAGCTGTAGCAAGACCTAGTAGTAGTAGTAACAAGACCTAGTTGTAGTAGCAAGACCTAGTTGTAGTAGTAGCAAGACGTAGGTGTAGTAGCAAGACCTAGTAGTTGTAGCAAGACCTAGTAGTAGTAGTAGCAAGACCTAGTTGTAGTAGTAGTAGCAAGACGTAGTTGTAGTAGCAAGACCTAGTTGTAGTAGCAGACCTAGTTGTAGTAGCAAGACCTAGTTGTAGTAGCAAGACCTAGTTGTAGTAGTAGCAAGACCTAGTAGTAGTAGCAAGACCTAGTAGTAGTAGCAAGACCTAGTTGTAGTAGCAAGACCTAGTTGTAGTAGCAAGACCTAGTAGTAGCAGCAAGATCTAATAATAGTAGTAGCAAGATCTAGTTGTAGTAGTAGCAAGACCTAGTTGTAGTAGTAGCAAGACCTGGTAGTAGCAGCAAGACCTGGTAGTAGCAGTAAGACTTGGTAACAGTAGGAAGACCTTGTTGTAGTAGCAAGACCTGGTACTATAGTGTGTTTATTTTTTTGTTGCCTCAATATAAAATTCAATATCTCAGTAACCAACTGAGGGAAAATGATGAGATTTAGCATATAACCTTATCATTATGTCCACCCAACAAAAAAATTATGTTCTGGAGATTGTACAGCAGATTTCAATGTTTGTTTATATGCGGTATATAATTTACCGCTCCCACATTCATGCCATAATGTTAAGAGTATTACAGCTTCAGCAAGATACACCCCCGCTCTTTTCGAAATTATTTGGCGCGTTTCGTTTTGGCACAAACAGCGCGAAGTTAAATTGGTTTGTTCAGAGGTGTCTCAAATGGGGGTTCTTTCATGAAACGTGATTATATATATAAACTAGCTGACTCGGCCTGGATTCGCTCAGCTCCTGGCGGGGATCTATCTATCTATCTATCTATCTATCTATCTATCTATCTATCTATCTATCTATCTATCTATCTATCTATCTATCTATCTATCTATCTATCTATCTATCTATCTATCTATCTATCTATCTATCTATCTATCTATCTATCTATCTATCTATCTATCTATCTATCTATCTATCTATCTATCTATCTATCTATCTATCTATCTATCTATCTATCTATCTATCTATCTATCTATCTATCTATCTATCTATCTATCTATCTATCTATCTATCTATCTATCTATCTATCTATCTATCTATCTATCTATCTATCTATCTATCTATCTATCTATCTATATCTATCTATCTATCTATCTATCTATATCTATATCTATCTATCTCTGTCTATCTCTATCTATCTATCTATCTCTATCTATCTCTATCTATCTATCTCTCTCTATCTCTCTCTATCTCTCTATCTCTCTATCTCTCTCTATCTCTCTCTATCTCTCTATCTTTCTCTATCTCTCTATCTCTCCCTATCTCTCTCTATCTCTCTCTCTCTACCTCTCTCTCTATCTCTCCCTATCTCTCTCTATCTCTCTCTCTCTACCTCTCTCTCTATCTCTCTATCTCTCTCTATCTCTCTCTATCTCTCTCTCTATCTATCTATCTATCTATCTATCTATCTATCTATCTATCTATCTATCTATCTATCTATCTATCTATCTATCTGTCTATCTATCTATCTATCTACCTTTCTACCTACCTACCTACCTACCTACCTACCTACCTACCTATCTATCTATGTATCTATCTTCTGATTGCCTGACAGCCTGCCTGCCGGCCAGCCGACCGACCCACCGACCCACCGACCCACCGACCGACCCACCGACCGACCCACCGACCAACCCACCGACCCATCAACCGACCCACAGACCGACCCACCGACCGACCGACCGACCGACCCGCCCACCCACCTACCTTTCTGCCTACCTACCTACCTACCTACCTACCTACCTACCTACTTACCTACCTACCTACCTACCTTTATGTCTGTCTGTCTGTCTGTCTGTCTGTCTGTCTTTCTGTCTGTCTGTCTGTCTGTCTGTCTGTCTGTCTGTCCGCGCTATTAAATATTGATAAAAGTTACTGGAAAAAATGTTAAGACCATGTGTTGAAAGAGGAAGAGGACTATTGGAGAAAGGATGGATTGAATTTTATGCAACCGAGAGCAATCATCAACCTACTGGAATCGTCCGACACAGATTAAGGTCTGAGCAGATCGCACTTACTGGGATATTTTGCTCCAACTATTCAGACGAATTGCAGGCCCTAAACATTACAGCATCAGCATCAGCTGAAGAAACAAGAAGGAAATGAAAAATAAGGTAAGAAATATAGTCCTTCTACTTTCCTGTTAATTTACAAATTATTTACCCCGTGCCTCTGTAAATTCTTTTGTAAAGTCTTTACTAATATTACACATTGCACCCCTCTCGGGATTCTCCGTGGTGAAGTGGTCAAGCCGTCTGACTCGGGCTCCGAAGGTTGTATGTTCGATTCCGGGCCGCGTCCTTCATTTCACGAGTGCATTTTTTTTAGACTCCCGAGGGTCGTCGCTGGAGCTACGGAGTTTGTGCTTTGTGCGACGCTTTCCGCGCTGCGGACAGAAACTGAGCCATATGGGACAAAAACCCGCTGCAATGCAGCCGACCCTGTAAGCTACTTCTTTCATTGCACCCACTCCCATACGAATCCGGATACGCCTTTGTGTGTCATCTGAATTGGCAGGTCTCCAATTACTGTAAACATAACTTTGATAGCGAGAAATCACTAGTTGTACCGCAAAACATCAAAGGAATGTCGCCGCTTTTGATGATTTAAGTTGTTTTTTGGACCTATCAAAGACATATTCCTTGGGTGGGGGTAAATATAAGACGGCTGGAAAAATTTCATAACGATGCAACAGACAGTTTTCAAAATAATTGATCGTGAATGAAGGCATTCAAATCGGAACATACTATAGTAGCGATTGTATGACTAAGCTCTTATTCAAAGTGAACGAACGAAACAGACATTCCTGCCTCTCTGTTCTCCGCATGTGTGTTCCATTTCCTTTGTGAATTTCCCAAGAAAGACTTGGTATTGCCATTAACTGATTAACAAGTGTTATCTTGTACCGAGAAATAAACCTGCATTTCTTTGGTAAACACGGCGTAACATGCGTCACCAAGCAAAAGAACAACAAACATTGCTCTCACACGGTGACCTCCCCTGCCCGTAATCATGATAATTTGCAGATCAATATTTGACCCAAATTCCTGCCCAGACAAATCGTATAATAATCTGTTATCGATTTTCATAAGAAAAGAGGCTAATTGGATTTCTTTTCAAATTTTGCAAAGCATGTTCTAGGCGGTTCTAGGTTCTAGTGTTATTCGAGAAATAACAATTAATATTATATTGATAACATGTTGGATTACCTGATATATCGCGAAAAATACGTACAGTTTTAAATTCATTTATGTTCACTAAAACTAAGGTGCATTTAATACGAGAGGACTAAAAATAAGTCGATTTTCACATCGAAAATCATCATCATCATCAAGTATCATGCCAGCTGCCGTAGGCGTTCATGACTCTCCACATATCTCGATCTTTGGTTTTCTGGATCAACTCTGCAGATGATATTTCACCATGCCAACGTCTCAATCCATCCAGCATCATTTCTCTTAGTCTGCCCCTGTCTCTCTTCCCCTCGATCTTTACTGTTGTCACGATTTTCTCCAATGCCCTTCTTCTCATCACATGACCAAGGAAAGCTTAAATCCACATGATGGTGGAAATGACCACGTGTTCACATGCGCCCACTGTGAACGGACATTTACAGCGCAAATTGGCCTTATCAGTCACATTCCATACCGCCATAGGTAAAAGTTATTATGCATTTTTAAAGCACAAACTATCGTCTGTCAAGACGGCAAGGTGCCAATGATGTAATGCTATAGTTTCATTAGTCTCTTTTAAGCAATAGATGTTAGTTACTTTGGCAATCCAAGGAATTCGCAAGATTCGTCTCAGGAACCACATCTCTGTTGCTTCCAAGTTTGCCCTATTGTGTTCATTTTCATTTCAAAATTCACTGCCTTACAGCAAAACAAGTTCTACATAGCACTTCATCACTGAATTTCTTAAATTCAATTATAGTGACTCACCTCATCTCATCTCATCATGTTCTTCTTTTACCTTGCGGTGTTGAGGTGAAGTATAAACAGCGGGAGAGTGACCGCTTATGGGCTTCATGTATCGATATTCCCATGGACTCTGTTATTCCCTGCGTCCATCGTTTATGTGGTCGGCCTCTTCCTCTGCTTCCCTCTGGTCTGTACATTATTGCTTGTTGTGGTATATTGTTAGTTGGTAACCTACTTGCATGGCCAAACCATTTGACTTGCTGCCTTCCAATAAAATCTAGTGCAGCTATAACCTCCACTTTAGTCCTGATTTCTTCATTTCTGATCTTACCTCTTCTTGATACATTGAGTATTCTTCTCAGGAATCTCATTTCTGTTGTTGTGATTTTTCTTTTCTCTTTTTCTGTCATTGTCCAGGTTTGGCATTGGTAACATAGAACTGGTAGGAAGATTGTGTTGTAAAGTGCTTTCTTAGTAGTTATTGATACATGTTTGTTCTTTAGTATTGGTGCCATTTGTCCAATAAGTTGGTTTGCCTTATTGTATCTATTTTCGATCTCGTCTTCTGATTTGCCATTTGATGATATTATACTTCCTAAGACTTGAAACTCTTTACTTGTTTCAACGGATGTTCGTTTAGGTGAATCGTTGTTGCTTTTCCTTCTTTTTGTTATAGTCAATACCTCTGTTTTACTTGTGCTAATTTTCATGTATGTTCCCTACACATATTCAATATAGTGACTTATTGCATAAAATATTCTTCATTTTCTGAGATGCAGCCTTTGCTTGCCCTATTCTACTCTTAATCTCACTGCCCCTGATATGTGTTTTGTCATGAAGTCTTGGGAAGATAATGTGGTGGTTTGCTCTTGCCTTCCACATCCACATGAGGGTCTGTTACATCAGCCTTTGACAGCCATTTCTGACTGTCAGGACAAGTGAATGCACGGCTCTGCTCAACAGAGTTATCCACTTATCCCGGTGGATACTCGGTCCCCAGGGCTGCATTAGCCACACCGTGGTGTGTTTCCAATCCTCTACCGCTAGGAGGTGCATTTGGGATTTTCCCTTCCTACGGCTATGGTCTATGATGACCAAAACTCTCCAGTATTTTTAGAGGTAAGTAACATGATATTTTGATTCAATGACGAAGAATAATAAATCGTCACATGTGACCTTCCGTCTGCACAGAAGGATGCTATATCGCCACACTAGAGTCATCATGTTATTTGTTTTGTTTTATGGCAGCTTCCACAATTTCAATGCTCAGTGAACGGAAATTTACATTATAATACTTGTTCATTTGATTCTCTGTACCATGTCTGGTCCAAACATACTTTTTCTTTAGCTCTGAATAAGTAAACAGAAAATAAAATATTGGGCTAAATCAAGAATGCGTATTTATACACAGCTGCGTATGATACGCCAGGTTTTATCGTATATTCTGTTTGCGATAGTTCTTTATAACGTGGTGTGGGCTTGTTACCTTGTATGTTTTTTCAAGTCTTTTCTTTGGGGCAATAGTAATCTTCTTCGAGCGTCTTGTCTATTGATATGGGCGATTTTCAAGATTCTTGTTATCACCTGTTTTATTGATCTCTGTATCAAGCTGTCAATGATGCATTTACTTCACGGAGCTGGCACAGTATTTCTTTCCGCTCGTGCATTTGCCTTGTTATTACAATGTATTCCAGGTGTTATTCATGGGATGGGCTGGGTGTTAAGTTAGTTGCATATGTTTTACAGGACGTAGCAGTCAACCCCAGAATTCTTTTTACTGTTTGTGATTTCTTGACAATCATACGCTCAGTAGTTTGCTATTGCAATCTGAACGACCGGCACTCATACTATTGTATGCAAATTAACGCTAGGCGTTCTGCTGCCAAATCTCCCGCAGCTGTTTTGAATACGGTGTAGCCGGATTCCGAACTGAGTTCGTAACCACTTCGCCACAGAGGCGGTACTACACTAGAAACGGACGTCGTATCCCCGATCTACTTGGTCTGTTGGTCACAATAAAAGACATGACATCAATGAAAACCACTCCAGAGGGAAAATTTTATGGCAAATAAGCTAGAGGTAGACAATGGTACAAGTGGGAAGGTAACACTAGGAAACTGACGAGTAGCACTCTAACAGAACCTACATTAAATGGGAGGAACAGAAAGTGTTCATAAACTCAACCAATCACCATTGTGGAGACGGCAATTGATTTATTATTGATTCATTATTGATTTATTAATGACTAGCTGACACGGCCCGGCTTCGCCCAGACTCTGGTGGGGAGCATCTCATTTAATTCATATAAGTAGTCATATAAGCTCCCGTTCCCGACTGTCTGTCTGTCTGTCTGTCTATCTATCTGTCTGTCTGTCTGTCTGTCTGTCTGTCTGACCCGGCCCAGCCCATGGTGGAGAGCATCTCATTTAAATCATATAAGTAGTCATATAAGATCCCGTTCCCGACTATCTGTATGTCTGTCTGTCTTGGGTAAATGGAGGAGGGAGGAGGAAGAGGGAGGTGGAGGAGGGAAGAGGAGGGAGGAGGAGGGAGGAGGAGACAGGAGGAATAGGAGGGAGGAGGAGGGATTAGGAAGAGGAGGGAGGAGTAGGGTGGAGGAGGAGGGGGAGGAGGAGGGAGGAGGAAGAGGGAGAAGGAGGGAGGAGGAGATCGCAGGAGGAGGAGGAGGAGGAGGAGAGGCAGGAGGAGGAGGGAGAGGGAGGAGGAGGGAGGAGGAGGAGATAGTAGGCGGAGGGAGCAGGCGGAGGGAGCAGGAAGAGGGAGGAAGAGGGAGGAGGAGGGAGGAGAAGGAGGAGGGAGGAGTAGAGAGTGGGAGGAGGGAGGAGGCGGAGGGAGAAAGAGGGAGGAGGAAGAGGGAGAAGGAGGAGGGAGGAGAAGGAGGGAAGAGGATGAGAGGGAGGAGGAGGAAGAGGGAGGAGGAGGAATGTGAAGGGAGGAGGAGGGAGGAGGTAGAGGGAGGAGGAGGAGGAGGGAGGAGGATAGAGGAGGAGGAGGGATGAGGAGGAAGAGGGAGGAGGAGGAATGTGAAGGGAGGAGGAGGGAGGAGGTAGAGAGAGGAGGAGGAGGGAGGAGGAGAATGGAGGAGGAGGGATAAGGAGGAGAGGGAGGAGGAGGGGGAGGAGGGGGAGGAGGAGGGAGGAAGAAGGAGGAGGGAGGAAGACGGATGAGGGGGAGGAGGGAGGGGTAGGAGGGGGAGGAGGAGAAGGGAGGAGAAGGGAGGAGGGAGCAGGAGGAAGGAGGAGGGAGGAGGAGGAGGAAGATGGAGGAGGAGGGAGGAGGAAGAGAGAGGAGGGAGGAGGAAGAGAGAGGAGGGAGGAGGAGGGAGGAAGAGATAGGCGGAGAGAGGAGGAGGAGGGAGGAGGAGGAGTAGGGATGAATAGGAGGGAGGAGAAGGGAGGAGGAGGGATTAAGAGAAAGAGGGGGGGAAGGGGAGAAGGAGGAGGGGAGGAGGGGAGGGGAGGAAGGAGAGGGAGGGAGGGGAGGAGGGAGGGAGGAGGAGGATGGGAAGGAGGAGGAGGGAGGAGGGGAGGGGGTGAAGGAGGAGGAGGAGGGGAGGAGGGAGGGGGAAGGGTGGGGGGAGGAGGAGGAGAGGAGAGGAGGAGGAGGGAGGGAGGAGAGAGGAGGAGGGAGGAGGTGGAGGGAGAAGGAGGAGAGGAGGAAGAGGTAGAAGGAGGAGGAGAAGGAGGGAGGAGGAGACAGGGAATAGGAGAGGAGGGGGATTAGGAGAGGGGGGGTGGGGTGGAGGAGGAGGGGGAGGAGGAGGAGGAGGAGGAAGAGGGAGAAAGGGGAGGAGGAGGAGAGAGGGAGGAGGAGGAGGAGGGAGAGGGGGAGGAGGGGAGGGGAGAGAGGAGAGGGGAGAAGGGGAGGAGGGGAGGAGAGAGAGTGGGAGGAGGGAGGGAGGAGGAGAAGGGAGGAGGAGGGGGTAGTAGGATGATGATTGCATCCCACCAGGTTAAATAATGTTATCGCGGACCTCAGAGAGAAGTGTCTATGTAGAAGGACCATTTCCTGGACGTACGTATTTTGGGAGGGGAGGAGGGGGAGGAGGGAGGAGGGGAAGAAGAAAAAAAAACTACGACAGTTGGCATCTCTGGAATGAAAGGAAGGCGTGTAGAAAATTTCATCTCAATCGGATGGGCCGTTCGCGAGCGCATAAAGGACATACGGACAGACAGACAGACAGACAGACGGAGATCCTTTTTTATATATAAGATTTATCACTTCGCGTCATTTAAACATTTTGCACCACGCGATTTTCTGCAGTGTTAAACATCCAAATATTTAGTTTTCTGAATTACTATGTTAGTATTCACATTGCAATTGTCTTGTTTATTGTACGTTGCTACAGTTTTTGTTTGTTGTATATTGCAGTTTTTCTTGATTATTCTATACTAGAATTGTATTGTTTATTGCACATTGCATTGTTTTTGCTGATTCTATATTGGAATTGTTCTTGCTTAGTGAATATTGCAATTATTTTTGCTTATTGTACATTGCAATGTTAGAGAAATTGATATGAAATTTAATAACAACTGTTGAATTATAGTTTACTAAGTCCGTTGCTTACTGGTTATTGTAAGATATGGCACCAAATCTATGAACTGTATTTACGTGTCCCTCATAATATTTGGTGGTTGCGGTAGCACAGTGTCTAGCACTGTGGGCTGCGGCGATGTGGTCATTTATTCGAACCCTCATCCAAGAAAAGATTTTTTTTTTACAATTCACAAGACAGGGGCTTCTAGACTGGCCCAGCCTAAAATTAGCTGCAAAACATTTTCAGGGCAGTAAAGTTTGCCGTCGTGATATTGACTATAAATCACCCTCCGAGTGCCGACAGGTTTATATAAATATGGGGCTGGCATCATATACCTAATACGTCTCCGTGATATTGACTATAAATCACCCTCCGAGTGCCGACAGGTTTATATAAATATGGGGCTGGCATCATATACCTAATACGTCTCACGGTGAGAAAACTTTCTTCTTTTTTCGTTCGTTCGCTTTGAACACGAGCGTAATCCATACTCGTGCTACTAGTAGTTGCCACCCCTGGGGAAAATACTGGACATATTTTAGCGTGTGAAGTAGCTCTCCCTTTTACCAGTGTCCCTCGCCTGAAGGCGAATCTACGCCGACTACATATTGTACATTTATTATCAATGGATTATGACTGATGTTCTAACTGTATTGATTAGTGTTTGGGTAGTATCTAAGTTAGTTAGTTAGTTAGTTAGCTAGTTAGTTAGTTAGTTAGCTAGCTGGCTAGCTAGCTAGCTAGCGAGTTAGTTAATTAGTTACTTAGTTATTTAGATAGTTAATTAGTTAGTCAGTCAGTCAGTCAGTCAGTCAGTCAGTTAGTTAGTTGGTTAGTTGGTTGGTTGGTTGGTTGGTTGGTTGGTTGGTTGGTGGGTGGGTGGGTGGTTGGGTTGGGTTGGTTGGTTGGTTGGTTGGTTGATTGATTGGGTGCTTGGTTCGTTAGTTGGTTGATTGGTTGGTTGGTTCGTTAGTTAGTTGGTTGGTTGGTTAATTAGTTAGTTAGTTAAGTTAGTTAGTTAGTTAGTTAAGTTAGTTAGTTAGTTAGTTTAGTTAGTTAGTTAGTTGGTTAGTTAGTTAGTTAGTTAGTTAGTTATTTAGTTATTTAGTTAGTTAGTTGGTTGGTTAGTTAGTTAGTTAGTTAGTTATTTAGTTATTTAGTTAGTTAGTTAGTTAGTTAGTTAGTTAGTTATTTAGTTAGTTAGTTAGTTAGTTAGTTGGTTAGTTAGTTAGTTAGTTATTTAGTTAGTTAGTTAGTTAGTTAGTTGGTTAGTTAGTTAGTTAGTTAGTTATTTAGTTAGTTAGTTAGTTAGTTAGTTAGTTATTTAGTTAGTTAGTTAGTTTGTTAGTTAGTTATTTAGTTAGTTAGTTAGTTAGTTAGTTAGTTAGTTAGTTAGTTAGTCGACAGATCATCCTCATTGCACATCGAACCATTCAGTCCATAAGTGCTCGGATCCCCTCCTCAGCAAATCCCGCAGCGTGTAGCGGCTAACGACGCCAGTTCTGTGTTGGTTTATCAATCTTCTTTGGCTTCCTGCGTAGTGTTCTTGTTTGGCCACACCTCTTTTAATTTGCTGCTCTCGCAGTCTGGCTATTGTTAGTCTGGCCTAGTTAGTTAGTTAGTTATTTAGTTAGTTAGTTAGTTAGTTATTTAGTTAGTTAGTTAGTTAGTTAGTTAGTTAGTTAGTTAGTTAGTTAGTTAGTCGGCCTACCATTATTTACGGAGAGCAACCTGACGAGAATGCAGGACGGCTGCTATCCAGTTCACCAACCAGGGATTGACCCCCTTCTCCATGAGTGCGGTCATCAAAATATCATATCGATCTCTATTGTATGCATCCTCGAGATCAAGCGCTGCCGCTATCGTTTCCTGTCTACACTGGAACCCCTCATAAACACCAAAGGCAAAAGTGACCAGGTATTTTTTCCTGGCCTGTATCTCCCCAGGCCTCTTGGAAGAAGCTTACCCTTTTCGAAAAACTCTTGCAGCTTGACAGCGACTATCTTGTATAGAACCTTTCCAAAGTTATTTTTAAGGGTGATGAACCTAAAGCCGCTAAGCTTTGAATGATCCTAGAATGGCTTTGGGAGAGGGATGAGATAGCTGTGCTCAAGGTGAACGACCGAACGAACGAACGAACGAACGAACAGACTTTATTTTCTAAGGGTAACAAATTGGGCATGCAGGCCCGTCTTACATTCGGCCCTTCCAATCACTCATCTTTCTTTCATCAACAGTGCATAGGAAAAAACATTGTGAAATGAATTTTGTAAACATAAACAATGCATATTACTATGTTATGAGACACATCCACCACCCACCCACACATACCCCATTCACTCCAACTTCCCTACCCAAGCACATACATAACACACACACACATACATTCCCCCACCCATCCACCATCCCTATACCTACACATCTCCCCACCCACACACACCTCTCACCCACCACACATCCCATCCACCCACACCCCAAGCACACATACATTCCCCAACCCACACATTCCCCCACCCATACACATCCACCCACCTACACACATCTCCCCACCCACTCACATATCCTTTACCTGTCCCATTACCCACCAACAATCACTCACTCACATATCCTCCTCCACCCACACACCTCCAACCACCCAGCCAAACACACATTCCTCAGCCACACACCCCCCCCCCCCCACGCACACACACATCTCCCCGCCAACTCACATATCCCGCACCTACCCACACACAAATTCCACACCCACCCACATAATCTCCCATCTCTCCCAGCCCACCCACAGATCCCGAGCCCACCCCTACAAACATCCCCCACCATCTCCTAACCTACACACACTCACCCACCCACATATCCTCTACCCACCCACACATCCTCTACCCACCCATCCCGTAACCAAACATCCCTTAACCACACACCCTTACTCATATACAATCACCCATCCACACATCCTCTACCCAACCACACATCCTCAACCCACCTACCCCCAGCCACACATCCCTTAACCACACCCCCTACCCATATACACACACATCCCCACCCACACACAATCTCCCCACCCATACACACATCCCCACCCAACAACACATCCCCCATTCACAAACACACACCTACCACCCACGCACACACAACCCACACACACATCCCCAACCTATGATGCAGTGATGCAGGCGAAGACATACCTCAGAGAAACTGCAGACACAGATCACCTGTTGTATTAGGCGCTGGACGCCGTTAAGGGTCAACGACTGATAAGAGGGAAATCATGGATGGCTCAGGTGGAGGATAGGATCAGACAGGTATGCCCCTTGGAGAACATTAGGCGAGGAGAGGAGTGGGTCAGAGTGCCAGCAGAGCAGTCAGACTTGTGCAGAGTTATAATCACATTGAGCCGGGAGTGCAGGGCGTGGCCAGCAGGGGCCACGGAAGTGGGAATCCAGCAACTAATTCAGGATAATGCTCGCTCGGGTGATGTGATTATCTACACAAATGGGTCGGTTTTGAGAGGTAGGTGAAGTGCCTGGGGGTTCTTAGCAAAAGCTAATGTTCGACGTTTGGTGCAGGAGAGCTACCACAATATGATACCACAACATCTAGCGTAAGAATGGAGGTGGAGACGGTCAGTGCAGCTTTCCGCTGGATGGAGAATACGATACACACACAAAATCGTGATTGTAACTAACTCAGAAAGCATGCTGAGGAAGGTGAGGACAGGCAAGCTTCGGGCAGAGTGGCTTGCTTCGCTTCGGAGGTCACGGGTGGCAAGCATCGCCAAAAAAAAAAAAAGTGAATTACATGCCATTAAAGATACAAAAAATATGCAAAGAACAGATCAGTGAGCTCACAGGAAGAAAACAATAAGAATAGATACAGGGTGTTTAAATCAAAAACAGGACAGATATTATTGGAGGAAGGTGCTATAATGAAGAGGTGGAATGAGTATATAAGAGAATTATATGATGGAGAAAGGGAAGAATTATCTGAAGAAAGTAACTTAGAAGGTCCACCTATTCTAAAACAAGAAGTCGCTGACGCTATGAAACATATGAAGAACGGAAAAACAGCTGGGCCAGATGAAATCACAATAGAAGAATTAGAAGTATTGGGAGAATTTGGAATAGATATATTAACCAAAATGTTGAATGATATTTACAGCAGTGGATACCCAGTGATATACTGAAATCTGTATGTATAGCTATTTAAATAACGAAGACACAAACAATAGATTGCACGATTTATTGCCTGGCATATTTCTCTGCATCTCGTCAGGTACATACTGCAGAATTCACACAACATAAAGTAAATTAACTAGATAAATCCTTCAAGCTGAAATATACACATGTTCACACAGTAATGTCAATTGTCTACCATGGTAATTTTAAGCTGACTAACATGTCTTTCTGTTTACACAAATCTGGCTTGCGTTCTGAAACGTCACCTCCCATTGTACCTAACAAGATGCAGCGAAATATGCCAGGAAATAAATCGTGCAATCTATTGTTTGTGTCTTCGTTATTCAAATTCACTACGGGAAAACATTGTTTTGAATTTATAGATATACCAAAAAGACCAGGAGCAATTGTATGTGAAGATTGTCGTACAATTAACCTCATAAACCATATCACTAAGCTTCCACTCAGAATCATAATGAGAAGAACCAGAAAGAAAATAAAAATGGAAATTAGTGAAGAACAGTATGGATTTGTAGAGGGAAAGGGCACAAACAATGCAATATATACATTACGGACACAAATAGAAAGGTCAATAGAGAAACAGAAAGAAATATATCTATGCTTCATAGATTATCCTAAGGCATTTGATAAAGTAAAACATGATGAACTGATTAAAATATTAGAAGATATCAACATTGATGGGAAAGATTTAAGCATAATAAAGAATATATACTGGAACCAAGTAGCAACAATTAAAATGGGAAATAAAGAGGGTAGTTACGAACAGATAAAGCTAGGAGTACGACAAGGGTGTGTCTTGTCACCAGATCTCTTCTCTCTATATAAAAATAAAATGTTTGCATATCCTTTACAGGACATTGTTGTCAACATCAGCATCTTTCAGCTGATTGTTGATTTCTTGGCAAGATTACGGTCAGTAGTTTGCCATTGCTTTCTGAGCGGCCGGCTCACATACCCCGTAAGTTACCGACGCGATTCGAACCATTGCTGATTCTCACCGTCGTCACGTTACTTACGAGAGTATACGAGATTACGGAGAAAAGTCGCTAACCTCTAGGCCAGGAAGCCGGCTCTCTCTATTTAGCGAAGTAATAATGAGAGAGATCAAGCGAAGTAATACAGAGAGAGATCAAAGAGATGCCAGGAATACTAATTGGACGTTATAATATAAATAATATACGCTATGCAAATGACACAGTATTGGTGGCGGATAAATCAACAGACGTACAACAATTGTTGGACACTGTAGTAACAGATAGTGCAAGGAAATGACTTTCCTTGAATATTAAGAAAACAGTAACAATGGTGACATCAAAGAAAATGGTGACACCAAAATGTGACATAGAAATAGAAGGGACAATTCTTAACCAAGTGGATAATTTTAGATACCTAGGGGTACTTTTAACATCAGATGGAAGATGTACAACAGAGATTAAAAGCAGAATAGGGCAAGCAAAAGCCGCATTTCAGAAAATGAAGAGTATCTTATGCAATAAGTCAGTATCACTGAATGTAAGAAAGAGAGTGCTGAAATGCAATGTAGAACCAGTTTTGCTGTATGACAGTAAATCTTGGAATGTAATGTAAATGAACAAATTAAGAAGAAATTAGAAGCAACAGAGATGTGGTTCCTGAGACGAATGTTGCGAATTCCTTGGACTGCCAGAGTAACTATCAACGAAACTAGAACATTATATACAACAATAAGAAAGAGACAAACATCTTTCTTCGGTCATATGATGAGAAGAGAGGCATTGGAGAATATCGTGACAACTGGAAATATCTAGGGGAAGAGAGGCAGAGGCTGACCAAGAGAAATGATGCTAGATGGATTGAGACAGCGGCATGGAAGAATATCAGCAGCAGAATTGATCCAGAAAAGCAAAGACCGAGATCTGTGGAGAGCCATGAACGCCTACGCCAGCTGGCAGGGCACTTGATGATGGCGATATATATATATATATATATATATATATATATATATATGTGTGTGTGTGTGTGTGTGTGTGTGTGTGTGTGGTGTGTGTGTAATAACATCACCATCATGTTACATTATATCTATAATAAGCGACAGCGTTTTTATTTAACGTATTATTGCTTGTTTAATAAATTTGATAATCACAAGATTATCACAAAAACAGTATTCAGTCCTGATGTATTTTGTGATTGTCGTCAATATCATCGTTATCATCATCACCGTGTACCATACCGATCCGTGGCGAAGTGGTTACGGACGCAGTTCGAAATCCCGCATACCGTGTTCGAAACACAGCTGTGTTGGTGTTTCTATGACATGGTATGGGTGCCAGTCGTCCAGAAAGCTATGGCAAACTACTGAACGTAAACTTGCCCAGGAATCACGGACAGCCAAGAAAACTCTGGTTGTCTGCTACGTCCATAAAGGGTATGCAACTAACTTTTTAAACAACCATACCGATAAGCCAAGGCGGCCATGTTTCGCCATCCCACACAATCATCAGCCTTAAACCGGGTCTGTGTCTTGACCCGATTACGCCGTATGATCAAGCCATCCTGGTATTGTTCTCTCTGATTTCCCCTTCCTCTCTTCCCGTCAATTTTGTTAATCTTCCCTAAGTTTTCTAGTTTATTCCTTGTAACATGCCCAAAAATTCTTGACTATATGCGTCTAATTTTTCTAACAAGTTAACGGTTTTATTTCTTTATTTCTTTCTTTCTTTATTTATTTTATTTTATTTGGTGGAACTTGCTCATTGTTTTCTCTGTCCGTCCAAGGCATTCTTTTAATTGTCATCAGAAACCACATTTCCACTGCAATTAGATGTTTCTGAGCTTCTATGAAAGGTGGGGAGTGGGGGGAGGGGGAGAGGGGTGGCGGTGTTGTCTTTGAGATCAACACAACAACAAGAGACAGAAATTAGCAGGTATTGATTGAAATGTTTAACAGGCACAGGAATGCAGTAGAAACTAACGAACATAGTAATAATATGGAATAGAAAGAAAAAGCAGCGGCTGCAGCAGGATATAACAATATGAATTGGAAACAAATAGATATATTAAGCTCCTGCGAGAAGAAACGTACTAAACATCAACACGTTGCACATACCATACAAGGAGATCCATCGTATCCCGAAATGAAATACAGGTGAAAATCCGAAATCAGAAGCACTGAATAAATATATAAAATGAATAATAAAATAAAATACACACAAACGCGTACAATACGACACACAGTACGGCCGACGTTTCGATTCTCAGAATCTTTGTCAAGGACAGGACAATACGGATAGATAGGACAACGAAATATAAAAAAGCACAAAACTAAAAAGCACAACCACTACGTATCCATGTGGGCGCAGAAAAGACGGATTTGCCGGATGCGAAGGCACTCTTTGGCTGCAGAGTTTAAGTATAGTAGGTTGCCAGATAGGATTTACGTCGCCAAAAATATGCGAACAGTCTGATATGAAAATATAGGAGTGTAGAGACAGTTAGGTGTGAATTTTTTTTTTTTTTATGAGGAGGACAGCATAGTAATAGACAGTGTAAACAGTTGGAGAAGATGGCACAGTTATTCAGTAGCGTCCACAACAGTATTGATACCACTTTATTGACCACTTCACATATCGAGTGTCGATTGGTTGATAAAATTATAAGCTTGGCATCATATACCAAATACATATGAAGGCATTTATCCATAGATAAATACGGACGCACACACACTCAAACACACAGACACAGGCACACACGCGTTACTTACAGGCCTGCGTATATTATGACGTATACTGAAAGCAAATGTAAATGCAATATTGAATGATAGAGTCATACACACAGATAGATACATAGAGGTGTGGGGCGAAGGAGAGGGAGAGCGAGACGAAGGGAGAGAGTGAGAGGGAGGAAGAGAGGGTGATATACATAGGGAAGATAGTGAAAATAGGAGGGGGGATTGAGAGTGCGAGAGGGGGAGGGAGAGATAAGGGATGAGAGAGAGAGAGAGAGAGAGAGAGAGAGAGAGAGAGAGAGAGAGAGGAAAAGAGGAAGGGGGAGAATGAGAGGGAGTGAGAGAAAAAAACGGGGAGATGGAGACAGATAGAGGGAGAGGGAGAAAGTGAGAGAGGGAGTGAGAGAGAAAGATAGCGGGGCGGGGGGGGGAGTGAGAAAAAATGAGGGAGAGTGAGAGAGGGATGGAGACAGTGAGAAAGATAGAGGAAGGGGGTGAGAAAAAGGGAGGGAGGGAGAAATTGGAAGGGAGAGTGAAAGAGAGTGAGAGTGAGAGTGCGAGGGAAACTGTTGAGTAGGCGAGAAAATAAACTCAGTCAATGGTTTTTGAAGGCGCCTATCGTTGACGTGTTTATGGGGTCTCGTGACGACAGCTTCTTTAATGGGAGCAAAACAGTTGAACCGCTGGGAATTACTCGTGACAGGCGGCATAAATCAGGGAATGAGAGCAGTGCACGTATCACACACACACAAACACACACACATACACATACACACACACTCACACACACATAGACACACCCTCACTCACACAAACACACACTCATATAGAGGGAGGGAGTTAGAAAGTTGTTGAACAGTCGAAAATTAAGCTTCGACAGAAGGCATAAATCAGAAAGTAAGAACATACATTAGCATAGACACACACACACACACACACACACACACACACACACACACGCACACACACACAGAGGCGGGTAAGATAAAGAAAGATAGAAACACAGACAGACAGACAGACAGACAGGCAAAAGTTCAGTGTCTATAGAGCTTTATGTACCACTTCAACACTCTTGTTCTCGTTTGTGAGCAACGTGTCTGTCTGTCTCTCTATCCACCATTCCATCCATTCATCCATCCATCCATCCATCCATCCATCCATCCATCTATCTATATATCTATCTGTCTGTCTGTCTGCCTGTCTGCCTGTCTGCCTGTCTGTCTGTCTGTCTGTCTGTCTGTCTCACTGACCCTATGTGCCGGAAAGAATTGGTGAGGGTATGATTTAAAAGAACCTGACTTTCTGGTTTTAAATATAGAATTTGGATCCATGTTCGAAAATAATTTCCCATTGTGCAGTGTGTTTAAGAATTTTGCGGAAGGTGTGAGTGAGATATTATACTGAATGCTTTTTCTTGATCTAAAGAGAGAATATCGAAGACTGACAGTTTTTCAGATGTGTGTAGTTGATGAAATCCCCTATGAAATGTGTGTGGGATGGATGTTCCGGTGTTGTACACTAGATTGCTGTTCTTCATGGATGAGTGTTGCCATTACCGGTTTCAATTTATTCGTCAAAGCATTTGTTAAAATCTTGTACTACGTTTAAACACGAAATTAGTCTGTAACCCCTTAAAAGTGTCTTGTCGGTGCTGTCTTTCGGAATAAGACGTGTTGAAACTGGATGGGTGTTTTTGTTTGTGGAAAGATTTAGAGAATCATCATCAAGTGCTCAGCCAGCTTGCGTAGGCGTTCATGTCTCTCCACAGATCTCGGTCTTTGGTGTTCTGGATCAACTCTGCTGATGATATTCCTCCATGCCACCGTCTCAATCCATCCAGCATAATTTCTCTTGGTTGGCCACTGCCTCTCTTCTTCCCCTTGATTTTTCCAGTCGTCACGATGTTCTCCAGTGCCTCTCTTCTCATAAGGTGACCAAAGAAAGCTATGCGTCTATTTCTTATTGCTGTTTTGTAAATAATGTTTTAGTTTCATTAGCCTCTTTCGGGAAATTGCCGTTAGTTACTGTAGCAGTCCACAGAATTTGCAACATTCGTCGCAGGAACCACATCTATATTGCCTCCAAGTTCTTCCTGATTTGTTCATTTACATTCAAAGAACCACTTCCATACAACACAAAAGGTTCCATATAGCACTTAGCACTCTCTTTCTTACATTCAATGATTGAAATTTATTGTATAAGATACTCTTCATGTTCTGACATGCAGCTGGTGCTTGCTCTATTCTGTTCTTATTCTCTGTTGTACACCTTCCATCTGATATTAAAAATGCCTCTGGGTATTTAAAATTATCAACTTGGTTCAGAATTGTCCCTGCTATTTCCATTTCCCATTCTGGTGTCACCTTTTTCTTTGATATCACCATTGTAACTGTTTTCTTGATATTCAAGGAGAGTCCTTTCTTTGCACTCTCTGTTACTACAATGTCCAACACTGTTGTAGATCTTTTGCATTATCCGCCAAGAATACTGTGTCATCTGCATACCGTATATTGTTTATATTATAACCTCCGATTAGTATTCATGGCTTCTCTTTGATCTCTTTCATTATTACTTCGCTATAGATGGAGAAGAGATGCGGTGACAAAACACATCCCCGTCTTACTCCTAGCCTTACTCGTTCATAATTGCCCTCTTTATTTCAAAATTGTAATTACTGCTGCTTGGTTCCAGTAAATATGCTGTATTGTTCTGAGATCTTTCCCGTCAATGTTGATATCATTCAACATTTTAATCAGTTCAATATGTTTTACTTCATCAAATGCCTTGTTATAATCTATGAAACACAAATATATGTCTTTCTGTGTCCCTAATGACCTGTCTGTTAGTGTTCTTAATGTAGATGTTGCATTGTTTGTACCTTTTTCTTCCACAAATCCATACTGTTCTTCACCTATTTCTGTTTTTATTTTCTCTCTCGTTCTTCTCATTATAATTCTGAGTATAAACTTAGCGACATGGTTTATGAAGGTAATTGTATGAAAATCTTTACATTCAATTGTTCTTGGTCTTTTTGGTATAACTATAAATACAGATTTCAGCATATCAGTGGGTAAATATCCACTGCTGTAAATATCATTCAACATTTTGATTAATATATCAACTCCAAATTCTCCCAGTACTTCTAAATCTTCTAGTGTGATTCCATCCGGCCCTGTTGTTTTTTTCTTTCTTCACATGTTTGATAGTGTTAGCGACTTCTTCTTTTAGAATAGGTGGGCCTTCTAAGTTACTTTCTTCAGTTAATTCTTCCCTTTCTCTTTCATATGATGCTCTTATATACTCATTCCACCTCTTCTTTATAACACCTTCCTCCAAGAATATCTTTCCCGTTTTTGATTTCAAACACCTTGAATTTACTCTTGTTTTTTTGGTCTTCCCGTGAGCTCACTGATTTATCTGCGCATATTTTTTGTATCTTTAATATAATTTAATTCAGTTTTCTTGCACTGCTCGTTCAACAAACTTTCTTTTGCCTTCACACATCTGTCTCTTATTTCTTTATTTATCGTATCATACGCGTGTTTGTTATTTTTACCCTGTTTTCTTTCGTCCATCAACGTTAAGATTTCTTCAGTCATCCATTTTGCAAAGCTTTTCGACTTCTCTGTGACAATATATCTTTGCTTGCTTGATGAACGGAGTTCCTTAACATTTCCCATGTTCAGTTATACTCTGTATTTTAGCTAATGCACTGTACCTATTAATGACAGTCACTCTGTATTGTTCTTGAATTTCTTTATCTGCATTCAGAACATATTTATTAAGTCTCATGTTCTTAACCACTTTTATTTCCTGTCTTTAATTTTACTTTTATTTGTCCACATAGAGAGAATACTGTTAGTAAAACAGGACCTAGAAGAAGAAAAAAATAACCTGATAGACTCTCACGGTTGCAGTGGAAACTATCAAAGAACTAATACAAAGGCACACGGGCAAACAAACAGACATTTACAAGGCAATTTTTCTGAACACTCTTCCTAAAACATCCAAAGTCACACAAACACAAAACTACTTCAAACACTAGCAGACTACAGAAACTTAGTTTGGACTTGCAGAATCAAGGCCAGGTTCAATCCCCTTACATACAACAGAAGCTTATGTTTACTAATTTTCAAATACGAACTATCAGCTAAATTTCCTGAATGAAATGTGTAAATTTTCATTAATTGCTTTTTTGTTCTTGCTATTAGGATGATTGTTAGTCTGTTATGCACTTGTTATTGATTAATTATTAGAATCGCAGATATAATAGCCAACATTTGGCTTTTTCCTTACAAATAATTTACAATAACCGTCAAAGGTGCAACATAAATCAGTACATTTTCCTTCTTTATCACTGGGGATTGGGAAATATTGCCACAGTGAGGGACAAGATTTAATTAAGCTAACAAACACAAAAGGAAGCTGTATTGTTGAGGTCAAACGTCAAAGGTCTTTGTCAGCAAGGAAGTAACCTTGGCCAAGGCAATATTTCCTTTAACCTCCACCCCATCTCCTCCCAACCCGAAAGAATTCATTGTGCTTGCAATAACCCAATGCAGCTAAATTCGCAAGCCTTGTCTGTTTTGAGGCTTATTCTCTCTCTCTCTCTCTCTCTCTCTCTCTCTCTCTCTCTCTCTCTCTCTCTCTCTCTCTCTCTCTCTCTCTCTCTCATTCGCTCACTCTCAGTATCTGTCTCTTTCTGCCACGCTCTCTATCGCTTGTTGCGATGTATTATGTATAATCCATTCAGTGATACCATTAAACATGTTTAAATAAAACTAAGTGTGGGAGAGAATACTTGGAGTATGACATAATTTCTATTGAACATTTTTAGTATGCATTATAGCAGATAATTACTTCACCATGACCATCATCATCATCAAGTAATGTGTAGGTAACTGCACTTTGCCATAATGTAATAGTATCATATTTTTTTATATGAATGCATTTGTTGTATTCGCAAATGTAAAGAAAAACACAAAGTGCACCTTGTCGTGAAAATACACTGTTCTGTAAAAAATAAAAATTTTAATTAATTAAAAAAAAAAAGATAATTTAAATATTTGAAAGGGAGATACAAACATAAGTTATTTCAAGGGACATTAAAAACACTTTTGTAAATGTATTATACGATTTAACATTTATGTGCTTTTCTTAATCTATTATAAAATTTGCATATTAGTAAAATATTTATGCATTATTGTTAACGGGAAAATTATTAAATCATCTATAAAGTTTGTGTATATGAAATGTTTTAATTTTAAACTCTTACATGCGTGAACATTTTCCAACCCATTTTTGAACTTTCTCCATGATTTTACATTCATTGTTTTATCCATGCACTGGTTTATCCTAGGCATTGGACGCTTGCATTGTTTCAAAATTTTTTTCTGTCCTTAAAAGGCCACGTATTCTGAACCAAAAAAAAACGATAGTGGAAATAATATCTTATATCTTAACATAGCCATTACCACCTTACCGTTTTGACAGACGATAGTTTGTTACATTGTTCTTCACAAAGGCATAATAACTACAACCCATGGCGGTAGCGAATGTGACTGATCAGACCACTTCGCGCTGTAAATGTTCGTCAACAATGGATGCATGAGAACACATGGTCATTTCCACTATCAGGCACCATATTACGTCTCACATACTCAGTGTGTGACCTATCTGCAATTATTTTCTCCTTTGTGTTTATTCCATTTCTGATCCCTGCCCTCCATGCAACACGTTCGTTGTCGACTTGCTCCCAATGTGCAATATCAATGCCTGTATCAATCATGTCCCGCTTACACACATCTTTGTATCGTAGTAGAGGCCGACCCTGAGATCTCTTACCCATCTGTAATTCACCAAAAAAGATGTCCTTTGGTATTCTACCATCATCCATCCTCCTAAGATATCCTATCCATCTAAGTCTACGAAAGACTTAGCATGGAGCACACCGTCACACAACCTGATCTTTCCAATACTTCAGTATTTGCGATTTTGCCTTGCGACTTAATACCAAGTATTCTTCGCAGACACCGCATATGAAAGCTGTTTAAACGTTTCTCTTAGTGTGAGTAAGTTGTCCAGGCTTCACTGCCATAAAGAAAGAGTACTAAGGACACAGACTAGATAGACAAGGACTTTCGTTTTGGCAGTAAGCTTACTGTTCTCCCAGACTCTTTTTGTTAACCTGTTCATTGTTGTTGCTGCCTTACCAATCCGGATGTTGATTTCCTGATCTAGGGATAATTTGCTATATACTTGATACAGAAAAGAAAAACAGAAAAGAATTCGTACGACAAGAACTGACTATTGAAGACGGTTGGCTAGTAAAGATGATAAAACTAAGAAAATTTAAATATGTTGGTCACTTGAAACGTCATCAAAGTCTGGATAGAACAGTCATGGAAAGTTATATGCCTGGCAAGAGAAGAAGAGGAAGGTAAAAGATAAGATTGGCGCAGGATGTGGCAGATGATCGCCAGATGGGTGTATTAGATGCAGGACATCTTGCTTATGTCTGAGTTTTCTGGAAAGTTGTTATGAGAGCTAAGTTCTGAAGGGACATCTACGTAATGAATAAATGAATGAATGAATGAATGAATGAATGAATGAATGAAATAATGAATGAATGAATGAATGAATTCAGCACTTTGGATTGTTTCACGGATTATGGCCAAGATCAAAGTGTAGTATCTGTCCGTGTATCACGACAATGATTAAGGGTAGACGTATCTGCACTTGATCTGGCCATGGACACCAGCAGAGGTCGTCGTCACAATGACATACAGGGACCTGGAACCTCATGGGGAGGCTTTTCCCCTGGGTAACTCTGAGACCTAAAAACTAAACAAATGTGTAATGTCCAGGACACTCAAATACACATTGTCACAGCTATGCTCATAAGCAATGTGTAATTACCCCTTTGTTTGGTCTTAACATATGATTCATGCAATTATCGCTGTTTTTTCAACATTATTATTATTATTATTATTATTATTATTATTATTATTATTATTATTATTATTATTATTATTATTGAGTCAGGCCTTAGTCAGATATGACTGAGCTACCGTATAACAGTAGACAGTACCACCTACTTTCTGTTAGCGCCGAATGTTGAGCGGCGCTTACCAAACCCGACACCTCACATTGTACCAACGGCTTCGGGTGGAAGAGCACAATTGGAAGGGTACAAGCCTTACCCTGGTGCGAGGAAATGCAACCTAAAGACAAAATGTCATGGCAGGGCAGACCAGGCCCCAAGCCTTGGTTGGCAGCTGGTCTAGGATTGAAGCTCCGACAGGCGAACAGTTAGAGCATTGCTTTGCTGATCCGGCAGCTTCTGCAGCTTGTCTTGTTCCAGATGTATAGGTGTTACCTTTCCTCTGCAGTGAACTAGGCAGGCCGAGAGAGGGATCATGCTGCATGGGCAACACATGGTTTCTTTATTTTAGCCCAGGCTTTGTGCTATTGAGAGGCAATAACTCCATCCCTGGTCTTAACTGGTCTCGGAATCAAAGCGAGAGGCAACTGTTACGGGTTATAAGTCCCTGTCAATTTGCGTAGACATGCGGCGCCACCCGTTGCCTCTGACGGTGGGAGACACATACAGGTGTCACTGATCAGCTACCGCCCGCCTCAAGCTGGGCAGCCCCGGCCAATTGGGTGCTGATCCGCCACAGCCTGCCTGCTTCATCTGAATCGCAGGTTGTAAAACCAAAACCAAGAATTCGTTCTATGAGGAGTTAGACTGTGATCAAGGCAGTTCCAAAATCTGATTACATTTATATGCTCGGTGATTTAATTGCTCGTGTGGGCAAGGACTCGAGTTCATGGCCAGTGTGCCTTGGAAAATACAACATCGGTCGCATGAATGAAAATGGGCAAAGGCTGCTGGAGTATTGCACCAGAAATGACCTATGTATTACAAACTCCTTTTTTTAAAACAAAAGAGCTGCATAAGGTCACATGGAAACATCCAAGATCCGGCCATTTGCACCAGCTGGATTTCATCATCACACGGAGACAACATTTGAACCACATATCATTGACTCGAAATTTCCACAGTGCTGACTGATACTGATCATTCTTTGATTGTTGCAAGGGTTAGACTGAAACCACAGAGAATCTACACGGCTAAACATAAATCTAGCCCCAGGATGAATATTATTAACACTCACAATCTTGAAAAGTGCTTTCAGTTTCAACAGCAATTTGAAGACGCTTTCACTGATACACCAGAAAATTGTACAGTAAGTGAAAATGGGGTTAACTTAAGGAAACTCTTTATAAAACTGCCGTAGGGGTTTATGACACTGTGGATCATAAGAGGCAGACTTGTTTGCGGCAAACAGCCAGACTCTGCAACCCTTGATTGATAAGAAGAAGAAAGCTCTCTTAAGAAACAAGCGAAGACCTACGCGTAACACTCTGAGTGAGCTAATGCAAGCTAGGAAGGATGTGCAAAAGGCTGCCAGGCAGTGTGCAAATGATTATTGGATCACGTTATTTGAGTCCATTCAAATCGCAAGTGATAAGGGAAACACCAGAAGCATGTATGAAGGAATAAAGAAAGCCTGTGGTCCAATGATCAAAAGAAGTACACCATTGAAAACCTTGTCTGGAGAAAACATAACTGATAAGAAACAGCAGATTGACAGATGGGTAGAGCACTATTTGGAGCTTTAATCAAGTGAGACCAAACTAGCGGATGATGCCCTCAACGCCATAGAGGCTCTACCAACTCTTGACCACCTGGATACATTTCCCACCATAACAGAAGTTAAGTGTGCTATAAATGAACTTGCATCTGGCAAGGCTCCAGGTAAGGATGGGATTCCAATAGAGGTTATCAGGCGTGGGCAAGAAACACTCACTCTACAGATCCACCAGCCAATAGAGCTATGCTGGCGAGAAGGACAAGTCCCACAGGATTTAAAAGAGTCAAGCATCATAACATTGTACAAGAACAAGGGCGATCGGAGCGACTGCGCCGCTGAACGTGTTGCATAGAGAGCAAACATCAGAAATGGAATAACGACAAAGGAGAAAATTATTGCAGATAAGTCACACACCGAGCGTGTGAGACGTAAGTTGGTGCATGATGGTGGAAATTACCACGTTTTCACATGCACCCGCTGTGAACAAACATTTACAGCGCGAATTGGCCTTATCAGTCACATTCGCTACCGCCATGGGTGAAAGTTATTATGCCTTTTTGAAGCACAAACTATCGTCTGTCAAGACGGCAAGGTGCCAGCGTGTATTATTATTATTATTATTATTATTATTATTATTATTATTATTATTATTATTATTATTATTATTATTATTTCATTCAGGATTTCCAACTTTCCCTCCTTTGATTTTACGTCCAAAGTTTCTTCCAGTTCCCATTCACTTCTAATTTCCATTAATTAGTCGGATTTTACAAACAACTTTCCCGTACTTTCAACTACTGGGCCCAGTTAATGAATTAGAAGAGACTTGGTTCTGTCTTCCCTCAATGCCAGTGTTGTTGCCTTGTAGTCTGGCCGCTATAAATTTCGGTAACAAAGCCAGAAGCCACACAAAGACACACATCATTGTCAGTCTTTAAAAGCTACCTTCCTGCCGTTGTGATCTCACAGAAGACAGTGAGGGCAGGAGCTGACTGACTCATTACCTCAGAAATGGAATAATCATCCAGTTAATATCACCCGTGAGCAAACTCCTACCCTTCCTGCTGCCACGGATAAGTACATTCAACACCCCCCCCCCCTTCCCCCCTCTACCGGCCTCCAAGTAAAATTACTTCGGCAAAGACTAGTGACTATCTAATGCATCTTAGTGTCAGGTATCTCTGTATCTTACATCTATCTCACCCTCTCGATCTCTCCAGTATCTCTCGTTCTCTAAATCTCCCTCTTTATCCCTCTCTCCTGTCTGTCTGTCTGTCTGTCTGTCTGTCTGTCTGTCTGTCTGTCTGTCTGTCTGTCTGTCAGCCTGCCTGCCTGCCTACCTGTCTGTCTGTCTGTCCGTCCGTCCGTCCATCTATCCACCTGTCTGTCTGTCTGTCTGTCTGTCCACCCGTCTGTCCGTCCGTCCGTCCGAATGAACGACAGTCCGTCCGCCGCCCGACTGTCTGTCTGTCTGTCTGTCCGTCCGTCCGTCCGTCTGTCTGTCTGTCTGTCTGTCTGTCTGTCTGTCTGTCTGTCTGTCTGTCTGTCTATCTGTCTGTCTGTCTGTCCACCCATCTGTGTGTCTGTCTGTCTATCTATCTGTCTGTCTGTGTGTCTGTCAACCTATGTGTCTGTCTGTTTGTGTGCGTGTATGTGTCTGTGTATATATGACAGCTACCGACAGCACACAGCAGCATCGATGTTTCTCGTCTCTTTTGTCATCAACATTTTATTTTTCCTTTTATTTATTTATTTATTGTTTGGAAATCAGGGGGGGGGGGGTGGGGAAACATGACATTTACTCGTATTTACATTTGTTTCCCGCTGTCCTTGCATGCAAGCAACACAAACAGAAGCACGAGATTACACTGGTGATCACGTTTGCACCGCGTGCAGCTTAGATCAATATCTCCCAAACTATTAGTCAGGGCATGTGGGGAAACACTGGTATTTTAAAAATGCAAGCATTGATTTGTGGCATTGTACACTGTTACTGTGTTTTAATTCCAGTCTAGACTGCAGCGCGCTGTGGGTTGTTGTTGTTGTTGTTGTTGTTGTTGTTGTTGTTGTTGTTGTTATGAAACATAAACTTGATAGATGAATTCCTAGCTGTATGTGATACAGGATCGCTCGAGATGATAACCAGAAAACATAAAATTGACATTGATTCTGCATATAAACAGGTGTGGGGGGAGGAGGGGGGGGGGAGAGAATAGGTAATTATGCTTGTGTGGAGAAATATTTGACGGCAGGAGAGTAGAAAAATGCACTTGAAAGGGAGAAGTAAAACACCGGGGCAAAATATAGAACAATGTACTTGTACTGGAAAAGTGAAACATCTTGGCAAAACACAATTTCTCTAACATAACAAATGACTGAGATTCATGTTGGTTAATCATGCGCTCTCGACCAGACACAAGAAGAATAAGAGATTCAGGACTGATGGAAACGATGAGATGGAGTAGGAGGATGAGGAGATGTAAGAAGAAGAAGAAGAAGAAGAAGAAGAAGAAGAAGAAGAAGAAGAAGAAGAAGAAGAAGAAGAAGAAGAAGAAGAAGAAGAAGAAGAAGAAGGAGAGGAGGAGGGGGGATGAGGAGGAGGAGGAAGAGCACGAGGAGTAGCAGGATAAGAAGTACCATACAGCATCCATAAATTCACAAGATACCCGTTATCTATATTTCTTATAGTTGGCCAAGATATTCTAAATCCATTGTCTAGTTCAGTGGTTCTCAACCTTTTTTTTTTGGCTCATGCACTCTTTCACCATATGTTCAGAATGTCATACCCAAATTTTCCAAAATGTCAACCCACACACCCACCCACCCACCCACTCACCCACCCACCCACCCACACACACACACACACACACACACACACACACACACACACACACACACACACACACACACACACACATCCCCACCTTTGTAAAAACTATTTTGTTACCAAACAGATACATAAGCCTCGGATTCGGACTGACTTATTTGGACAACGACCTCGGAACGTTACAGGACTCTTGAGATTTGGAACATGGAATGTACGGACACTATATCGAGCTGGAGCGGCTGAAGAACTAACCCGGGAGCTGGTTGAATAGCAAATGGATATACGGCAATTCAAGAAATAAGGTGGCCAGGAGAGGGTACTTTAGAGCAAAATGGAATGATTGTAATATATGGAGGAAACACCCAAAATAAACATGAATTAGGAACAGGTTTTGTCAACAAAAAAGAGTTATGGTAACAACAAAATCACAATATACAAAACACTGATCAGACCAGTTGTGCTGTATGGCTCTGAAACCTGGAGTACAACGAAAGGAGACGAAGACGAGTATGTTGACAGTATTTGGTTCAAGTGACGAGCTCGTCTTATTAACAATATAACCAGCAGAGCTGAACAATCGTTCACATGGAACTGAGGTAGCCGGTATGCACAGAATGGTCTTGGCAAGGAATGCCAATTTTGGATATCGATGTTCATTAAGTTTCCACCATTGTAGAGGGTCAACTGATTCAGCAATTTTCTTCTCCAATTCAGACTCCAGTAGCTTAATACGCTTTTCATTTGGTTCACATATAGTTTCATTGTCAATGTCAGTATCATTCGTTGCAGTAGTCTGCATCTGCTCATCATGAACACCATGTTGTTCAAATACGTGACCAAGTTCGTTCTTTTGCATCTTTTGACAAACACTTCAGGTATTTGTAGCGAGGATCAAGTGCTGTTGCAATCTGTAGATTTCAATACTTGTCATATTAGCTACACGTTCACTGAAGTCATTAAAAGATGCTGCCTTAAATTTATCTATGTAGCCCGGATCATCATCATGTACAGTCATGTGCTTTGTAAAAGATGATGGCAGTGGCAATACACAGCTACATGAAACATAAACTTGACTGCCAAGCAGGACCGTGGTCTGACAGAATAGAATAAGTCCAAAACTTTGACATATTTCGAAATCTTCTCCCAGTTTTGAACCTTTGTATTGCTTCTTTTCATCTGACATGTAGACAGCTAATGCTTCTCTGACCTGTAGAAGACTGTAGCATAATAAAAATACAGTTCTATCTTGTTGGTACATCTTGCTGCAGTTTACACAATGGTTACTCGATGTACAATTTTGCAACTCGGTTGTGTTTGCAGCACTATGTTTAAAATGTCCGACAATTTTTCGACACCTGGTTCATTTGTATAAGCGATGGCAGAAACGTTTTCGATGAATCGTTAAAAAATTAATCGTTAAAAAAATTAACGATTAATCGATTAATTAATCGTTAACTTCCGCAGCCCTTATATATATATATATATATATATATATATATATATATATATATATATATATATATATATATATATATATATATATACACACACACACACACACACACACACACTCACACACACACACACACACACACACTCACACACACACACACACACACACGCTCACACATAATTCAAGAAAGGGGGGCGATCGCGCTTTGTATGCTCCGGAAGCCAGTTTGAGTCTGCCAATCCGTGGTCTTAATCCCTCCCCCCCCCCCACCCATCTCCACATGGAAACCCTAAAATCCCCCCCCCCCCACCCCAAGGAACAATTCCCCACCGGTTGAGCGTCACTGGTCTAGTTGTTTGCCATGTACCCATAAAGCGTCAATTATCATAACATACCTAACATATCTTGAATTTCGTACACCCAATTTCACGACTCTGTTTGTGGTTTCCATCGGTTTCTTCAAGAATTGATCCATTTCCTCTCCATGTCAGCCCATAATGTAATAAAACAGGTACAGGACCCCTTTCCACGACTTGAAGTGTATTGGGTATTTGGTGCTAGCCCATACTCGTATTGACTAATCACACTCTATGGGTGATGTGGTGAGTACCACAACGGCCGCGTTTACTCCCCGTGACCTTTCATTATACCCATTTTAGGGTGGGTTGATCTGGGAGCCCAGGACAATTAAAAATAATTTGGCCGCATGGAGATTCTAATACATATCCACCGATCCGACAAGCAATCATGTTAGCCACTGCGCTGTCGTGGCTCCCTTAGTGCATATTACTCCTCGATTATTGTTCTGACACAACATCTTCACTACCATCCGCTCTGCTTATTGTCCAAGTCTGCCACATATAGCGAAAATAGGAGTTGCTATTATCAAGATATGGCAAACTTACTTAACGTAAACTTGCCAAGAGATCGCAACAGCAAATAATGCTGACGTTGACTGCAACGTGCTGTAAAGGATGTGCAACTAACTAGCTATCAAGAAAAGTGACCGGGAAGCTCGACAAACTAAAGGTACAAATAAAACAAAATCCAGCGTTTCGAAATAAGTCATTCTCAAGGATAACAACGCGAAAAAAAAGAAGAAGAAGAAGAAGAGAGCTGAAATTCTTTCGGAGACAATTATCCGGATATCACAGTTTCAGCTAGGTATTCGTTGTTTCCGTTTGTTTGTTGCCAAATATTATGATAGAAACGTTTTTGCATGTTTGTAGAACTTCGTGGGTTTCTCCATTACATACAGTTGTAAAGATTCTATATATCACTATTTAACCTATTTGGAGTGACATATTTAGAAAATATAACTTTTTTCAAAGTACAAAAAGTTACTTTTCCATGGCATCATTATTCTAATGTGTACAAGATGTCTCAATCCGATGTTAACACTTTATGAAGATAATTAACTGAGCTGTTGCGTATTCTGCGGAGAGCTTTTCTCATTATTTTAGTGTTCTACATATTTAACCAATCTACGGAGCATCCTACAAGGTTGCTCATAATGTTCCAAGCAGACACTGGACACCTTGCCCACAGAAGCCATCTCTATAATACAAAATATGAGAAGCTGTAAAGACCTCAATTGCAGCATCATTTTCACGATCACCTCGGAATAAGCTCGTAGACGCGACAGCGTAGGTGTAAATGTCAGGACGTTACGCGGGAAATGGCTTAAATGCTGTCGAAGGAGAATACGATACCAGAAGTTGCCTTGTAGGCATTATAATAAGAATCATCATGTTAAACGTAGCATTTTGTAAGATTGAAAATACACCAATAAAAATCCGTCAACGGCAGTGATAAAAAAGCGCGTTAAAATTTTTATATGGAGCTATAGGCACTATAGCACACATACATGTGAAACATAAGCTTTAAGTAGATATTTTGATAAACATATATCGGTGTTACAAGCACGGTTTCTGAGAAAAATTTCACACATACAAATAAATAAATACATAAATAAATAAATGCCATGGATGTTCAGAAAAACTAACGGGACAGTACTTTAAGAAACACATAAACACCAGGGCGAATTAGGTATAGACAGTCACATTACTTTCGGTATGTTATGAGGAGAAATAAACTTAAAAACATCGTTATAACTTGAAGTTAAAGAATTCAAATATCTTGGAAGTATGATCACAGAAGATGGCAGATTGGACAGAGAAATTGAAATCAGATGTCAAAAAGCTAGTGCACTTACATATCAACTATAACGCTTACTGAAACATCCAAACATACCCATGCCCGCAAAACGGCAGATAATAAACAACATATTCACACCAACCCTATGCTACTAATCTCAAACCTGGACTTCATCCAAATTACACCTTCGCAAAATCAACACCTGCGAAATGAGATGCATGAGGAGAGCTACCAACTTAACAATCCGAGACCGAGTATAACAGTAAGGGATTTAGGTTAGTAGTTAGAGAGTTAATGAATGCTGCGCATTCATTAACTAATGGGGAAATAAAGTTAGTGAACGCGTGAGCACGAATGGGTTTAGGTATCCAGGGGTTGCTCACGCGTCACTTGGGATTCGGCCATGAGAAGAACAACAAAGATGTCTGTATTTACATCGGCAGCATGAAAATGTAATTGATTGACTCAATAAACCTTTTATACACTACAACGCGGAGTTTGTCATCTATATTGATGTCAGCCACTAACGATTCACAGCCAGGCCATAATCACACTGTGATATGACCTGATTTGGCGCCGAGTATACCAAGATTTCTGAATCGTGCTGTCGCGGCCACCACTGATCACAGAGGTCCTCATAAAATAAATCAAATTGGAATATAGAAGTCAACAGAAGTCATGGAAGGTTGTGTTGAAGTACTGCACTCTGGAGGAACAACTTATGTCGTATTTTCAAGTCTTTGTGATGGGGTTGATGGTTGTTAGAACCGCCACACAACACATAATGTTCCGAGTGGTGAAACAGAGCAGCCATCGTCAATCTTGAATCCTGTGTTGACCTGCTCGTTCTTTTCGAAACGTATGGATGTTCCAGATATGCTGCCGTGAAATCTGGTCTTGCTGGAACTGTCGATTTAACCATTATCGTCTGAAGTACATTGAAGGTGACCTTGGTGGTCTGAAGATAAAGTCCGGAGTTGTTGGTCAACGCTTCATAGTGAGCCGGTTCAATCAATCAATCAATCAATCAATCAATCAATCAATTGATTATTGTCTCGATCGTTGTCATTTCAAATCCAGACGAGCACAATCAGCGGCATGAAGACGACTAGAAGGGCCATTTTTCGGTGAAAGTAAGTCAGAAGGCACCGACTTCGATTAAAGTGAGGAATCCAGAGGCTCTTCCTTTTCTTTTCCTGCGAGAGAAGAAGACAACCTTCAATTTTTTCGATTGGGCGTCATACTCCTTCAATTTTGTTGATTGGGCGTCATACTCCTTCAATTTTGTCGATTGGGCGTCATACTCCTTCAATTTTGTCGATTGGGCGTCATACTCCTTCAATTTTCTCGATTGGGCGTCATACTCCTTCAATTTTTTCGATTGGACGACAACCATACTCTGTGAAACGCTGGAATTGTTCTAAAAATTTTACAACGGCAGATCATCAGTTTTGAATAAGAAAAACGATTGGACAAACGACAGGACTATAAGTATAGCAGGTATTGTTAAATTTTAGATTAAGAGGTCCAACTGCTTGATTTAGGACATATTAATATATTAGATTGTTTGGTACTGCTGTATTTTCCATTTCAGATTTTTTTAGAATGGAAGCCCAAGATCTTTCACAAATACTTAGTGGAGTTGGTGGGGCAATATCAAAGTTGGACTCGGTGTTAAGACAGCAAAGTGTAGTCAGTGATGTCGAGAGGTTTAATGGACAAGCGAGTCAATTTAAGAAATGGATTGTATCCATTGAGAAACATGCTTATTTAGTGAACGCTACGGATGAGGATAAAAAGAATTTGGCTTATAGAACTAGTACAAGTCCTGTTTCTGATCATATAAGAAGAAAGCTAGAAGCTGGAGGAGGTGAAACGTGGGAACAATTCAAAGACGACTTAGCTCACAAATATGCAGAGATTACTGACCCTCAACACGCATTCTCAGTGTTGCGACAGACGAGACAAAATACTACAGAAATTGTGCAGCTATACAGTGATAGGTTGATCAATTTAGCTGAAGAGTCATTTTTGGGTCAGAATGTCCGAGCTGAGGAAGTGGAACGGATGTTGGTGGGGATTTTTGTTGATGGGATTAGGTCAGATGGACTGAAATTTAAATTAATGAGAGAGAATCCTGCAAGGTTGTCACAAGCTGTAGATATAGCTATACAAGAGGAAAGCTTGAGAAGAAGGTTTAGATTGAGGGTAGGACGAGAGTTAGGTAGTAGTTCAGAGGATAGAATTGAAGAACCAATGGAAATAGGACAGTATAGATATGGATGGAGAAGAAGAAGGGGAGAAATACAGATGTTACAAGGAAACAGTAACGTATATAATCAAGGTAGAGAAAGACAAGTGAGAAATACTGTAAGAGACATGGTAGGTAACACAAATAACACAAATGTGGTTTGTTGGGGGTGCCACCAACGGGGACACATTTTTCGCTTCTGTGGTAACAGACGTGTCCAGTCGAATACACAAAATAATAGATGTGCTCAGACTAGTACACAGAATAGAACTGTAAATAGTAGATCATCAAATGGGAATTATGGAGAGGTGCAGAGAAATTTTATAAGGTCGGGAGATCAGGGAAATTGGCATCCCGCTTACTGAACAGGATCGGCAGTAAGGGGGAAGATCCATCCATCATGTGCCATGCCGGTAAGCGTGGGCGGTCATGTTCTGCCATCTCACTCGATCACCAGAGTAAGGTCCAAAAGATGAATAAATATATTAAAAACCCAAATGATGAGTATAATAGGACATTTAGAAATAAAAAACATAAGAAGTGGCCTCAACTTGGGGAGATAAAACAGTTGTCACTAAATATGATTGATCCTAGTTCATGTATTAAAGAAATAGGGAAATATAAAATTAGAACATTAGTTGACTCGGGAGCGCAAGTTAGTGTGATTAAAGAAACATTTTTATATCGAATATTAAATTTTTTTTAAATATTTAGAATTCAGGATAATCTTCATTCGGTAACTGGACAAAATTTAGAAGTGCTTGGCCAAACGATGATAAATTTTAAATTAGGCGGGATAAATGTTAGACATATGTTCCATGTAGTCAAGGATTTAAATAGAAATATGATATTGGGTAGAGATTTTTTATTGAAAAATGGGGTGAGACTTTATTTTGATTTACATAAATTAAAATTCCAAGATGTTTACGTGGATTTAGAAGAGGATATGCATGTGTCGACACTAGTTAGAGTCAAAACGACCATGAATTTGAAACCACAAACGGTTAATTTAATACAGGCAAAAATGAAAAAAAAAAAACTGTACTTTTCGGTTGGACAAACAGTTAAAATAACGGAATTAGAGAGAGAAATAATAGATGAACCTGGCTTGGAAGTCACCGATGGGTTAATAATATTAGATAAACATCTCAGCTTTCCAGTGATGCTCCTAAACAATACAGGAAAAAATATTAAATTATATAGAGGCTGTGTAATCGCTAAAGTAGCGTATAATAATGATAACATGTTAACTATAGAAAAAGAAAACATGTTGGGAAATGATTATTCAGAAACTCCCATGGTCAGAAATAATGTCAGAAATTTAAATATTGAGCATAACCCACTACTGGCAACGCCGATCGCATTCTGGTATGAACCTAAGGCCTATCCACGTCAATATGGAAGCACTATACTCGAGTTTCGCCCTCATTTGAGCTCGTCAGTAGTGCATATCCCTGACCGGATCCGGAAACAGTCCCGGATCATGCGTGTGAAGCGGGCGTGTAACCACGCGGCACGCACTGGACACACCAAATTATCACAACAGAACATCACAACGCTACCCATCGTAGGCCATGCTCAAGATTGCCCAATCGCCGCGACCGACGTCCGTCAATCGATGGGACCCGAACGATCAGGACTTCTCACTGGCAAGGAACACCAGGCCTCCTAAATCCAGTGAGCAATAATCAATTGATTATGTGGTTGTTTCGGGATTTGAAATTTAAATATTGAGCATAACCCACTACTGGCAACGCCGATCGCATTCTGGTATGAACCTAAGGCCTATCCACGTCAATATGGAAGCACTATACTCGAGTTTCGCCCTCATTTGAGCTCGTCAGTAGTGCATATCCCTGACCGGATCCGGAAACAGTCCCGGATCACGCGTGTGAAGCGGGCGTGTAACCACGCGGCACACACTGGACACACCAAATTATCACAACAGAACATCACAACGCTACCCATCGTAGGCCATGCTCAAGATTGCCCAATCGCCGCGACCGACGTCCGTCAATCGATGGGACCCGAACGATCAGGACTTCTCACTGGCAAGGAACACCAGGCCTCCTAAATCCAGTGAGCAATAATCAATTGATTATGTGGTTGTTTCGGGATTTGAAATTTAAATATTGAGCATAACCCACTACTGGCAACGCCGATCGCATTCTGGTATGAACCTAAGGCCTATCCACGTCAATATAGAAGCACTATACTCGAGTTTTTCCGGTTAGCGGGGTAGGGGTATCCCCTATCAAAGGAGATGTAAGACGCCTCCTTTCCTCCGTTAGTCTACGGGACACCCTTGGGCAAGGTGGAGTACCCGTTTAGCCCCCCGATCAGGGTTACGTGAAGCCATGGAAGCAGGTGGTGGATGGAGTGTGAGAGCAGCCGACAGTTTGTTGTTGGTTATGGTCTTGCACTCTGCGGCGATAGGCAGATGATCTCATCAGTAGAGACAATGGCTATGGCCACCGACTAGTACAGTCACTGCCCAGAAGGAAAGCAACGGCAAACTACCTTCTGCAAAACTTGCCAAGAAACCATAACAACCATGAAAGAAAACATAATAAGAAAGAGATCTGGTGGCGAGACCCCCAGGCCAGGCAGATCAGATAACACTGGGGAAGAGTGTGACGCAGGGACCAGTACTAGTAATCGTGATGACGGAGTTAATCCTGACTGTGTTACCAAGGAAATTCCCTGTGTCAGACTAAGAAACAGAGTGAGAATGGCAACGTGGAATGTGAGAAGTTTGTATGAGGGAAAGCTTAAAGTAGTGTGTGATGAGATTGAGAGGTTAAACATTCACATTTTAGGAATTAGTGAACATCGCTGGAGCGGCAAGGGACATTTCACAACTGAAAATGGAAGTATTTTCATTTATTCTGGTAGAGATGTCGGAGGCCAGAGTGGCGTGGCATTTTGTTTAGATAAGACAACTGCAAAAGCTTTAATGGGATATAATCCAGTTAGTGATAGAATCCTCACTATTAGACTTAAAGGCCGTCCAATAAACACAACTCTCATACAGATATATGCACCTACTTCAACAGCAGAGGAGGACGAAATTGAAGATTTTTACAACACACTACAAGACACATTAAATAAGATTGGTCATAATGATATAGCAATAATAATGGGAGATTTTAATGCTAAAGTAGGTGCAGGAAGAGCTGAAAATGAGAGACACATTTTAGGAAAATTTGGATTAGGAAATAGAAATGATGCAGGTGACAAATTAATTGAATTTTGCACAGAAAATGAGTTAACGATAGCCAACACACTTTTTAAACAACATCCAAGAAGACTCTTCACATGGAAGTCTCCAGACAGTTTTACCAAAAATCAGATAGATTATATTTTAATACAAAGAAGATGGAGATCAAGCATAACATCTGCAAAAACCCTACGAAGTGCAGACTGTGATACAGATCATCAGTTATTAGAAGCAGATCTGAAATTAAAACTCAAAAAGCTTACCCGAGGACCAAGGCCACTTCGTTTTGATCTCACACAAATACCGGACGCATACAACATAGAAGTTAGGAATCGCTTTGGGGTCTTGATGTCTGTACAAGAAGAAATGACACCTGATGAACTGGCAGTACAAGCTAGAGATATCTTGATAACTGCAGCCAAAGATTTCATTCCGACCAAGAAAACGCAACGTAAGCCATGGATTACATCAGACACGTTACAATTAATAAAACAACGAAGGGAGCTGAAACAGAAAGGAGATGAATCCGATAGCAGGATGAAGTATAAATCTTTAACTCGAGAAATAAGAAAGAACACAAGAAAGGACAAAAATCAATATATACAAGATAGCTGTACCAGAATAGAGCAATATCATAAGGCTGGCAGAGATTATGAAATGTTCAAGGAAATGAAGTTATTGACAAGAAATGTTCAACCTCAATTGAATGTTATCTGTGACAAGATGGGAAATACCTTAACAGAATCTAGACAAATTCTAGAAAGATGGCAGGAGTACTGCAGTGGAATGTATGATATGAGTGACAGTGAGGATATGAATGAGATACATGAGCCAATGACAGCAGAGACAGAACCTGAACCCTCATTAGATGAAATTGCTTGGGCTATAAGGAACCTGAAGAATGGTAAATCACCTGGATGTGATGAGATACCAGCTGAACTAATTAAAGCAGGAGGAGAAGAAAGCATACACATATATCATGCATTATGTACAAAGATTTGGAAATATGGTATATGGCCAAAAGATTGGAAGAGAACTATCTTCATTCCAATACCAAAAAAGGGCAACCTGAAATTATGCACCAACTATAGAACTGTTGCCCTGATAAGTCATGCAAGTAAAATTCTACTAAAAGTCATAATGCGACGACTTAGTAAGAAAATGGAAGAAGAGATTAACGTAGTTCAAGCTGGATTTAGACAAGGAAGAGGAACAAGAGATCACATATTCAACATGCGTTTAATAATAGAGAAGTGCAGAGAATTTAATGTAAACCTATTCTCATGTTTTGTGGATTATTCAAAGGCATTTGACTGTGTACAGCATCAGAAACTTTGGGAAATCATGAGGAATATGGGCTTTCCTTCACATGTAGTACATCTCATAAAAATGCTATATCTAGACCAACAAGCAGCAGTTAGAATAGATGGCGAGACATCAGATTGGTTTGACATCAAGCAAGGAGTCCGTCAGGGCTGCGTGCTGTCACCCTATTTGTTTAACCTGTATGCCGAAAATATAATGAGAAATGTAAGAGATGATATAAACAGGGAGCCATATGATGCCCTAAATATCGGCGGTCATGACATACCAGAGATTCGATATGCTGATGATACAGTATTACTATCCACAACACAGAATGGCATACAAAACCTAATAGCCTCAACACAATTGAATAGTGAAAATCACAACTTATATCTTAACATAGCAAAAACTAAGATAATGCATACAGATAAAACTACTATGGAGAAAGAAATATACATTAATGGGAGAAAATTGGAGGTGGTGGAAAATTTTGAATATCTTGGGTCATTGATTACGAATAATGGTGACACAATGAAAGAAATAAAACGGCGACTATCCATTGCTCTTCAAAGACTAAAACAGATGAATAAGTTGTGGTGTGGGACAGACAGAACTACAAAAATTAGATTTTTAAGAGCATGCATCTTTCCCATTGCAACATACGCCTGTGAGACATGGACACTTACTAAACAAGCTGAACAGCGCATACATGCCTTTGAATATAAATGTTATAGACGAGTTCTAAGAATATCTTGGGTAAAGAAAAGAACAAATGCATCCATACTTCAAGAGTTGAATATTGAGGAGGGATGGCTATTGAAGACGATAAAACAAAGAAAATTGAAGTATTTTGGTCACTTGAAACGTCACGACAGTTTGGAGAGAACAATAATGGAAGGGTATATGCCTGGGAAGAGAGGAAGAGGAAGGCCAAAGAGAAGATGGGTGCAGGATGTGGCGGATGATCTCCAGATGGGTGTATCAGACGCGGGACATCTTGCTTGTGATCGAGAAGTTTTCCGGAGGGTTGTTATGGGAGCGAGGTTCTGTAAAGGACATGCTACTGAATGAATGAATGAATACTCGAGTTTCGCCCTCATTTGAGCTCGTCAGTAGTGCATATCCCTGACCGGATCCGGAAACAGTCCCGGATCACGCGTGTGAAGCGGGTGTGTAACCACTCGGCACACACTGGACACACCAAATTATCACAACAGAACACCACAACGCTACCCATCGTAGCGCATCACATTGCTACCCATACTGACGAGCTCAAATGAGGGCGAAACTCGAGTATAGTGCTTCCATATTGACGTGGATAGGCCTTAGGTTCATACCAGAATGCGATCGGCGTTGCCAGTAGTGGGTTATGCTCAATATTTAAATTTCAAATCCCGAAACAACCACATAATCAAATGTCAGAAATAATTATAAAAGAAGCTGGAAAAGACGGAATGATGAATTGATCCATACATTCAAAAAATATCCATCTCAAATAGATACAGTAGACAAAAGGACAAGAGAACAAGAATTGTTATCACAGTTAAAAACCGCACCGGAGAATAAAGAAATATTAGAACAATTGGTGAAAGAAAACCAAGATGTTTTTGCAATTAATGATTTAGAATTGGGAAAAACTAGTACAGTTACAATGGAAATAGACACTGGAAATCATCCACCAATTAGTTTAAAACCATATAGAACTCCTTTAAGAAACAGAGAGATTGTAGAGAAGGCAATTGAAGATATGTTAAAAGCGGAAATAATAACAAGATCGAAGTCTGAGTGGTCATCTCCGATTGTAATTGTGACCAAGGTCGATGGTTCACATCGATTCTGTTGTGATTATCGGGCGTTGAACAAAATCACTAAGAATGTAGCGTACCCATTGCCAGTGATTGATGATATTTTGGGCTTACTTAATGGCTCTACATTCTTCACTACACTAGACGCAAGATCAGGGTTCTGGTGTATCCCGATGTCGGAGGATGCTCAAAAGAAAAGTGCTTTCTGTACTCATATGGGTTCTTACGAATTTTTACGAATGCCATTCGGAGTTCGTACAGCTCCATCTCATTACATGTTATTAATAAATGAAGTATTACGTGGGTTTCAAAAATTTGCGTTGGCATATATAGATGATATTTTAATATATACATCAGGAGACGTACAAGATCATCTAAAACATGTAAAATTGGTATTTGATAGGCTAAGAATACACGATGTTAAGTTGAAATTGAGTAAGTGTGAATTCTTAAAATCAGAAACCAAATATTTAGGGTACATTATTAATAGAGAGGGAATTAAGCCTGATCAAAATAAAATTAAAGTGATTAGAGATTTATCTTCTCCGACCAACGTGAGAGAAGTTCGAGCTTTTATAGATATGCCGGGTATTATAGAAGAATCGTTCCAAATTTTGCACAGATAGCAGAACCTATTATAAAATTGACCTGTAAATATGCAAGGTTTAAGTGGACTGAAGATTGTCAGAAGGCGTTCGATTTTTTAAAAAATAGCTTAACAACAGTTCCACTATTGGCACATCCAGATTTAAATAAACAATTGGTGTTGTATACAGATGCGTCAGATAATGCCATAGGAGCATGTTTAACACAACCGTATGAAGGAGAAGACTGAGGAATACCAGGAGTTAAGAATGAAAGACCAATCTATTTCTTGTCACATAGACTTAGCAAATCTCAGCGAAAATGGGCGACTATTGAGAAGGAGGTCTACGCTATACATTATGCTCTCCAGAAACTAAATTATTATCTACATAACGCCAATTTCATTATTAAAACTGATCACATGCCATTAAAGTCTATATTAGAAGCACCAATAAAAAATAGGAAAATACAAACATGGGCACTAAATTTACAGGGATACAATGCTAAAGTAGAGTATATTTCAGGAAAACATAATACATGCGCTGATTTATTGTCTAGAATTCCACATACAACAATATCTGAAACCACTACTCAAGATGAGGGAGAACCAGAATTGACGACAGGAATTGGCAAGTAAATATATTAGATTCTGCTAAAATAAATTATAAAAGCTCACAGACAGAACAAGATTCTGAATCAATAGAGGAAGATACACAGTTGATGCATTTTAATATGAAAAATGAACAGGAATTAGATCCAAAAATAATAGAGATTAAACAAAAATTGAAAGAAACAGGGGAAAACAGTTTTAAAAGAAAATTCTTTGAGTTGTAAGAAGACAATCATGTCGGTGAAAAAGGTGAGGGATTAAGAAAATATATTCCGAAACATTTAGAACGGGAAGTTTTAAAGGCATATCATGATAATAATGGTCATTTTGGACGAGATAAGTTAGTTAAGACTATTAGCAGTAAATATTACTGGCCGAATTTATTTAAAAGCGTATATGAATATGTTGATGCATGTGAAAAGTGTAGGTTAAGAAACATGAAGATAATTAAATGTCCCTTACAAGATACAGATATTCCTCAATTTCCAATGCAGAAAATGAGTTTGGATATTTCAGGTCCTCATCCAAAAACATTATCGGGAAATGTATATCTACTACATATCGTAGATTCATATAGTCTCTGGCCAGAAGTTTATCCAATTCCAGACAAGAGTTCTGATTCTGTTATAAATATGTTTTTACAAGAATTTATACCAAGGTTTGGGTGTCCACAGACAATACTTACAGACAATGGGAAAGAATTTGTAAATAGAAAGTTTGAAAAATTGTTAAAAGATTTGAATATAAAGCACATTAAAACTTCGTACTACAGACCATCTTCGAATGCCAAAAATGAGAGACAACATAGAACATTGTACAATATACTGGCGAAAAATGTAGAAGAGCACGATATGGATTGGGATCTTTATTTTGGAATAGCATTGGGGGCGATCCGTACACACCAAAATGAAGGAACAGGTTTCTCACCATTTTACCTACTACATGGAAGAGAACCAATATTACCGATTGACAATTTATTAAAGCCTAGAAGAAAATATATGGGGGAGGAGTTTCAGGAAATGAGGTTACAAGAAATGCACAAAGCACATATACGTTTAAGAAATAATATAATTAAGGCTCGAGAAAGATAGAAGAAATACACAAATAAAAATGCACACTTACAGGAGTTTAACATAGGTGATAGAGTTTATTACAAAAAACATAGGAAAAACTCTAAGTTTGATGCTCATTGGGTCCCGGGATATTATATTTTAGATAAAAAGGGTCCAGTATCATATACTATAAAAAATCAAATTACAGGGCATGTTGCACGTTCACATGTAGAGCATTTAAGACGGGATAATGAGGAAAAAGATGCAGAGGATAATAATAATTATTATTATACAGAAGAATTATTTTCAGATGGACAGATTATCAGACAAACGGAATATCCGATACCTATAGATAATGGGAGAGAATTGGTACAAAAACAAATAATAACAGCATCTACTACTGGTGAACAAGAAGAAACAATACCAAAAACGATCGTGACAGAGAAAAACAACACGTATAACGGTTATAATAGTGAAGAATCGGTCCAAGAAAAAATAGACGCTCCATTTATGAATACTAGACAGGCAGTAAAAAGAAAGTTAGACAGACAGAAAGAAAGAGAAACTAAGAGGCAAAGAAAATTTAGAGAAAATTCCTCAAGTGATGAAGATATGCCACTATTTGAAAGATCATTAAGACATCAAGGTAGAAAGATTAGATTGGATTTAGAAAGGAAAAGATTAGCAGTTGCTAGTAATGGGTATACAGACGCGGGACAAGAAATGGATGAAGAGTCAGAAACTGATGAGGATGCTGCTATGAAAGAACATATTTCTCCTCGGGAAGATGACGACATTGATGTAGAGATTGCACTTATAGAAAAAAATTTGAAGTTATTAAGAAAATGGAGAAGTGATGAATAGCTTAGTAGAATATTCTGCAGATTGCAGATAGAAGAAGAAGTGGGACACGGTAATTGTGAATTTCAAATGAAGAAGGTTAGCAAATAACTTAATCAAGAGTTGTTGAGAGTTGTCGTGATGAGTAGACATAATATTGTATTAAGTTAGGAGTGATTGATATATACTTTATTATCATTTTGATTTTTAAGTTTGAAGTGTTGAGTTTTTCTTAGACGGAAAATGATTGATTAGTAGTCATAATATATTATGGTGTATGTATATATATGATTTTTCATTTCATCACATATGTTTATTTTGAATAATGTGTGGGGATAAAAATGATGTTAAAGAATGAGGGGGTTGATATTGTTTGCTCTATTGTTTTGACTTCAGTTGTTCTTTATAAAATGTGATGATATGTTACCTTAGCTGTTTATTTTTACAAAACTTTGGTTTTATTTTTTTGAGTTACCCTGGGTGTGTTTAAAATAATTTTTAGGTTGACGTTCAGTTATGAGGAAAAAATTAAGAGTTGTTTTGGGGAGCTTGCAGAAAATATGAAACATGGAGTAAGGACCATGCTTCGTTTTACGAATTTTGTGACTTGAAGTTGAGTTGCTTAACGTGTATAACGTTTATAAATAGAAATTGAGGGTGAAACATGATTGAGTTAAGGGGGAAGTTGTGGTGATTAGCGAAGTAACTCAGTATGTAGTAGAGAAAGTAATGGAGGAGTATATTTAAAAGTGGCTGGGGTTGTCAGCAACAATTGATAATTACATGGGGGTTGAAAAGAGTTAAACCGTTAAAAATGGTTTGGGGGATTGAATTAGGGACTACATTAGACGGTTCGTAATGTAAATACATGGATTGAAAGCCATGGATGAGGGTAATGACGGGCGATACTAGGTAAATGGGGGTTGAAATAGGAGCTGGGTTGAACAGCGTTTAATGGGAGAATATGGGGGGAATGCCAGGTTGAATTTTGGCATTTAAATAAGTGGACTCTGGAGGTTTTGAAGGAATGGTTGAACTTGACGAGTTGAATAATACAAAAGGTTGTAGTTTTGGATTAACATAACTTTTTGATAAAAAAAATTTTTATTGACGGCAATGAAGATAAATTTTGAAAACTTTATTTTATAAAGTTTTGAGAATGCATGGGAAGAGAAATGTGATTACTTCTTACTATTTTCTTACTTTCTAATTTTTCTTTGGTGCGCACCAAACCAATCTAAACTAAACTTTTTTCTGTCTATCCCGGAATAGTGAGAATGTGATTAAGTGAGAAAAAGATAAGGAAAATATCTTCAATTTTTGTCAATCATAATTTAGATGGACACTTTAAAAGCAGTTCGCTTATAGAGAGTTTTGTAGAGAGTTTTGTAGAGAGTTTTGTAGAGAGTTTATAGTAGGGTTTTGTATTACTGACATTGTATAAAGTATGTCTCTGGTTAGCGTTTGGCTATGATGAGATAGGAGGATGAGATTTGAATTTTGAAATATATGTTGAGGGATTGTTGGGTAGAATCGGTATAGAAGAAGAAATATTGAGTTAAGTGTTTAAGGGTTGGAGTTGAGACTTTTCCAGAGAAAAAGTCTTTTTGAAGATGGGGAGGTATATAACAGTAAGGGATTTAGGTTAGTAGTTAGAGAGTTAATGAATGCTGCGCATTCATTAACTAATGGGGAAATAAAGTTAGTGAGCGCGTGAGCACGAATGGGTTTAGGTATCCAGGGGTTGCTCACGCGTCACTTGGGATTCGGCCATGAGAAGAACAACAAAGATGTCTGTATTTACATCGGCAGCATGAAAATGTAATTGATTGACTCAATAAACCTTTTATACACTACAACGCGGAGTTTGTCATCTATATTGATGTCAGCCACTAACGATTCACAGCCAGGCCATTTTCACACTGTGATACGAGTAAGAAATGCTATTATCAGACAGACAGTGGGATCAACACCTTGTGCCACATTTATTGAAAGGCAGAAGATCAAGTGGTTTGACCATGTCGTTAGAATGCAACATCAGCAACTACCATCACTGGCCTTACATCAAAGATCATCTGCGACGAGACCACAAGGACGTCCAAGAAGAAAATGGGTTGACGATATCAAAGACATTGTAAAGTCACACGGAATGACACTATCCAGTGCCGTCCACCGGGCGCTGGAACGCAAATTATTCCTCCCCACGACGCTTGACGGCAGAAGTGGAAGATGATGATGATGATGATGATGATGATGATGATGATGATGATGATGATGATGATGATGATGATGATGATGATGATGATGATGATGATGATGATGATAACTTGAACATTTGATAGGAAAAGAACTAGGGGACAGCAAAGAGTTCAATACCTGGATGGCGTGGTCACTAGACATAACGGGAACAAGAACCTGCTCCAAGACTTCAGTAATCGTCTGAGACGGAGAACTAAGATCGCCAAGCCTTTCGGCATGACACATAATGATGAGTATGTTGACCGAGGGGTAACAATTTAGGGAAAGGAGCCAAAAGATGTGAACAATATGAACAGATAGATAAACGTTCAATGTCACCAAGACACAGTTTAGAAGCATGTACAACACCACATTGTTGTCAAGACACTGTCTAGAAGCATGTACAACACCACAATGTCGCCAAGACACAGTCTAAAAGCATGCACAACACAACAATGTCACCAAGACACAATCTAGAAGCATGTACAACACCAAGACACATTATATACAACACCACAATGTCGTCAAGGCACATTATATACAACACCACAATGTCGTCAAGACACATTATATACAACACCACAATGTCGTCAAGACACATTATATACAACACCACAATGTCGTCAAGACACATTATATACAACACCACCATGTCACCAAGACACAACATGTACAACACCACCATGTCACCAAGACACAACATGTACAACACCACCATGTCATCAAGACACAACATGTACAACACCACCATGTCACCAAGACACAACATGTACAACACCACCATGTCACCAAGACACAACATGTACAACACCACCATGTCACCAAGACACAACATGTACAACACCACCATGTCACCAAGACACAACATGTACAACACCACCATGTCACCAAGACACAACATGTACAACACCACCATGTCATCAAGACACAACATGTACAACACCACCATGTCACCAAGACACAACATGTACAACACCACCATGTCACCAAGACACAACATGTACAACACCACCATGTCACCAAGACACAACATGTACAACAAAACCATGTCACCAAGACACATTATATACAACACCACAATGTCGTCAAGACACATTATATACAACACCACCATGTCACCAAGACACAACATGTACAACACCACCATGTCACCAAGACACAACATGTACAACACCACCATGTCACCAAGACACAACATGTACAACACCACAATGTCACCAAGACACAACATGTACAACACCACCATGTCACCAAGACACAACATGTACAACACCACCATGTCACCAAGACACAACATGTACAACACCACCATGTCACCAAGACACAACATGTACAACACCACAATGTCGTCAAGACACAACATGTACAACACCACAATGTCGTCAAGACACAACATTTACAACACCACAATGTCGTCAAGACACAACATGTACAACACCACAATGTCGTAAAGACACAACATGTACAACACCACAATGTCGTCAAGACACAACATGTACAACACCACCATGTCACCAATACACAACATGTACAACACCACAATGTCGTCAAGACACAGCATGTACAACACCACAATGTCGTAAAGACACAACATGTACAACACCACAATGTCGTCAAGACACAACATGTACAACACCACCATGTCACCAAGACACAACATGTACAACACCACATTGTCGTCAAGACACATTATATGCAACACCACAATGTCGTCAAGGCACATTATATACAACACCACAGTGTCATCAAGACACAAAATGTACAACACCACCATGTCATCAAGACACAACATGTACAACACCACCATGTCATCAAGACACAACATGTACAACACCACCATGTCACCAAGACACAACATGTACAACACCACAATGTCGTCAAGACACAACATGTACAACACCACCATGTCGTAAAGACACAACATGTACAACACCACAATGTCGTCAAGACACAACATGTACAACACCACCATGTCACAAAGACACAACATGTACAACACCACATTGTCGTCAAGACACATTATATACAACACCACAATGTCGTCAAGGCACATTATATACAACACCACAGTGTCATCAAGACACAATATGTACAACACCACAATGTCGTCAAGACACATTATATACAACACCACCATGTCACCAAGACACAACATGTACAACACCACCATGTCACCAAGACACAACATGTACAACACCACCATGTCATCAAGACACAACATGTACAACACCACCATGTCACCAAGACACAACATGTACAACACCACCATGTCACCAAGATACAACATGTACAACACCACCATGTCATCAAGACACAACATGTACAACACCACCATGTCACCAAGACACAACATGTACAACACCACCATGTCACCAAGACACAACATGTACAACACCACCATGTCACCAAGACACAACATGTACAACACCACAATGTCGTCAAGACACAACATGTACAACACCACAATGTCGTAAAGACACAACATGTACAACACCACATTGTCGTCAAGACACATTATATACAACACCACAATGTCGTCAAGGCACATTATATACAACACCACAATGTCATCAAGACACAACATGTACAACACCACCATGTCATCAAGACACAACATGTACAACACCACCATGTCATCAAGACACAACATGTACAACACCACCATGTCACCAAGACACAACATGTACAACACCACAATGTCGTCAAGACACAACATGTACAACACCACAATGTCGTGTTCAGTATCATGTAAGTGGATGGTGTATGGTGATTAATACTCTGACGTGGTCAACTTTGTCGACTTGTAAGATAATGCCTCCTCAAGGGAGTCGTGCAGGAGGTGTCCACCAAGTTGATAAACCTAGCGCTTGCAATGAATAAATCTGCAGCTCGCAGTCTCGCGTGTCATCAGATTAGAAATCTGTGTTTCTCACACATACAATGGACAAACAGAAAAACCAACGAACAAGTCCTTCAAGAAACAAATGAAGGTCGTAAACTGATTAGAGACATTAGACGTCGACAGTCAAAATTTGTTGGGCATGTTATGAGCAGAAATGAATTGGAGAATTTGATGACAACTGGCAAGATCGAAGGGAAGAGACCAAAGGGAAGACCGAGAAGTAAATACCTGGACGGCTTGGTCACGTGGCATGGTCGAGACAGAAACACAGAGCTGATCCACGACTCTGGTGATCGAGTGAGATGGCAGAACATGACCGCCCACGCTTATCGGCATGGCACATGATGGATGGATGGTTTCTCACACTGTACATTGTGAAATACTTGAGGTTATGCAACTCGTGTTTAAAGATGCCAATGTATCAAACTGAGCCATCTTTTATTCTTCTTTATTCCGCTTCTGACGCCCGTGTGTTGCCGAGGCCCATACGGGGGAGCAACGAATAGTAACACTGTTGCCTACCATGCACGTCGTAAGAGGCGACTAAGGAGGATATGGTTCCGTCGCCCTGCTACTGAGTGAGTGCGTGGCGCGACACTGTGTGCTCTGAGTTTCGCGTAAAATGCTTTTACATCTGTCCGCGGTTGTTTGTAGCGTGAACTGCATGTTCGGAACGATGGCGGCGGGCTGTTGCTGGATTGACTGGTTTGCCTTTTCGGCTGACGAGTGCATTTTTCAGGAGACTCCTGGAAGTCACCGCTGGAGCTACGGAGTTGGTGCTTTGTGCGGCGCTTTCGGCGGGTCGTCCTGCGGAAAGCGACCGAGCCATATAAGATAAAACCTGGGTCAATGAAGTCTTTCTGGTGACTGCCGTTTCCATCGACGATGACCTGTATTGTTCATGGAGGGCTTTTGTGTTGGCATTCTGGCGGCGGCATTGTGCACAGTGTACCTGTGCGGGCTGTTGGCTTGCCGATACTCCAGTCTATTCCATTGTTCACATTGGGCAGTGAGGAGAATTTTTGTGTGATATTCACTGGCACAGGAACGGAGCAATATGGGGACGACCCGTTGCTGTGAAGTCGGAACCACGACTAGCTAACTAGCTATTCCTCTTCTGAGGAGAAAGCTTCACGGCCAGTCATGCACCTGACAGGTCAGCGCATCCAACTGCTGCATGAAGTTGTATAATAAGTATGAGTATCTGCTGCAGGACTATAATGAGTTAACAAGCATTCAATTGTTGACACGAGAGGTCAGGTATTTGGTTTAGCATTCCAAGTAAGCGATTCTACGGGCACGGTTATAAGATGTGATATATTGTGTCTTCTTCTCCTTATCCTCCGCCCCCTTCTCCACCCACCCCTCCCACCTTCCATCTGCTTCTTCAGACGTCAATCTGAATATATCCAAATAAATCAGCAGTCAACTTGAGCCCGTTGTCATCTCCAAAGAGTTCATTCTCAAATACCGCGGGTCAAGGTTTGAATAACTTGTCCTCATCATTATGCGAGTTGCGTTGCACTGTTACGTCAAGCCTGTGGCTCAGTGCAAACGTCGTAAACAGGCGGTTTTTTCCTTTTCTTTCCCTGGCCTTTCACTTTCCCAAATGATATGCAACTAACTAATCCAATTGATCAGGCTGTCGGGGTAAGACATTTTTACAATGAAGCAAGGAAAGCGGATGCATTCTTGAATAAAGAAAAGATGAAAAAATCACTTTACAGAAGCAAGCGCAACAAATTCATTGTGAAAAAGAAAAACATACTGCTGGAGATACAACCTGATGTTTCTTCCTATTAGTTTCATTTTCTTAGTTTATCAATTTTCTCAGCTTGTTCCGCTGTTTAAAAAAAAAAAGTTACTTGAATATCCTTTATAGGACGTTTGCAGTCAACACCAGCATTAATTGCTGTTGTTTATGTTTTGGCAAGTTTACGTTAGTTAGTTTGCCATTGCTTTCTGAACGACCAGTACCTACACTATTTCTTAAAAAGACCAACGCAACGCGGTCTGCTGCCAAATTGCGCGCAGCGGTGTTTCGAATGCAGGTATGCGAGATTACGAACCGCGTCTGTAAAACCTTCTCCGCGGAGTCCGGCTGTTACGCTGTGGAAAAAGAAAATTAATTCTTTTACATTTTAAACTCTATAAATGTACGGAATTCATTACTGCCGGCTGTCATTGTACATAACTGACCTTGTTTTTTTTTTTTTTTACAACACAACTGATTATCAATTTCATGTTTCAATAAACAGTTCCGAGGTTCACTAACAACCGAATTGAATCCAATTCTTACCGTTATTATCCTCATGAACTGCAATGCCATTGAATAGTCCCCATCTTGATGTTTTAGTTTAGTCGACGGTTCAACATCACGGCACACGGGTGTAACCCATAAGTGCTCTGTTCTACTCCTAACTCAAGCCTGAGTCCGGAGAATCTCAGTTCAGTGCACTAACTCTGTAGCACCGGCGAAGAAGAGGTAACCAGATGTGCTAAGCTAAGCTGACGACATGCATTACACGAGATTTGCTGAACGATGCCTGTCATACTAGTAACTCTACTCAGACATGCTTGCTTGCTTGCTTGTGTTCGCTGGCTGTGAACTCCAGCGTGAAGTCCTAGATGTCGGATGAAGACGTCCTGTTGTCCAACATCAGTGTGATGTCATACAGGACCTGAGGTTTGCGTGAGTATTCTGTTGTCCCATGTCTGGCTTATTGGTGTGCAGACTGGTGGTTCCTCGCCATGCAGGCAGAAACTCTCCGGCTTCGGAGGAATCATCGATCCTACTGATGTTAGCCAGGTCCCCGAAGGGACATGTTGCCCAGGACGCACGGCGTGGACGTGTCAGTAGGTCTTGGCCAGTATAGATCCCGGCCCTGGTGCCTTGGAAACACCTCTGCGTCCCTACTCAGACATAAAAGGGGTGTGATCCATGGCCTTCTAGAACCGTGGCTGTGTGTTCATAACCTCCAGGAAATTATAGGAAACCATATGAATATATTAGCCGCCACAGTGGCGAAGGTGTTACCGATGCAGTTTGTAATCCAGCATATTGCTTTCAAAACACAGCTGCGGCCGATTTGGAAGCAGCCCGCTTTGCATTTTTTTTTTTTTTTTAAATGGTGTGAATGTCGGTCGTTTCAGAAAGTAATGGCAAACTACTGAACGTTAACTTGCCAAGAGATCTCCTACAGTCAAAAATGCTAGGGTTGTCTGCGACATCCTGTAGATTATATGCAAGTAACTTTTTTTTTTAAATGAATATATAAGCACAGAAGAAAGCATTATCATTATTGTGTTCTTCATGGATAATAACTATTATTCGACGTACTTTGAAAACATGGCCTGAAGTCCATTATGTTTAACATCATCATCATGTAACATGCCGATAAGCGTGGGCGGTCATGTTTCGCCATCTCACGTGATCACCAGAGTCGTGGATTAGCTCAGTGTACCAGTCACGACCATACCACGTGGTCATGCCATCTAGGTATATACTTCACTGCCTTCCCCTTGTTCTCTTCCCCTCGATCTTGCCAGCGTCACCAAGTTCTCCAATTTAATTCTCATAACATGGCCAAAAAATTGTGACTATCCACGTCTAATTTCTCTAATCAGTTTGCGGTTTTCATTTGTTTCTTGTAGGACATGGTCGTTGGTTTTTCTTTCTGTCCATGGTATCCTAGCATGTTCCTTAGAAACCACATTTCCATAGCCATCAGATGTTTTTCAACTTGTCTGCTCATTGTCCACTTTTCACATCCAAACACAAAGATGGCCTCTATGTAGCACCTCAACACTCTTTTTCTCGTTGCAAACGACATCTTTTTTATTGGTCAGTGTGTTTTCTATCTTGCAAAAGGTTACTTTCGACATGGCAATACTTCTGTTTCACAACGTGTCTTAGAAAACTCAATGCTCCTGTTTGTGAAGAACGACAATAAATTGCTCGTGGCGCTGACGTTTTGAATAACAACGGAGACAGCAGGAACTGACAGTGTGTCACAACAAAGTTGAAACTTTTCTTTGCTATTGGCTGTTAGATAAGTATATAGCCCAGACACATTCATAACCTCATGTATCCTGTCTTAGATTGCTGGGACAAATCTACGTGAACTGTCATAGAAATGAATCAAAATTGTTTCACAGTCAAGTACTGTTGTCTCGTTCTGATTTGTCCAAACATGTGACATAGAGTAAGTAAATAAAAGACACGTTCACACGATGTGGGGCGTTGTGGGCGTATTGTAAGTAATGTAAAGGCAGGTAAATGACTCTTTTAGACGTTTACGCGATGTGGGGCGTTGTGGGCGTGTGATAAGTAATGTAAAGACAAGTAAATGACTCTTTTACACGTTCACACGATGTGGGGGAGTTGTGGGCGTGTAGTAAGTAATGTAATGACAGGTAAATGACTCTGTTACACGTTCACACGATGTGGGGCGTTCTGGGCGTGTGGTAAGTAATGTAAAGACAAGTAAATGACTCTGTTACACGTTCACACGATGTGGGGCGTTATGGGCGTGTGGTAAGTAATGTAAAGACAAGTAAATGACTCTGTTACACGTTCACACGATGTGGGGCGTTGTGGGCGTGTAGTAAGTAATGTAAATACAAGTAAATGACTCTGTTACACGTTCACACGATGTGGGGCGTTGTGGGCGTGTAGTAAGTAATGTAAAGACAAGTAAATGACTCTGTTACACGTTCACACGATGTGGGGCGTTGTGGGCGTGTAGTAAGTAATGTAAAGACAAGTAAATGACACTTTTGCACACCGTATGCGCGTTGGGCATATGCTGTTACACCCATATTTTAAAAGACATATCGGCAATCAGTGGGAGATGTGGTAGTATCCCGTCGGTTAGGTATAACGCGCTAACCATACATTTAGATAGGACAATCGGCACTCGGTGGATATGTATCCAATAACACGCCAACCATTTTTACTTCCCCATTTCAGACTAGGGGGATTTGAGAGCCTAGATCTATTTTTTTTGTGTGGCGAAGTGGTCACGCCGTCTGACTCAGGCTCCGAAAGTTGTGGGTTCGATTCAGGGCAGTATCCTTCGGTTCATGAGTGCATTTTTTCGGAGACTCCTGAAGGTCGTCGCTGGAGGTACGGAGTTCGTGCTTTGTGCGAAGCTTTTGGCAGTGTGCTGCGGAAAGAGACTGGGCCATGTGTGATAAAACCCGGTGCAATGAAGTCGACCCTGTCGACTTTTAAGCGACCTTCGTTTTTATATTCCAATGGGATTCCAACATATGAAAAACTGGCCTGCGCGTAAGCGTACAAACTACAGCGATATCACTGCTACCGATAAATGAAATAGCTGCTGTGTAAATCTTACCAGCGATGCGAGAGACAGCCTGTTGGTATGTCGGCGAGGCGAACTAGCCACTCCAGCGAACCAGCAACACGCCTGACGTATTCCAGGACTGTCGCACTAAACACATCAATCAAAAGTGAAATTAAAGTGCTGTACTGAATTCGAATTTTTGCCCTCCACCCTGTCCCCACACCTACTCTCTCTCTCTCTCTCTCTCTCTCTCTCTCTCTCTCTCTCTCTCTCTCTCTCTCTCTCTCTCTCTCTCTCTTATCTGTGTACAGTTTGTAACCTATTTGCGCCGTCGTGAGTTGTTCTTCATTGTTTAAAGTGTGAATTGTCTAATGTGAAGTTATGTTTACGTATGTATATTATTTTTATATAGCGTAATAGGAATAGCGAAGAACATTTTCTGCAATAAGTACTTGTCATTGAACGTTAGAAAAAGTGTACTTGCATGTTACATAGAACCAATTTTTAAATATGGCTGTAAATCCTGGACAATTAGTAAATATGCGAAAACATCCACGGAAGCTTTTGGGATGTGGTTTCATAGAAGAATGCTGAAAATTAAACGGGCAGTCAAAATGAGTAATCTAAACATTTTGAGGGAAGCTAAGCCGTCAAGACAACTTATCACAAGATCAGAAAGAAGCAGTCATCATTTTTAGCCACATTATGAGAAGACAAAAATTTGAACATGTTGTGTCAACCAGAAAGATGTATGGAAAGAGAGACAGAGGAAGACGGTATGAGAAAATTCTTGACAATCTTGTGTCAAAGCACGGAAGGGAGTCAATTCACGAATCGATCCCTGCAGTCGGAGATCACAATTTGTGGAGAGGCATGATCGCCCACGCCAGCCGGCAAGGCACTGGATTATGATAATGATTATTTGTATTTTTTTACGAGGTACTTCCAGTTCCGTTTTGTACCCTTTATATTTTAACATGTTGTATGTCCTAATATTTTGGGCATGTTATGGGAAGAACTGACTTGGAGAACTTAGTGACAGCTGGCAAGATCGAAGGGAAGAGACCAAGGGGAAGACCGAGAAGTAAATACCTGGATGGATTTTGCCACGTGGCATGGTCGAGTCAGAAACGCGGAGCTGATCCACGACTCTGGTGATCGAATGAGATGGCCAAACATGACCGGCCACATTATCGGCATGGCACATGATGGATGGATGTCCTGTAGACCAGCTTGATATTCTATGCGATTTTACGTTCAGTAGTTTGCCATTGCTTTCTGAACGAGAAGTCAACGTTAAGTCCAACTCACCGGTTAGTCAATCAGTTAGTCGCAGTTCCAAATTCACAGCAACGGGTCGTCCCCATTATGCTCCGTTCCTGTGCCAGTGAATATCACACAAAACGCTCCTCACTGCCCAATGTGAAAAGTGGAAAAGACAGGAGTCTCGACAAACAACAGCCCGCACAAATACACTGTGCATATTGCCGCCGCCAGAATGTCAACACACCAGTCCCCCACGAAACACCCAGTTCATCTCTGATGGAATCGGCATTCATTTTCCTATCTGGAGGTTTCCTAGATGTTCACCTACACAGTCCACGAAAATACAGTTCATCACCGACGGCAGTGGCAGTCAACCAGAAGCCCAGCAGCCACGCATTTCTGCATAAGGTAAAAACTGGTCAACTCTGGGACATAGCCACCTGCCATCACTCCGAACATGCAGTCACGTTCCAAAAATAAAAACTTGGGCAGATTCAAAAGCACTTCACACGAAACTCACAGCTCACAGTGTCGCGCCACGCACTCACTCAGTAGCAGGGCGACGGAACCATCAAGCCTCCTTAGTCGTCTGTGCGTGGAATGAATCCATCTTAAAACACGTTAAGGTTTTTTTTTTTTTTTTTTTTTTTTTTTTTTTTTTTTTTTTGGGGGGGGGGGGGGGGGGTGTTTTACTGTTTACATCTCAGAGTCCTAAACCTAGCGTCCACGCTGTTCTCTATCCTTTACACCAGACATGCAATAAGCCTGTGTCGTTGCTAACACTTGGAGCCTCGGTGGCGTGATGGCTAGACGCTCGCCTGCGGGCCCGGAAGTAATGGGTTCAAAGTCTCATTGGGAGGGTGTTAGAACCTGACCTAGGCTCCCAGGCGGACCCAGCCTAAAATGGGTACCATAAAATATTTTGGGAAGTAAAGACTGCCGGCGTGGCACTAACCACGTCATTCACCAAGCGTCGGTTTGTCAATAAAAATATGGGGCTACCATCATATACCCAACCAACGCTGTGGCTTAGGGGATAGTGAAACGTGGTCTAACACTTTCCCGACATACCGAGTCGGGGATTCGAAATCAGTCGCGGACGATTTGGTAGCAGACCGCTTTACAGGGCTTTCGATGGTATAAGGTATCGGCCGTTGAGAAAGCAATGGCTGACTATTGAAATAATATTCCCTGGTAAATCACAAACAGTAAGTAAATGCTGGGGTGTATTGCAACATCCTGTAAAGGACATGCTACTGACTACCTCTATGCCTAATGCGCTTTGGGGCCTTTAATAGGGTCCTTTCCTATTTTTTTATTTACCGATTTGATGACCTTTCAGGATAGACGCTTGTAGCAGCTTATTCGTCATGGGATGTCACAGGTGGGTATGTACTTTACTGTCGACACAGGCATCCACGAGCGAGAGCTGAGCTTCTCCTCTTCCATGCATTGTTTGGTGTAAAGGAAAACTCTGTCCGTCAGACAGACAGGCAGGCAGGCAGACAGACAGACAGACAGACAGACAGACAGACAGACAGACAGACAGACAGACAGACAGACAGGCCGACCGACCACCACCGACAGACCGACCTACTGACAGACAGACAGACAGACAGACAGGCAGGCAGGCAGGCCGACCGACCACCACCGACAGACCGACCTCCGACCGACAGTTAGACAGACAGACAGACAGGGAGGTAGTTGGTCTGGGGAGGGAGAGTGGAAGAGTAGTAATAAACAAGCTAATGAAGCCTAATATATTTAAACCATAATTAGACGACTCGTAATGTTGTAAATATGTTAGCAATTGTCACCAACATTATATATGTATGTAGGAAAAGTGCAAAGAAATAAAATTCACACACACACACACACACACACACACACACACACACACACACACACACTTACAAACTCACACTCATGCATGCTAACACTGAACAATAACTATCTTTCCAGCGGCCAACCCACGACGGCGCAAATTGCCAGTTCTGACCTAGTGCCGACAGTGAATTGAGGCCAAGGTGACGAAGAAACTCTCACGGTAAAGTGGGTCACTAGGTTAGTGCCGCCAGGCCTGGGCCAGGTTTTAAAAAAAAAAATGTTATGTAAGAAAAAATGCAGATATTATATGGCCCGTGGTGCACAAATAACAAGAGAGGTGGGAAAACGGTGGTTGCCTGGCCTTCTGCGCATGATCAACCTAGTGGTGGTAGGGAGAATTTTTAGATAAGAGAACAGATAGGTCAGAATTGCAACTGAAGTTAACAAACGTTTTTTGTATCTGTTTGAGGACAGAGTGATTCTAAAGAGTGTCGGACGGTATAATTTGCTTGTTCTAATGCTGTGTTAACAATTTCTGGATACACAATTTGCCTGTATTGTTTAAAATGATTCTCATCGAGGACAGCTGCATGTGTAAGTTGCAATTAGTTGTGTTTATTATTTGTGTTGTAATATAGTTTTCAGACTAGTGGTTATGTAGTAATAATAAATAGTTATACAGGCAAATGGAATGTATAGGATATATCACCAAAAGAGGTGAAATAGAGAAATTAGCGTAGTTTGGACATGTACAACGCAAGGGTAGGAAAGTCAGACAAAGCAATGTGTATTTAGAAAGCTGGAACAGCTAACCAACAGCTAATAATATTATCGTGGTCAATGTCACTAAAATATATGTACCAAGATGTGCTGGGTCATGATCGCCAATATCTGCTCCTCAAGAAGAAAAGTAGAAAATCAGCAGGAGAAAAGAGGAAGTGGAAGAAGACGTAGAACGGTGCCGCTGCCGATATGCTGATAATGAATTATTTTTTTTTAAAGAGGGGTGTGGGGGGGGGGGGGTGTTTTCCTTTCACCCGCTTTGAATTCAAGTGTAGTCCAAATACGGGCTACTACTTCTAGAGCTATAGAGATGATTTTTGCGTGGGGCTTTCCATATTCACGGTGTCCATTGCGAACCCATTCCGACTACTGAGGTTCTTGTAATTTACGTCACTAGGTCAAGGACGATAAGCCAACATTTTAATCCAACTGACCGGTGATGGGGATGAACGATGATGATGACGATTATGGCGTTGTTGATTGATGATGGTGCTGATGATGATGATGATGATGATGATGATGATGATGATGATGATGATGAACAAGAACAAGAGGGTTTAACAGTCTGTGGATGGTGAGGTTGAGGTGAGCCTTCAGTGAGCTAGAGAAGGAGATATGCGGGAAATAACTGAGGCCAATAAATTAACAAGATAAACGCACATGTACCACAAACTGCCTCTGCCACGTCAGCAATATATTCTACACGTGGCTACTATAGTTCATGAGCAACTGCCACGTCTGCCAGAGAGACATTGAGATGGCAAGTGTCACCTGCTCGCAGCTGAAGGGATCTGGTACCTTGCTGTCTTGATAGACGATAATTTGTAAAATGGAGTTATACCTCTCCTTAGTACAAAACTTGGGCAGCATTTGGAGACCGTGTGTTGCCCATGCAGCATGATATATCTCTCGCTGTCTCTCTCTCTCTCTCTCTCTCTCTCTCTCTCTCTCTCTCTCTCTCTCTCTCTCTCTCTCTCTCTCTCTCTCTCTCGGCATGCCTAGTATACTCTAGAGCAGTGGTTCTCAACCTTTTTTGGCCCGTGCCCCCCTTCACCGTATTTTCAGAACGTCATATTTCCTATCAAAAAATACCCCCATCCCTACACAGTATACGTAAAAATGGAAGGTAAATTTAATAGCATATACTAAAACAAGTCTAGACATCCACATAAAACATGATTTGTGGGTCTACTTACTTTATAAAATGAATTTTAGAAGGATGAGACGTACATAACTGTAAAGTATGAAGAGAAAAACAATATCAAGTAATCCGTTCTTGTATTAACGCGATCTTCAAATGGTCTTCTTCCCCCCCCCCCCTTGAAACCCTAAAATTCCCCCCTGGGGGGGGGGGGGAATTACCCACCGGTTGAGAACCACTACTCTAGAGGAAAGGTAACGCCAATATGTCTGGAACAAGACAAGCTTCAGAAGCTGCAGGATCAGCAAAGCAATACTCTAACTGCCCGCCTGTCGGAGCTTCCATCCTAGACAAATTGCCGACCAAGGCTTAGAGCATGGTCTCTCCTGCCATGGCATTTAATCTTTAGGTTTGATTCCCACGCACTAGTGCAAGTTTTGTATCAAACAAATTGGGGCTCCTCCGCCGTTGGCACATTGTGCTGGGTTTGGTGAGCACCGCTCAACATTGGGCGTTAACAGAAAGAAGGTTGTACCGTCTACTGTTATATGTAGCTCAGTGATATCTGACTAAGATCTTACTTTTAAGCTACGAAATATTGCAACCGTCACTTTACATCCTAGATATTACACGTCCATTCGGTTATGTGGTTCGCGCAGATGACACGTCCGTAGATGAGCCAATTATATGGTTCGCGCAGATGACATGTCCATAGATGAGCCAACTGTCTGCTTCACGCAGATGACAGGTCCGTAGATGAACCAACTATCTGCTTCGCGCAGATGACATGTCCATAGATGAGCCAATTATCTGCTTCACGCAGATGACATGTCCATAGATGAGCCAACTATCTGCTTCGCGCAGATGACAGGTCCGTAGATGAACCAAGTATCTGCTTCGCGCAGATGACACCTCCGTTGATGAGCCAACTGTCTGCTTCACGCAGATGACACGTCTGTAGATGAACCAACTATCTGCTTCGCACAGCTGATACGTCCTTAGATGACCAACTACCTGGTTCGTACAGATGACACGTCCGTAGATGAGCCAACTGTTTGGTTTGTGCATGTCCTGACCTGCTCAAACGTCCGCTCGGAATTACTGTCACATCGATAGCTGCAGTTGGGATTTGAATTCAGAGTAATGTTGTGATTTAATGTCGAGCAATGGGTGTGTGTGTGCGAGTGTGTATGTAACACACACCTACATAAACAGACACAACAAGCAGTCACATAAATATGTGTGTGTTCGTGTATGTGTTCGTATATGTCGTATTGTGTGTGTGTGGCAGGCAGGCACACACACATATGGTATTGTGCTGCGTGTCTTTAAAACACGATAACATTCACACACACATACACACACACACACACGCGCACACACACACACACACACACACACGAGCGCGCGCGCATATATATTCATCAACTTGTATCGACGATCATATCGCTTCCATGCTTGCCCATCTCCAACAGAATGTATCATTTCGTGCGCTGATATTACCCACGGCATAATGAAAAGCTGTCAAGAATCTCATCTCCACATCTTGCCCTGATTTGTTTCGCTAGTACAGTTTCCCATCATTATAATATGCTGCAGTTTACTTCTCTAATCATGGTGAGGCAAACAATGTTGAGTGTCCCCTGCTGATGTTTATGATCAGATCTGTTTGTGTCGTAGATTCACTCAAAATAATCAGACGATCATTCTGGCAGTCCGAGGAATTTTAATCATTCTTCTATAAATCCACACATCTATGTCTTCCATGGATCTAACCGTTTTTTTTGTTATCATTGTCGGGATTCACAATCAAGTGTTAAAATGGATTCTATCTGATAATGTGACGTTTAAATTGAGTAATTCTTATAGTACCTTTGTTTAACGGTTTAAGGTGTATGTGTGTGAGTGTGTGTGTATGTATGTGTGTGTGTGTGTGTTTTGTGTGTGTGTGTAGTATGGGGGGGGGGGTCGACTTAATTGCACCGAGTTTTATCCCACATGGTTCCGTTTCTTTTCGCAGGGCGGCCCGCCGACAGCGTCGCACAAAGCACGAACTCCGTAGCTCCAGCACGAACTCCGTACCCCCAGGAGTCTCCGATAAAACTGCACTCATGAACCAAATGGCAGAGTTCGGAATCGAACCCACAATGCTCGAGGCAGGCCGCGGATCAACCACTTCGCCAGGGAGACACGTATGGGCTTGACGTAAGGCTTAAGAATGGCTTGAGGTGGTCAGACGAGGATTCAATGCCAGCCCTCGTCGTTGGCTACAGGAATTAAAGTAAACTTGCCAAGAGATCACAACAGCAAAAATTGCTGGTGTTGACTGCAACGTCCTGTAAAGGATATGCAACTAATTTTTCTTTTGAATTCATGATAGCAGTTATTATGTATTACCATTTATGAATTCAAATTAAATCAAGCTACACCGTCATCATGTTCCACACCGATAGTCATGGCCCGCGATCTCTAACGATCACCAGTCTTGAATCAGGTCTTACTTCTTGTCCCGATTGTCCCACATGACCAAGCCATGCAGTTACTTATCTCTTTGTCTCTCCCTTGCTCTTCTTCCATTTAGTTTGCCAGTACCCACATGTTGTGACTGTATCCGTTTAATTTTTTCTTTTATGTTTGTTTAAAGGGCTGTCTCATACGTTTTTCTGTCTGGTATGGTATTGTTTGCATGTACCTCAGAATCCACATTTCCACTGCCATTAGATGCTTCCCATCTCTCCTTCTTTTTGTCCATGTTTCAAAAGCATACATTAATGTAGATTCCATATAGCAGTTTAACAACCAGTCATGATAAAAACATCAAAACTAGAGAAAGCGACCTTATGTCGAATGTCCGGGGAGAGAGATTACGCGGTGGTACCGTGTTCTCCCTCTCTAACATGATTAACTACGTGGCTGTCACCATCTCCTCTGACAATAAATCTGGCTGATGGTGTTCATCTCTTCTCTGATAATAAATCTACCTGCTGTGCCCATCTCCTCTCTGACACGAGATCTTCCTGGCGATGTCTTATCTACTCTCCAAGTTTACTATACATACTCGGTTGAGGTTAGATATGAAATTGGTGTAACTGCCGTTAAAATACAATGAATAATTAAAATACAATGAACCGTTAAAATACAATGAACAGTTAAGATACAATGAACAGTTAAGATACAATGAACAGTTAAGATACAATGAACAGTTCAAGGAAAACGACAAGTGGAATTGGTCCGCTTACAAAAACAGTCACAAGAGACATTTCTGACTGTTTTCTTGTAAAACTTTACATTTGTCCACGGTTGTTTGTATTGTGTTCAGAAAATGGCGGCCACCGGTTGCTGCACTAACTAGATTTGCATTATGCAGTTATGTGTGTGACTGCTGCTTCCATCGACGATGAATTGTAATTTTCGTGGCGGGCTGTTGTGTTGGCATTCTGGCAGCAGCCTGTTGCGTGATGTTGGTTTGTCGGCACTGCTGTTTGTTCCACTTTTCACATGTGTGATATTCACTGGCACAGGAAAGGAGCATTATGAGGGTGACCCTATGCCGTGAAGTTGGAACCGCGACTAACTAACTTCTTGTAAAACTGATCCATTCCACTCCGTTTTCGTTGATCTACGCTGTTGTATTTAACATCTCTATTACACACACACACGCACACACACACACACACACCCATATATATATATATATATATATTTCTACATTAGCTGGGCTACTATTGGAATCACAGTAGGTGTGGTGAAATTAAACGGGGACCAGGGCTTCTTCTAATACTTCTACTACTGCTGCTGTAACAACAACAACAACAACAACAACAACAACAACAACAACAACAACAACAACAACAACAACAACAACAACACCAACTTTAAAAAGTCGCTTAAAAGTCGACAGGGTCGACTTCATTGCACCGGGTGTTATCCCATATGGCTCTGTCTCTTTCCGCAACGCGGAAAGCGTCGCACAATGCACGAACTCCGTAGCTCTAGCGACGACCCACAGGAGTCTCGGAAAAATTTTACTCCTGAACGGACGAGGCCCGGAATCAAACTCACAACCTTCGGAGCCCGAGTCAAACAGCTTATCTCTTCGCCACAGAGACTCCCTCAACAACAACAACAACAACAACTACTACTACTACTACTACTACTACTACTACTACTACTACTACTACTACTACTACTACTACTTCTACTACTACTACTACTACTACTACTACTACTACTACTACTACTACTACTACTACTACTACTTCTTCTTTTTCTTCTTTTCCTTTTGCTGCTGCTGCGACGAACGTTTGCTATGCGTCTATTCAGGCAAGGATCGCAAACAGCAATGCTCGTTTGTTGTCTTCATCGGTCACCCAGAGTTTTTCTCGAAGGTCGCTCCGGTCGGCCAGATGTGCTCCCTCAGTTCAGCAAAGTTTAGGTTGTCTTGTAGAATCGCTTTGGGGTTTGCTTGAGTGCTCCACATTTGCAAGAGGCAGAGTCAGCGAGAAGGCTCCATGGCCGAGGGGTTAGCAGCTTTCTCCGCTAACCCCGAATACTCTCGTCACGTGACGCGACGAGAATTAGCAGTGGTTCGAATCGCAAAAGTGACTTATGAGAGTATGGAGCCGGTCGCTCAGAAAGTCGTGGCGTGCTGATGAGCGTAATCTAGCCTAGGAATCAACATACAGCTGAAAGATGCTGGTGTTGACCGCAATATCCTGAAACAGGATGGAAACGCGGGAAAAAAAAAAAAAAAAAAAAAAAAAAAAGAGTCAGCGAGAACCATTCCGTAATAAACTTCCTGAGCTAACTAGACCTTGCTGAATACAGTTGCCGACCTTGAGTGCATAAATGGCAATACTGCATGCAGGCTGTAAGCCAGTATTTACTATATTTCACCCCTACACTTCCATTACAAACCATTGAACCGTTAAAGTGCAAATGATTTCTCATGCACACCACGGTAAAGAAGACACGTATAGGTAATGCACTGCACATTAGAGTGCGTAAACACACGATCCCAAACATAAATCAACAGGCAAACCACATAGGGACTCGTGTCCTCTAGGCAAAGCTGTTTCTTTAAATGGCGCAGTGACCTCGGACGAACGAACGAACTATTCAGACTGCTAAAAAAAGAATTAGGCACGCAGGTACTTCTAACATTCTGTCCCTCATCTGACATATGCCGTCAATCCAGCTACACATTATCTGAAGTCTTGCTTCCCCCCCCCCCTCACCCCGTCCCCCTCTCTCCCCTGCTATTCTAGGTGACAATTAAATTAAATGTTTTGCATATCCTTTACAGCACATCGCTGTCAACATCAGCATCATTCAGCTGTCTGTTGATTTCTTGGCAAGATTACGCTCAGTAGTTTGCCATTGCTTTCTGAGCGGCCGGCTCAGTTATCCCGCAAGTCACCAGCGGGGGACGAACCGCTCCCAGTTCTCTCCCGCTACGAGACTCTGCATGATAAACGGGATTACGGAGAAAGTGGTGTAACCCCTCGGCCAGAGAGACCAGCACTGCTATTCTAGGTAACAATATACCAGAATAATCGTACTTTCGAATTTCGTTTATTTGTTCTTTTTTTGCGTTGTGGTCAGTGCGTTTACTCACCAAAGAGGTGGTCCACCCGATACTGGCAGGATTATTTGTGACCAGCGCGGTTCTGAGGTCAATCCAACCATATAAAATGGATACAGGATACTTTTCATAACTGTCTGGGAATTGTATGTGGAGGAAAGGCAGCGAAAAAAGGAATTTGTCACCTCACATCATTAGGCTGTGAAACGGAATAAATGACGGCCTAACACTTCATACGACAAATCTGGGATTTGCCTACTTGTCTTTCCAGCATTGTGCGTTTAATTATAAATGATTGAGATTGACGAAGTTTAATCTCGGCCTATCCTCTCTCTCTCTCTCTCTCTCTCTCTCTCTCTCTCTCTCTCTCTCTCTCTCTCTCTCTCTCTCTCTCGCTCTCTCTCTGTCTTTCTCTCTATCTCGCTCTCTCTCTGTCTCTCTGTCTCTCTGTCTCTCTCTCTCTCTCTCTCTCTTGCTCTCTCCCACCGCTCGCCTTTATTTACCACTGTAGACTGGGTCTCCCTGGGTGGCCAGGTCAATGTTTTAACATACATACCTATCTCTTTAGGGATTTGAACAAATGACCATCTAGCAAGCAAGCATTTTAGCCAACGTGCTACCACTGCTCCCCTCCAGTTTCAACGTGTTACCACTGCTCCCCTCCAGTTTCAACGTGTTACCACTGCTCCCCTCCAGTTTCAACGCGTTACTACTGCTTCCCTCCAGTTTCAATGCGCTATCTCGGCTTTCCTCGTGTTTTAATACGCTACCACGGTTTCTTTCCTGTTTTAATACTCTACCACGGCTTCACTCCTGTTTCAGTGTGCTAATTAAAATGCCAGCAATGCCAACACAACATGTCCATGTATTGTGGCAATATACATACAGTTTATAAAGTTGTTATAATGTCATAATGCCACATACAATCTTTCTCGGCAACAAAATGCATTCTCAAGCATAATTCTATTATATTTTCATATGCCAGGAAAGAGACACAATTTCAGAACAATAGGTATCGATCGCTAAGCTCGTAATATTCATCTACATTCATTTATCGTGCACGACAATTTTCATAAATGTTGATAGCTATTGTGGAATCGCCTATTTCAGCTAATCGCGAACCACAATGGGCATTAATTGTATGTAAGTAGCAACAGCAAGTTGTATTCTTACGGAACAACATAATATTCAATTTACGTTCTCAGACATGTCATAAAATTAAATGCTGTCGGCGCCAGACAATTAGTCAACAGACAATTATTTTAAAATTAAAGTGTCTTGATTTTGTTGTTCCGAAGCTTGTTTAATTGTTCATCATCATCATCATCATCATCATCATCATCATCATCATCATCATCATCATCATCATCCTCATCATCATCATCATCATCATCATCACCATCACTATCATTAAGACCGAAGAGTATTTCTGTAGCTCATGATGAGTTTGTTGATGATGCCCGCAAGTGTTTGTGATTTCAAAAGAAAGTTCGTTGGTTCGTTCTATTATTTTATCTTTAACATGGTCAAAATATGAATACGGGTGGTCCGCAAGTTAAAATAGTGTCGAGGAAAATCTGCGTTAAAATAACCAGAAGACATCCAACAATCATATTAATCGGAGAGTTTACAGTTATTTCGAGTCGTTTACAGTCCCATAATTTCTGCCTGGTTGTGATTTTCTTGGAAGTTTTACATTCAGTAGTTTGCCATTGCTTTCTGAACGGCGGATGCTCATAAAAATGTGAAAATTTAGGCAAAGCAGTCTGCCTCCAAGTTGCATACAACTTACTTCGAACCCGGTGTGTCGGGATTGTGAAACTCCGTAAGTGAAGAGTGTAAGCGACAGTTGAGTGATATGATCAGACTACTATAGAACTACTCTTCGATCTTAATGAAAATGATGGTGATGATGATGAAGTTGTTGATGATAGTGATGATGATGGTACTGATGATGATGATGTTGATGATGATGATGATGATGATGATGATGATGATGATGATGATGATGAAGTGTTTGACGATGATTGCTGTGAGATTGCTAATGATTATGATGCGATTGTTTATGCTAGTGATGATGATGGTGATCTTGGTGAAGAAGAAGAAGAAGATGATGATGATAATGATGATGATGATGATGATGATGGTGATGAAAAGTATACGTTCGATGATGATTACGTGAAGTTGATTATCATTACTACTACGAGAGTAACGATGATGGTGATAATGATGATAACAATAATGGTGATGTGTTTGTTATTGATTATCTTAATGATAATGAATTTGTTGATGAAGATTATGGTGAAGTTGATGATGATGTTGATGCTGATGATATTGTTGATGAATTTAATGATGGCAGTGGTTGTGTGAATCTGTACTGTGATGTTATCCCCAGCCAACATTTTCAGTAGAAATGCTGTATCAGGAGAGTTCTACGTGTTTCCGGTTGACGCCTCTTCCACCACGTGCCGAGACATCCTACAGGTGAGTAAATTAAAATCCAAAATCAAGTTAAGTAAAGTACCCATTTTCATGCTATATGATATATGGGAATACGATGCTAGCCCAGTACTTTAGACCGTTTGGCACTGGATGGATGTTGCGGTGAATATCATGTTTGCCGTCTTCCTTCCCATGACTTATTCAGTTCACCATTTTATGCTGGGTCGACTAGGAAGCTTAGGTCAGTAGAAATATTTTCTTTTCACACGCCCAGAGACGTAGCATCGGCTCTGTGACGATGGGGTTACGGACGCAGTTCGTAATCGCGTATACCGCGTTCAGAACACAGCTGCGGGCGATTTGGAATCAAATCACCTTGCGTTTCCCTACAATGGTTTGGTTTTGGCAAACACATCACCATTATTGTTATCATCATTATCACCATCATCGTTACTCTCGTAGTAGTAATGATAATCAACTTCACGTAATCATCATCGAACGTATACTTTTCATCACCATCATCATCATCATCATCATCATCATCATTATCATCATCATCTTCTTCTTCTTCTTCACCAAGATCATCATCATCATCACTAGCATAAACAATCGCATCATAATCATTAGCAATCTCACAGCAATCATCGTCAAACACTTCATCATCATCATCATCATCATCATCATCATCATCATCATCATCATCATCATCATCATCATCATCATCATCATCATCAACATCATCATCATCAGTACCATCATCATCACTATCATCAACAACTTCATCATCATCACCATCATTTTCATTAAGATCGAAGAGTAGTTCTATAGTAGTCTGATCATATCACTCAACTGTCGCTTACACTCTTCACTTACGGAGTTTCACAATCCCGACACACCGGGTTCGAAGTAAGTTGTATGCAACTTGGAGGCAGACTGCTTTGCCTAAATTTTCACATTTTTATGAGCATCCGCCGTTCACAAAGCACTGGCAAACTACTGAACGTAAACTTGCCAGGAAAACACAAACAGGACCACAAATACTGGGGTTGGCTGTCACATCCTGTAAAGGATAAGCAACTAATTTAATTTATAGAAGTATCGGTGAAGAATAACTGGAAAGATCGAGGGGAAGAGAGGCAGAGGCAGACCAAGAGCAATGATGCTGGATGGATTGAGACGGTGGCATGGAGGAATATCATCAGCAGAGTTGATCTAGAACATCAAAGACCGAGATCTGTGGAAAGTCATGAACGCCTACGCCAGCTGGCGTTCTACTTGATGGTGATGATGATAATGATGATGATGATGATCAGTGAAGAAAAGACATGGCACTGGATAGGACATACGTTGAAAACACACGATTGTAGTATCTCTAGTAAGGCCGTTATCTGTAATCCACAGGCAAAAGAACGAACGAACGAACGAATGAACAAACTTTATTTTAAAAGGGTAACAAATTGGGCACGCAGGCCCGTCTTACATTCGGCCCTTTCAGTCACTCATCTATCATTCATCAAATGTGCATGTTACATTTACATAGGGGGGAAAAAACATTGTCAAATGGATTTTGTAAGCATAAACAATGCATATTACGCATGGTACATTCACATGGGGGGGGGGGGGGGAACATTGTCAAATGAAAGTTGTAAACATAAACAGTGCATATTGCAATGTTGTGAGACACATCTCCCATCCACCCTCACATCCCGCAGCCACCCACACATCCCGCAGCCACCCAAGCATCCCCCACCCACCATACCTCCCCCACCCACTCACACATACCTCCACGCACTCACACAGACCCAGGCAAACATACATGCCGCCACCCACCCACTGATCCCCCACCCACACACATTTCTCCACCCACATATACATCCCCCACCCATCCCATAACCGACACGCACACACCCACCCACATATTCTCCACCACCCACCCACACACCCGCAACCACCCAGCAAAACACACATCACAAAACCACACACACGTACCAACGCAACCCACACATCCCGCACCTATCCACACATACATCCCGCACCCTCACAATTGTCCCCACCCACCCACACACACATCAGCCAAGCTACACCCACTCACCCACCCAATATCCGCCACCTCTCTACACATCCCCCACCTATACACATCCCCACCAACAAACACATCTCCCTTCCTGCCCAAACCCATCCCCCACCCATAAACACCCAAAAACACACACCTCCCACCCACACACACCCCACCACCCACATATACCCTACCCACACACATCCGCCGCTCACACACATCTTCCCACAAACATCCCCCACCCATACACTCATCTCACACACACATCCACCCACTTACGTACTCATCCATCAACCACTCATACCCACACATCGCCCACCCGCCCATCAACACATGCATCTCTCATCTACAAAAATTAGAGGAAGATTTAAAACACGGAGACGAAAAGTAGAAATAGAAAGAACATAGAGAGGATATGGCAGGAGCTATGCATGGGAAATGCATGGGAAATGCATGGGAAATGGTGGTTTGCAGTGAGTCGGTGGAGGATCTAAGCCCCAGTGCGTGACAAATAGCGAAATAACAATAACGATAAGAATAACAAGAATAAGAAGAGACGTATCGGTCTTAAGGTGCTAGTCCATTATTTATATAGACCAACCGGCACTCGAGACGTCTTGTGGTCGATATCAGACCAGCCATCTGTTCTTGTTCATGTCTAGTGCCACATATCTGTTAATTAAATATAATACATGTCCATTGATATGGGCATGCATTAGCGTAGTGGCTAGATGCTCGCCTGCTGACCTGTTGATCATGGGTTCGAATCTATATTGAAGCGGATTTTTTAAACTGGCCTGGGCCCCCTGGTAGACCCAGCCTAATTGGGTACCGGGAAATGTCATTGGAAATAAAAGTAGCCGGCTTGATACTGACCGCATCAGCCACCGGGTGCTGGTCAATCCACACAAATATGGGTCTAGCACTATATGCTCAGTGCGCCTTAAGGCGGGTAGACTGTCCTTCACTGCTTAATAAATATAATTATAGAAGCAGGTGGAGACCAGGAGAGAAGATGCTGGACAGTTTGACATCAGGGCATGGAGGGACATCAGTGTCAAAATGAGTGTCAGTACAAGAGGCAGAAAGCTGTGGACAGACATGATTACCAACGCCACACGGCATAGATTAGAAGAAGAAGAAGAAGAAGAAGAAGAAGAAGAAGAAGAAGAAGAAGAAGAAGAAGAAGAAGAAGAAGAATCAAAAGCAAAATGGACGCATGTTAAAAATGGCAGAAGCGATCGCCATTAATTTACTGAAGCCAATTTTGTGCAAATAGAAAGGCATGATAGTCAGTTTAAATTTACTGTGTGAATACGCAAGGGTGCAGTCATATGTGAGGAAACCAGGACTGCAAGAGCTGTGAAGAAAAGGCAGGACAGAAAAACCACTGCAGGAAATCCTCCTCCAGAAACGTCAAGCATTCTTTGCCCACATTGTCAAAGAACATTTCGAGCCAAAATAGGCCTTATCAGCCATCTTAGAACCCACGGCTCCATACCTTCAACCCCACTGGATGAAATGAATGGTCATCATCATTCTTGATGGACAAACAACATGACATGAACACTGTGTGAATATGTGTGCTGGATATTTCAGCTTGGAGGATTTATCGAATTACTTTAGGTTGTGTGATACCGAGATGGCTTGGCCACGTGGCATGGTCGAGACAGAAACACGGAGCTGACCCACGACTCTGGTGATCGAGTGAGATGGCGAAACATAACTGCCCACGCTTATCGGCATGGCACATGATGGATGGATGGATGTGTGATTTCTGCAGTGTGTATATGATGAAATGCAACAAAATATGCCAGACAATAAAAAGTGTTCATTATTAAAATTCACTACGCGAAAGCGTTGTTTTGAATGATAGCGACGGCAAACATCTGAACATAACATTGCCTAGTTAATCAACCTAGAGTTGGTATTGATCGCAACATATTGCAAACAACATGCAACATTTTGTTATGAGCTTGCTCTGTTGTATCTGTGTTCTATGTAATCACCATCTTCTGGCCTAACTAGTGCAAAACTTCACTCCCACAACAGCCTGACGAAATTTCCTTCCATGATAATCCAAACGCCCTATCTCTTTCAAGTGAAAATTATCTTATCAATATAGTATTAATAGCAAATACGTTAACACATTCCAGCAATACGTTTATATTATTATTTGTTCCTGAGTGATAACAACCAAGCAGACATTGAAGAGATAATATTAAAATATTAGCTGCAACTGTCACACGACCTTATCATTGCCTAGCACAGCACGTGTGCGGAAGGCTGTTCAACGGGTGAAGCTGTGTGGATGTATTTATAATCTAAGCACTAGTTCAAAAAGTTCAGCCGTCGACCTACTTTCGTGTCCATGATCTCGGACGGCCTGTCGATTTATTATTGTGTGATAGAGATAGAGGGTGGTTGGAGGGTGCGTGGGGATAGGATGGGGGTGGGGGGAGAGAACGCCTATCTCCCTCCATCTTTGTTTACCTCGTCTATTACACACACACACACACACACCCACACACGTATACACACTTGTATACACACACACACACACACACACACACAAAACTTGCTTACACTCAGGAAATAAATGACCGCCGACCCAGAGGTAGACCAAGAAGACGTTGGAGAGATAATATATATACAGACCTACAAGCACTTGGAATCAACGACTGGCAAGAGAAGGTCCACCAGAGAGACGAATGGAGACGGATTGTATCTGCAGCAAAGAACCTCAATGGCTCGGAACGCCGAAGAAGAAGATATATATATATATACATATATATATATATATATATATATATATATATATATATATATATATATATATATATATATATATATATAATACATCGTCACCACAGCAGGAAAGATCAGTTGGGAAAGAGGCAGAGGCAGACGAAGAGAAATGATGCCAGATGGACTGAGACTGTGGGAGGGGGGAATATAGTCAGCTAATGATGACGATCATGGTCAAGGGCAGACATCAGCGGCCACAACTCTTTAGTCCTCTGTGTCATTTAATATAGTTTATGTTGCTTATATTATTATTTATCGTTTGGTTACCTCCCTCAATACCTACCTACCTACTTACTTATCTATCTATCTATCTATCTATCTATCTATCTATCTATCTATCTATCTATCTATCCATCCCTCCCTCCCTCCCTCCCTCCGTCTGTCTGTCTGTCTGTCTGTACCTGCATGTTTATCTTTCTGTCTACTAATGCCGCATCTTATCTATCATCCCAGACAGATTCTGAGGACAGCATCCACTTCCACGATTTTACCACGGGCGAGAATCAGCGGCTCTCATACCATCATCAGCACCCAGACTCGCCGTCATCAACAGCTGAGTATGTGTGTCGCAGCCCGAGCGGCTCTTCTGACAGTGGCAAAGTTAGTACTGAATACTTGTTGTGTTTAGTGACTAGTGCTTAGGTTGTCCCATATTTCTGGACCAATCGATAATTTCAGGCTGGGTTATCAGGGTTGCCGTCGTCAGGGCATAGAGGTTACGAATGCACTTCGCAATCCGGCATACCTTGTTTAAACAGCGGCGGACGATTAGGAAGCAGACCGATTTGATCTGGTTTTCATACAAGAAAGCAAACGACAGACTACTAAACGTAAACTTGCCAAGAAATCACAAACATCCAACACATACTGGTTTTTTTATTTTTTTGCGCTCGCTCGCTGTGAACTCAAGCGTAGTCCATGCATACTATTTATAGTAGTTATGGACTGACTGAATTTTGCGTGTGGATTAGCTTTCCTTATTAACAGTGTCCCTCGCCATCAGGCGAACCCACTCCGACTTCAGAGGTACTTGTAATTTACGTCCCAAAGTCAAGGACGACAGGTCAACATTTTAGTCCATCTGTCCGGTGTAGGGGTTGAACCCCTTACCTTAGAATCAGCGCACCTGATGTTTAAGAACACGCGTTCTTACCCCTTCGGTCATGCTGATCTGCAGATACTGGGATTGACTGCGACGTCCTGTAAAGGATATGCAACTAACTTTAATCATTGAGCCCAGGTCAATGGACTTAGGAATGTTAGTTCAATATTCTGCCATCGCTTTCTGAAATGCCGGCGCCTTATACCATCGACATCCCGGGAAGGTTAACCCGGTCAACAAATGCCCGCAGAAGTCGGATGTGTCGGCCTAACGGCTCAAGAACGCAGCTCTGCTGTAAACAGGCACAACGCAGTCTCGTCCAAAGAAACTTTCCGGATAAACGCAGAAGAAGAAGAAGAAGAAGAAGAAGAAGAAGAAGAAGAAGAAGAAGAAGAAGAAGAAGAAGAAGAAGAAGAAGAAGAAGAAGAAGAAGAAGATATCATCGATATCAACGCAAAACGATCTGATTTCCAATCGCCAGCATCTTACTTCGACCCCTTGACTCGGTATCACCGGGAATTGTGAAACTTCGCGTCTGAATATACCCCTAAACCACAATATCGGTTAGGTCATAATTAGCCATTGTAATTTGAATATGTGATGCTTCACATTGGCTTATAACTGAAAATATACACCACCAACCCACACACATATTACCATAAATCATAATCTCATCATCTGATCCAATCTTGTTCCTCCTGTATCTTGCAGTGTCAACCATGTATGGGCTTCATATCTCGAGATTCCCATGGACTCTCTTATTCCTACTGTCTATCGTTTATATGGCCGGCTTTTTCTTCTGTTCCATTTGGTCTAGACTTCCTCTTCTGATGCTGCCCTTTGTCCTCTGTTGGAGCTAAGTCCTTCTTCCAATTCACATCAAACCATTCTATCTTTCATTATCTCGCTCCAGGTCCTCCCTAAATTATCCATAAGTATCAAATATTGAAGCCATTCTGAAATGGAGTGCTGTAAATGTGGGACGATATTTGAGGCACTGAAACAGACCTGGGATGTACTAAGACTGACAGTGCTAATCTTGTTCTCCCCAGCAGTACAAGCCGCAGTACACGGCCGAGCTGGAGGTTCTGTGTCGGATCTGCGGCGATCGAGCTTCCGGTTTCCACTACGGAGTGCACTCGTGCGAGGGCTGCAAGGTGAGTGCCAGTATTTGTAAACTCAAGGCCGTCTTACCTCCGGCGTGGTTATCCTTTTTGTTAGCATATCCTTTACAGGACATCGCTGTCAACACCATCATTTTACTGCTGTCGTTGATGTATTGGCAAGTTTACGTTCATTAGTTTGCCATTGCCAATGAGAGAATACATGTGGCACCATGGTGTGTTGCGTTTGAGCGTATAAATACATCAGGGGGTTGCTTACGATGCCTAGGAGTTATTACTTTGTTCACCATCATCATGTCGTCACCCATGGCTAGTTTCTTGCGTCGCAAGCTTTCTATGTAGAGCATCTTCGTCGTGTGCAATATATATTTGTTCTTCTTTCAGTTGAGCACGTAACTTCTTCTGGCTCAACCCTTATCATTAATTACTGTCGCATTCTCTCTTCACTCCAACAACGATGAACAGAATGGAACTATTCATAACTCAACTACTCCGGCGTTTTCTACAGTTTATGTTCACCTAAGCACATTGTACAATGCAATTTCACCGGCACATATTCAACATCTGACAAAACCGACGAATTTATAAAATTTAACACAACGAGCGGCATAGTATATAGCCGTAGCTCGGTATACACCTGACCATGTCCATACTGGACGATGGCTGAACGCAGACTCCTTTTTTTTATGGACTCGCCTCAGAAGCGAGTTCCCGCGTTTTCACGCTTTGTGAAAAGTATCCACTTTTCACGTTCCGGTGTTCACTTGCTGAACACGACCATAACCTCTAATCTCTAACCTGGGTTATAGCTTAACTATGCCATGACGTCATAAGGGTCATGGCAGCCATTGCTTTCTGAACGACCGGCTCCCATACCACTTCCTTAAAATCCAGCGCAATGCGGTCTGCTGCCAAATCGCGCGAAGCTGTGTTTCTAACGCGGGTAAGCGGGATTACGAACCGCGTCCATAATGCCTTCGCCAAGGAGATCGGCGACGTGGTGTTACATTTTGTTTTAATCTTAAATGAACATTAAAGCCTTGTATTCTGTTAAGATTGTAGAATTCCTAAAGTACGATTTGTACGAGTATTAATTGGCTCAGTATTTTTTATCTCACCCCCTCCCCCTTCCCCATGTATTATATGTCCATTCAGTCGTGTATGCATTCATTCATCCATCCATTCATTCGTTCATCCGTCCGTTTCTCTGTCTGTCTGCCTGTTTCGTTCGTTCATTCGTTTCGATCGTCCACCCAACCGTCTATCCACCCATCTATCCATCCATCCATCCATCTATCCACCCATCTATCCATCCATCCATCCATCTATCCATCCATCTGTCCGTACAGAACGTTTTGTTTTTATTCTGTAGGGCTTCTTCAGGAGGACCCTGAAAAAGCAGTTAGTGTACAAGCCCTGTCAGTCGACGACCAGGTGCAAGATTGATACAGGGAGCAGGAACAAATGCCAGTACTGTAGATACCAACGCTGTCTGTTTGCCGGCATGTCCCAGGATGGTAAGTTCTTTAGCAGTTAGTCTATTCATAGTAAGAAGCGGCGATGGCTTAGTGGTTAGCATAATGCCTGCTGGCCTCTGGTTGTGTTCAAATACCCATCGAGGCGGAATGTCTTTTTAATTGACCTGAGTTCCAGATGCAATGTTTTGGACATGCTATAAGAAGAAATGAATTGGAGAACTTGGTGACAACTGGCAAGATTGAAGGGAACAGACCAAGGGGAAGACCGAGAAGTAAACACTTGGATAGCTTGGCCACATGGCATGGTCAAGACACAACACTGAGCTGATCCATGACTCTGGTGATCTAGTGAAATGGTGAGTCATGACCGCCCTTGCTTTCCAGCGTGGCACATGATTGATTGCTTGAGTTCCAGGTCGACCCAGCCTCATAATGAATATCAGGAAATGTTGTGGGGAGTAAAAGCAGCTGACATGATATTGAAGCCATCGTCGATCTAGCGTCTGTTGGTCTATAAAATATTAGGCCAGCACCATATACCCAGAGCGTTACAAAACGTTTGGAAGTGTCGTTTACTTATGTTTATGAAGGCCCAAGGTTCCAAAGCTATAATTCTATAAGTCAAGTAAAGGACAGTTGTATACGCTTTAATGCACACTTGGCTATTTGATGCTAGACTCACAATTTTACAAACCAATCGACACTCGCCGGGTGATTGGTCAATACCAGGCCGGCCAACTTACTCCCTTAGACATTTCCTGGTATTAATTTTTGCTGGGTCAACTGTTAACATTCAGCCCTGATGAAGATTCGAGACTGTGACCTCCGGGCCGGTAGGTAACGTCTAGCTACTGCGCGGCTCACCTATATTTTATGTTTTATCTGTTTATTTAATGTTCGTTGAATACAGCATTTGCAGACCCTCAATTTCAGATTCTGTGATATTTTTTGAAGAGATGAACATGTTGTCGAATATGCAATTTGTAATTTCCGTGGAGTTAGTTCAGCTTATGCCGGTTTTATGGCTTAGAGGTTATGACTTTTCTCCGTAATCTCGTATACTCTCGTGGGTAATGTGATGACGGTGAGAATCAGCAGTGGTTCGAATCGCATCGGTAATTACGGGGTATGTGATCCGGCTGCTCAGAAAGCAATGGCAAACTACTGAGCGTAATCTTGCCAAGAAATCAACATACAGCTGAAAGATGCTGGTGTTGACAGCAATGTCCTGTAAAGGATATGCAAAAAAAAAAAAAGTTCAGCTTATGTTTCTAAACTGTGACTAAGTGGTAGCGGGCGCGTTTCACATTCCAGATACTGGGTTCGAAAATCATTTGCAGGCGATTTGGAAGAAGACCGCTTTACGTTGATTTTTAACAATGGGATGAGCGTCAGTCGTTCAGAAAGCAATGGCAAACTACTGAATGTAAAATTGCCTAGACAATAACTTAACAGTAAAAAATACTGGAGTTGATTGCAACGTCCTGTAAATTGACATTGTTTTTAATGTTTCTAGTTGTGTCTTTCTATTTTTTCATACAGTATCACAAATATAACCACAAACAAAACATTACTTTACTACTAATTACCCATTCCCGGCACGGGGAGGTAGTGACGAAAAATAACAATACGGGACTCTATCGAGGCCCCGTAATTGGAATGAGTACACTTTAAACGAACAGTGAGGGCAAGTTCCAAATTCCAAAGTCGGTCGTAATTGGAATGAGTACACTTTAAACCCTTTGACCAAAAACACTCTGAGGGCATGTTCCAAATTCCAAAGTCGGTCGGTCAGTCCTACCTGGCATAGCACAAAGCTATCCAGCAGGCGACCAGTGGAGGTGACATGGTGGTTAGTAGCAAATATACATGGGTTAAGTAGGTAAGGAACCCACGTCTGGTCTAGCAAACCGGTAGGGAATTTACTTGATCCTAAACATTCTGCTCAAGATTTATGGAGAAAATTGGAGGAAAGGTACTAGTCACAGCGCTGGAACTCCAATTAACTCTCCCCACGACGCCTAACAGCATAAGTGGAAGAAACAACAACAACAACAACAACAACAACAACAACAACAACAACAACAACAACTAATAATTATGTTTGTAACGTTTACTTAACGTAGTTCAAGCATGATTTTAACTATAATTTAATTCTAATCCCAGCTGTGAGATTCGGACGTATGCCAAAAGTTGAACGAGAAAAATTACTAGCAGACAGAGAGGAGCTGTTGAGTACAAGCTCGCGGCGTATTGTGGAACTGCGCTCGCTCACGGATTTAATCAAAGCTGCCTTTAGAGACACTTTTAGCGATACGATATTCTTTAGGAATCATCAGCAGAAGCAGCTGCTGGAGCAACATTACAGTCATCACCTCAGCTCATATCAGTTTCAACTTAGCAGTGTTCCAGGCTCGGTGATGGCATATGACGCTGCATCGCCGTCCACAAGAAGACCATCAACTCCATCATCTCCAACGGAGACATCTTTGGAGAATTCAGTGAGTGCATCAGTCATTTGTGTTTTCATCTTTCATCAAACAATATAGAGGAAATCATAATAGCAGAGCTAGATTTCATTAGAAAACAGCAAGTTAAATGTTTCGGCCATATAACTCTGATACCAACTAACAGTACACCAGAAATCACACAACATAAACTAAAGTAATTAGATAAATCCTTCAAGCTGAAAGACATGATAGTCAGTTTAAAATTACCGTGGTTGACAATTCAAATTACTGTGTGGCTATGTGTCTTGTATATTTCAGCTTGAAAGATGTATCTAAGTACTTTATGTTCCGTGATTTCTGCAGTAAGAATCTGACGCGATGCAGCGACATATGATAGGCAGTAAAGAATAAGTTAGTTGCATATCCTTTACAGGATATTGCAGTAAACAACACCATTTTTTGCTGTTGTGATCTCTTTGCAAACTACCTTCAGTAGTTTGCCATTGCTTTGTGAAACATCGGCATCCATACCATTTCGTAAAAAACCAACGCAAGGCGCTATATTGTCAAATCTCCCGGATTTGTGTTTCGAACGCGAGTATGCGGGATTATGAACTACGTCCGTAAACCCTTCGCCACGGAGCCGCCGGCAGTAAATAAGCTGTAAATATTTCTTCACATTTAGTAAAATGATTGTGATTCTTCCTATATCTTGGTAGAACAGTGTTACCTGATAAATAAACAAAGACATTTCAAATGCTTCTCTGATATCACAATCAGTTCTATAAAGTACATGAACAGACATATATTTTTGTTATGACGATTGACAAAATGAATAGCAAACACCCTTCCTTTTGTAGGTCTCTGCGCCAACGGAAGTGCTTGATACACTGACCAGTCACCAGTTTTTCTCAAAGGGAATCTTCCGCAGATTCCAAGAGCTGACAGTTCCTGTGATGGAAGGAAGTGTGAGATTTGCTAAAAAGATTCCCGGGTTTACGGCTCTTACCATGAGAGACCAGATTATGTTGATGAAGAGGAATGGCTTTATGGTGGTTCATTTAGCTGTAAGTATTTACTTGTGTCATTCTTCTTCTTCTTCTTCTTCTTCTTCTTCTTCTTCTTCTTCTTCTTCTTCTTCTTCTTCTTCTTCTTCTTCTTCTTCTTCTTCTTCTTCTTCTTCTCCTCCTCCTTCTACTCCTCCTCCCCCTCCTCTTCCTCCTTCATATCATCTCTCAATGGAGAAAAGTTCCTCAAACAACTCACACCAAGCCCTTTGTAGACTTGTTCAGAACAGATTACACCTTAAAGTTAAATTATTGTATCTAAGTAAATTGCATATCCTTTACGGGACGTGCAGTCAACCCCCGATCATCTTTTGACTGTGCTTTCTTGGCAAGTTGTACGTTCAGTAGTTTACCATTGCTTTCCCGAGCGACCGGCACTCATACCTGTGTATGAAAACCACTGCAAGGTGGTCTGCTCAGTTGTACCTGATTAGTTAGCCAGTTACACATCAACCCTCCTGGGAACACTGGATATAAACAACATGGTGACTAGGAAACTAAATACTATGGCCATTTTAAGACGTCACAATTAGAAAGAACAGTGATTGAAGGCATGCGTCCTGGAAGAAGACTAGGCTCGACCAGCATAAGCATGGACACAGGATATACGCAATCATTAGTTACAGTTTGTAATATTGTGGGGGTACATCAAACCGAGACTTGTTGTGAGTTTAGTGATACTCTCATGTAATCTGATGTGATTTGGTGTGGTATTATATGATGTTTTGTGATGTTATCTCATGTGATGTGATGTGATGTGATCTGATGTAAATCTGATGTGATTTGATCTGATGTGATGTGATCTCAGCCAATATACAATGATGTGATGTGATGTGATGTGATCTGATGCAATGTGATCTGACGTGATGTTACGCCACTTTCAGCTCCAATCGGTGATCACACAAAACTATGTACTGCTAGACGCTCTGGGCGGGGACCTAAGAGTGCGCAGAAACTCCTACTACATCTGTGAACAAATGGCTTGGTTGCTAGGGCATGCGATGGTCGTCATAGACAAGCTGCACACATTCGGGCTCACCATGGGAGAAATGGCACTGTACTCAGCTGTACTCCTTACACAAGGTAAGAGATGCACGGAAATATCAACCCCTAGACATCCCATGAGATCTTTCAAATTAAGCATGAAAAATAAAATCACACTTACATTTTATGCATATCAAAATCCCGTATCCTGTCATTTACCGCCTATATGGTACCTTGCGGTGTATGGCAAAAAGGGGGTGGGGGGGGGGGGGGTGTGTCTTGAGCCTGGGGAATTAAGGCCGCCTGGCGAACTGTGCAGGTTAGGGTTTTCTTTTTGCCCCCGACAGAAAAAAAATCCACACTTTATCGAGGATTCGAACCCGGGTCTCGCGAAGAAGAATCCGGTATTCTAGCCACTCAGCCAGCCGCTCTTCTTACCTTACTTCTAAGAAGTTATAACTGGGTTTAGAGAAATTAGTCACAGTTTTTTGGACACGTTATGAGAAGAAATAAATTTGAGAATAGGGAGACAACTGGCAAGATTGGGGGGGGGGGGGGGGGAAGAGCGCAAGGGGAAGGCAGAGAAGTAAATACCTGGATGGCTTGGCCACGTGGTATGGTCGAAACAAGAACACTGAGCTGATTCACGACTCTGGTGATCGAGCGAGATGGCGAAACGTGACCGCCTATGCGTATCGGTATGGCACATAATGATCATAATGATGATGGTTGGGGTATTTATGTTCTTATTCTTTTCCCTATATCATCCAATGGTTAATAATCCCTCAACCAACTCGGGTCAGACCGTCCTATGTGATCGATCTTCTTCTCCGCGTGTCTTTAGGTCTCCGACTATTTCGTTCTCCCTGTGAGTTCCAGACAAAGGAATATCTATTTATACTGACCTCAAGTTTGTACAGTGTGTGTGTGTGTGTGTGTGTGTGTGTGTGTGTGTGTGTGTGTGTGTGTGTGTGTGTGTGACTGGGTGTGTGTGTGTGTGTGTGTGTGTGTGTGTGTTGTTGTTGTTGTTTTTTTAAATATCCGGCTCCAGCCTCTTAGAGTGTTAAGTTAGTTTAAATGTGTCATTTTTGTAGTCTGCTTTTTCTTCTATTGTTGAAGATTCTCTTCTCTCCGAGCCAGTTATTTTCTTGCTTCAGCCAGAGCTACCTTGTAGCTATTCATTTCCTATGCATAATTCTAATTGAAACATTTCCAAGTTTAAGACTTACAATCTCGTTTTGTTCGAGTTACATTGTCAAATACTCTCTAATTGCAATGTGGGCGCAGGGGTAGCGTAGCGGCTAGACGCTCGCCGGCCGTACCAGTGGTAATGGGTTCGACCATCATTGGATCGAATGTTTATAATTGACCTGGGTTCCCAGGGCCACCCAAGATAAAATGGGTACTAGGAAATGACTTGAGAAGTCAGTGTGGCTGGCGGGATACCGACCACATCAGCCACCGAGTGCCGTTTGGTCTAGTAACAACTAGAGTTGGGAAAGGTATCACATGGCGTAGAGAAGGAAAATGTAACAACTAGAATTGAGTGTATAAGCGTATAAACTAGATTATAGTTGTGTAAGTAACTGCTAGAATAGAGTGCGGCAAGTACTATTAGAGTAGAGTGCGCTAGAATACAGTGCGTCAAGTAACAACTAGAATATAGTGCGGCAAGTAACGGTTAGAATAGAGTGCGGCAAGTAACAGCCAGAATAGAGTGCGGCTAGTAACAACTAGAATAGAGTGCGGCTAGTAACAACTAGAATAGAGTGTGGCAATATACGTCTAGCACCATACGACCACCATATGAGTGTAAAATAGACCTCTATTTGCTGATAGCAATGTATTAAGTTCGTGTTTGAAGCTAACTTTCAAATAACACTATGAAATGTTATAATACACGACAACCCAAAGACGAGGAACTGCTGGCCGAGTGGCTAGAATGCCTTATTCTTCTCCGGGAGACCCGGGTACGAATCCTCGGTAGTGTGTGCGATTTTTTTTTTTTGATTTTTTTTTTGTCGGAAGCAGAAAGAAAATCCTAACCTGCACAGTTCGCAGCCACTGCACTATCCAGGCGGTCTTAATTCCTCAAGCTCAAAAAAAAACAAAAACAAAAAACCTGCCATACACCACAAGATTGGCAGTAAATGACAGAGATGAATGAGCCTGCTCCCTGGCCGAGGGATTAGCAGCTTTCTCCGTTAACCCCGAATACTCTCGTGGTTGACGTGAGCGCACGAGAATTAGAAGTGGTTCGAGTCACGCCAGTGACTTATGAGAGTATGGAGCCGGTCGCTCAGAAAGTCGTGGCGTGCTGATGAGCGTAATCTAGCCTAGGAATCAACATACAGCTGAAAGATGCTGGTGTTGACCGCAATATCCTGAAACAGGATGGAAACGCGGGGAAAAAAATTAAAAATGACAGAGATGACTCAAGGGACAAAAGAATCCTAAAGTAACCGAAGGAAATCTCGCATGTTATTAGGGTGTTGTTGGAGCTCCTTCCTTGAATGGTTTGTTTCTTGAACATAAAACCTGTAAACGCGAGTCAAATGTTCATTTTTAATGCTAGCTGTGGTGTACAGTTACTTAAAAAATACACGCACGCACGTGCACACACAAACACACGCATATATATATATATATATATATATATATATATATATATATATATATATATATATATATATATATATATATGTGTGTGTGTGTGTGTGTTGGGGTGAGTGCATGTGTGTGTGTGTGTGTGTGTGTGTGTGTGTGTGTGTGTGTGCTGGGAGGTGAGCGCGTGTGTGTAATTATTGAAAGAAGTTATACTTGATGATATTTTTTAAATGCAGCAGTTATTTCCTATTGATTGATATGTAGACTGCCCGGGTCTGTGTGCATCTCCGCAAGTGGAGGATCTGCAAGCTAACCTAGTCGCTGCCCTGCGCCTGGAGCTCAAGCATAACCACCCCAAGGAAAAGGTAAGGGAAGCAACTTTCAACAACTTTTGAAAACAAAAAAAGAGCAGATTTTTTCCCCGTAAAGTTGGTGCTAAATAGAGTGAAAAGAAATGTCTGGCTTAAAAAGAGTTAAGAACTTAAGAATGCCTGACCATGACATAGTTCCTGGGCTAGAAACGGTAAAAGCAACAACAAAAATAGAGTGAGAAAAAAAAAAGTAACTGCAAAAATAGAGTGTGGAAACTAAAATGGAGTGGGGCAAATTTACAGCTGGGGAGAAAAGTAGCATCCAGAATAGAGTGGATAAAGGTTACAACTAGAAACGAGGGGAGAACGTAACAACTAGAATAGCTATGAGATAAGTAGCATGTAGAATAGGATTGACAAAAGTAACAAAGAGTGAGGATGGTAACAGCTAGAATTTAGTGGGAAAGTAACAACTATAAAAGAGGGGACAACAGTAACAACTAAAAAGAGTGGAAAAGCAACAACTGAAACAGAGTGATGAAAAGTAACAACTAGAAGGAGTGGGAAAGGTAACCGCTAGAATAATAGAGAATAGTGACAACTAGAGTTGGGGGGGGGGGGATAGAGTGCGGCAAGTAACAATTAGAAAAGAGTGAGGCACGTAAGAACTAGAAATAACAAGTATTAAGTAACAACTTGAAAAGAGTGCGGGAAACAACAAGTAAACTAGAGTGCGGCAAGTAACAAGTTGAATAGAGTGCGGCAAGTAACAAGTTGAATAGAGTGCGGCAAGTAACAGTTAGAACAGAGTGTGGCAAGTAACAATAAGAACAGGGTGTGGCAAGTAACAATTAGAACAGAGTGTGGCGTGTAACAATAAGAATAGAGTGTGGCAAGTAACAAGTAGTTTAGAGTTCGGCAAGTAACAATTACAACAGAGTAGAAGAGAATAGCATCTGTGTAGGACAGACAACTGACAGTGCATTGGTCACATAAGCAGCTAGCTAATCAGCGTGTGATGTGTTGTTTGATGCGGCATGATCTAACCTTCTATATCATAACTATTTCCTATAATCTTGATGCAGCATGATCTAACCTTCTATATCATAAATATTGCCTATAATCTTGATCCAGCATGATCTAACCTTCTATATCATAAATATTGCCTATAATCTTGATCCAGCATGATCTAACCTTCTATATCATAACTATTGCCTATAATCTTGATCCAGCATGATCTAACCTTCTATATCATAAATATTGCCTATAATCTTGATGCGGCATGATCTAACCTTCTATATCATAACTATTGCCTATAATCTTGATGCGGCATGATCTAACCTTCTATATCATAACTATTGCCTATAATCTTGATGCGGCATGATCTAACCTTCTATATCATAACTATTGCCTATAATCTTGATGAGGCATGATCTAACCTTCTATATCATAAATATTGCCTATAATCTTGATGCGGCATGATCTAACTCTCTATATCATAACTATTGCCTATAATCTTGATCCAGCATGATCTAACCTTCTATATCATAACTATTGCCTATAATCTTGATCCAGCATGATCTAACCTTCTATATCATAAGTATTGCCTATAATCTTGATGCGGCATGATCTAACCTTCTATATCATAACTATTGCCTATAATCTTGATGCGGCATGATCTAACCTTCTATATCATAAATATTGCCTATAATCTTGATGCGGCATGATCTAACCTTCTATATCATAAATATTGCCTATAATCTTGATGCGGCATGATCTAACCTTCTATATCATAACTATTGCCTATAATCTTGATGCGGCATGATCTAACCTTCTATATCATAACTATTGCCTATAATCTTGATGCGGCATGATCTAACCCTCTATATCATAACTATTGCCTATAATCTTGATGCGGCATGATCTAACCCTCTATATCATAACTATTGCCTATAATCTTGATGCGGCATGATCTAACCCTCTATATCATAACTATTGCCTATAATCTTGATGCGGCATGATCTAACCCTCTATATCATAACTATTGCCTATAATCCAGACACTAGTTCACCAGGTCAGCATAGCCGAATGGATAAGAACGCTTGTTCTTAAATATCCGGTGCGTTAATGCCAATGTAACTAGTTCAAACCCTAAACGGGTTTCTTGGACTAAAATGTTGACTTCCTGTCCTAGTCTTAAGGACGTTATTTGCAAGTTCCTGTGAAGTCAGAGTGGGTTCGCTTGGTGGCGAGGGGCACTAATAATAGGAAAAAAAAACTAGTTTAGTTGAGTTAAGAACCAAGATCACTGCACGCAGGACATTCCCATGCGTGCTCCGTCCCCTCGTTCAACAGCCAGCGAAGAGTCATACTACTAATCGTTCCCACCGCTACCTGATTAAACGTTCTCCTGGTCTTCCTTCTTAGTTTTCAGATTCTTCCAGAACTCCTGCCGATCCCCCGCAATCTCATTCTTTCCACATATGCTTTCCACATCTCAATCTGCTCCTCCGCCTTCTACACCTGGTCCCACAAGCGCACGACCACCTCCCCCTTGTCCATAGGCAAAATTCCACCAAGAGGTGCCTTCCCTGCTAGCCTATCAGCCTGCTCATTCGCCTGTACCCCCGCATGGCCAGGGCAAAATATCCATACAATTCTCGCATTCTGTGACCTCTGAAGCGACGATAGCCATTCCACACGAAACATTCCTTTCTCCACCTTGCTAAGCATACTCTGTGAATCCGTAATGAATAGGGAAAAACGAATCCACATGCAAAAGTACGTCCAGTGCACTAGAAGTACTAGCAAGTGTTTGGACTAGACTTCAGTTTAAAGTGAGCAAACGTTAAACAATAAAAACTAGTTCTTCCATGAGTCTCATACCAACTGCCTAATGTTTCGTTTGCAGGTTCTGTTGGCCAAGCTGTTGATGCTGGTGCCTGATCTGTGTCAGATTGTGGAACAGTTCAGTGACAACCTTAGGGCCCACGTGTTTGACATCACGCCAGACTTCAGCCAGGTTATGCCTCTTTTAAAGGAGATCTTTGATCTGGAGATCCCCACGTCGCCTCAGAGCCCAGTCGTCACCTGATTCACCAACTTTGTCATCTCCCACGTGGCATCACAGCCGAGTCGTCACTTGACTCACCAATTTTGTCATCCCCACGTGGCATCACGGCTCAATCGTCACCTGATTCACCAACTTTGTCATCTCCCGGTGGCCTGACAGTCAGTCATCACCTGACTCACCAACTTTTTTATCCCCACGTCAACTCACACACAGTTCATTCGTCACCTAATTCACCAACTCAATCATCCCCACGTCAACTCACACACAGCTCATTCATCACCTAACTCACCAACTCAATCATCCCCACGCCAACTCACACACATCTCATTCATCACCTAACTCACCAACTCAATCATCCCCACGCCAACTCACACACATCTCATTCATCACCTAATTCACCAAATCAATCATCCCCACGTCAACTCACAAACAGTTCATTCGTCACCTAACTCACTAATTTTGCTATTAACCTCACCACTTTCAACAACATCCTTTTAGGTCTGCTTTTACTAATGTAAATAGTAACATTTCTTGTTGTTTATAAATCTCTTTACTGGAGTATTCCGATTATCTGTTTGATATGCGTCATGGCAATGTTACTGGCTCATATCAACCGTGCATTTCCTTAATTACATACATATTTTGAGTTGTTTGCCAATCCAATTCACTCTCGGGGAAAGAATCATTGTTACAGTATTGCAACAAAGGGAGTCGGTGTGGCTGAGTTGTTTAACCCGCTTAACTGTCTCTTCTGACGGCGACGCAGTGGGTACGTTCCACCCACCAGTCAGTTTGACTGAAATATTATTGACTTGCCGTTCAGAAAGCAATCACACACCAGGACTTACAATTGCTTAGTAAAATCGCTAACATTCAATAGGTGCTTGGGTTGATTGCAACCTCCTGCAAAGAACACGTATATGTTGTTTTAGTTGCAAGTAAGAGTTGAAAAAAAGAATGATGTTCACCAGTTCACATAGACAGAATTTGTTAGAAGTGTTTTGAAATAAGTAAGTGTCCGCTTTAAATAAAGAAGTGATTCAGGAGATAGGTGATAGTTTATTGTAGTCAACAAGATAATAATAATAATAATAATAATAATAATAATAATAATAATAATAATAATAAAGATGATTATGAGGACGACGATGCTTTATTTTATTTCTGAAAATCCACTAGGTCGGCGCCGTGGATCGAACTCGGTCTGTAAAAGTCGGGCGTGGACCGACTTGAGCTACACCACATCCCCGTGACAAAAATAACACACTTAAAAGACACAAGAAATGTATGTTTTTTACAAGGCGGGTTATCTGTACAACATATATACAAGATCAAATAAACGCCTTTCTTTTAAGAGAATATTGTCTGTAATACATATATAAGAGACAATAAATACCTGTCTTTAAAGAGCGTATAAAGCATAAAGTTAAGTTATTGCATATCCTTCACAGGACGTCGCAGTCAACCTCAGCGTTTCTTTCTTTCTTTTTTTCTTTTTTGTTGTGATCTCTTGGTAAGTTTACTTTCAGTAGTTTGCCATTGCTTTCTAAACGACCGGCACTCATACCATTGTATGTAAACCAACGACAGGCGGTCTACTGCCAAATCGCCCGCAGCTGTGTTTCGAACCCTCTAGCCACAGAGACGGCAACATACATAAAAGAGAAATTACATAACTTTTTTAAAGGGCATATTATCTGTTCAACATACTTACAAGACACAATACACACCCCCCTTTAAAGGGCGTTTATCTGTACAACATACTTACAAGACATAATACATACCTCCCGTTAAAGGGCGTATTATCTGTACAACATACTTACAAGACATAATACATACCTCCCGTTAAAGGGCGTATTATCTGTACAACATACTTACAAGACATAATACATACCTCCCGTTAAAGGGCATATTATCTGTACAACATACTTACAAGACACAATACATACCTCCCGTTAAAGGGCGTATTATCTATACAACATACTTACAAGTCACAATACATACCTCTCTTTAAAGAACGTATTATCTGTAAAAACAATATTGAAATCACCGGTAGGCTGCTTCTGAAAATATGAGTTGACCAATACGAAAATAAGTGCAGGCTAAATAAAAAAAAACATTCTCGTGCATACATCTTTACCAAGCAGCACAAATTATATTTTGCTGAAATAATATCGCAATGATCCGTTGTGGTGTCAACCTCTATACCGGTCAGTTGGACTAAAATGTTGACCTCTCGTTCTTGACTCGGGGACGTAAATTACAAGTACCTCTGAAGTCGGAGTGGGTTTGCCCGATGGCAAGGGGCATTTGTAATAGGGAAAGCTCATCCACACGCAAAAATCTGTCCAATGCCCTAGAATTAGCAACACATGTATTGACTACGCTTGAGTAAAAAGCCAGCGAGTGCAAACGAAAACCATACTTCTATAAACAAACAAAAAAATAGTTAAAAGCTGCATTGTGTGCTTTTACAAGTGAAACCAGCAATACTATCTAGTGTTTGATATACTCAATAATCAGACGCTCGACGCTCAGAGGAAAGGCGAGACTGACATATAATCAGATTGCTACTGGTAATATTGGTGTTGGAACTCTTCGTTGGCTGCTGAGAATGGGGATGGAGCGCATATGGGAATGCCCCGAATGCTGTGATGTCGGTTCCTAAATCAATCAATCAATCAATCAATAATCGGATAGTTAAACAACTGCCATATTCACCTTCAGTTAAATGATCGCTTGTGCTAGCAGGATCTGTATTATGCAGCAATCTGCCACCAGATCCAAGTGCTCATTATCGCTGCTGCAGATGCCTTTCCTTTGCCTCCGTACATCCATGTGTATGCGTGTTATTTTTATTATTTCATTTATAATAATGTTAGTTCACTTTTAAATCGTATTTCATTATGTAAATAGTGAGTTTTAACTAATTGTACGAAGGCCTTGCTAAACCTACACACAGACGTGTGTGTGAATGTAAATGCTTGTGTGTGTGTGTTGTGTGTGTGTGTGTGTGTGTGTGAGAGAGAGAGAGAGAGAGAGAGAGAGAGAGAGAGAGAGAGAGAGAGAGAGAGAGAGAGAGCATTCGCAAGAGTTTTTAATTTACGCGCCTTTTGCCACAATAAGCATTATGTAAGGGCCAATTATATATGCGTTTGAAATGCGTTTTATGGAAATGTGTCATCTAAAAATAACCATAAAGTACCCAAAATAAGCCGGTCTCTCTGGCCGAGGGGTTACAACACTTTCTCCGTAATCCCGTTTATCACGCAGAGTCTCGTAGCGGGGCGAGAGCTGGGAGTGGTTCGATCCCCGCTGGTGACTTGCGGGATAACTGAGCCGGCCGCTCAGAAACCAATGGCAAACTACTGAGCGTAATCTTGCCAAGAAATCAACATACAGCTGAAAGATGCTGATGTTGACAGCGATGTCCTGTAAAGGATATGCAAAAAACCCAAAATAAAAGATAGAAGTAAAAGTAAAATTCAAATTTTTTTTATCTTCGTCACCACTATTAACATTATCTTGTCTGGTGCTGGAAAGACTGGGTGTCCAGTCGCATACAATCCCCAAGGTCTCTGACCACGTCTGCTCTTCTATCCCGGTGATTCTGTCGGGGTTACATATTAGGCCTGACTAAGATGGGACATGACAGTGCTCACACGAGAATATTGTGTCTTTCTCACTGACCTCTGTAAATAGCACAAGACAACATTAATCCCTGGATAGATACTCCAGTGTGAGAGGGGGAAAACGTAGATCTTCACATATGCTAGGTTGTAGCATTATGAGGTAAGAAGACTAGATGTTTTCAGGGCCATCTTTCTTTCCTAGAGTAATCCCTATTGCATATTTTGTTTCTTCAATGTCTTTTTGTTTACTGTTCTTCTTGTTCTTGTTTGTGTTCTTCGCTTGTGCTTTTTTATAATTTTTCTACCTTATTGCCATCATCATCACAACCATCGTAGCATTATGAGGTGACAAACTAGCTATTTTCGTCACCAGCTTTCTTCTAAAGAGTAATTCTTAGCACATCTTATCTAGTCCAAGACATGGATGTCTAACTTTATTATCATAATCATCAATATCGTTATTAATATCATCATTATAGCCATTATCGTTATTATCATCGTGAGTTTAATCAGTTTAAAACTTTGTGTTAAAGTTTTCTGATAATCTCACGTCACTGGCCGCCGTATCCCCCCCCCCCCCCTTATTTTTATTCACCTCAGTATAATGCTGGCCGGCGTACATCGACCACACCCCCACAAAGTACCACGTGGTCTATAAAAAATATCGGTCTGGCATCACATGACCATTGTGCCATAAAGCATATGAAAGGATCTTGTACTCATCTGACGTCATCAGTGCATGGCTGGACCCCGTTGTCCTTTCGTGTCTGTAATGTAGTTTCTTGGACATCCTCAAGTTCAAGTTCCCCAGGATCACATCACAGGATTTACATTTTCATTGACTCACTTTGTGACCAGGCCCAGACATTTCTACTGTTTATTTATTTTTAAATAGCTGTCAATTTCCCTATTAGATTATTATCTCCGTGCAGTGACTAGTCCTTGCAGAACTTTTCCCTCGATAACAGTCTTTCGAAATGTATATCTATAGTCTGCCGGATGTGCTGCCTATGATGTTGTCATGTGTAAATTATCTATCACATCTGGAATTTATCTACGTGGTTGTCCCGTTTCAAGGATAACCTCCCTAGATTTATGCCTTTCCCATGTTTCATGTCTTTCTATTCAATATTTCATATTAAACTATACTAAAGAAAAATCGCGCGTGATATAAAATTATTCTCTCTTATTACCCGTGAGAGAAAACATGATTTTTATGATATGCAGATTTATTGTTTCACATACATGTTATCCACGCCTTGTTTTTATATGATTGTGATGTCAGCTACATGAAAATCAAATAACGTGTACAATATGGGAAAAACCCTTAAATCATCATTGCCTGGAGAGAATGTAGAGGCAGAGAGTGCCCAGAGGATCTAACTGACACTCAATACTCGGAGGAAAGACCAGATGTCACAATAATCAGATTGCACCTGGTACCATTATTATTGGGACTCTTCGCTGGTTGTTGAAGATGATGACGGAGCACTCATAGAAATGTCCCCAGTGTTGTGATGTTGGTTCTTGACTCAACTAATCTCAAATAACATTGCAGCACAATGCTGTTTTCTTCAGTTTTTGCCTGTGTATAACCGTTGCATTCTTTATGATATATATACAGTGTACATGTCAGGATCTTGTATGCGGTATTTCAGAGTCATTGTTTCAGCATTTTAATTCACAATAATTAAATCAGTCAATGGAGTTGTTTATTTATAAAGTGTCCTAGGGTGCGTTGCCCACTTAGAGTTTTAGTGCATATTCAATTAAAATCTTAATGTGCGTTATCAGATAAAACTTCAATTTACATAATCTATTAAGAACCTTGGTTAACATTATCCAGTTAGAACAACAGTTAACATAATCCAGTTAGAACGTCAGGTTACACAATCCAGTTAAAACGTAAGATTACACAATCCAATTAGAACCACAGTTAGTACAGTATTATCTAGTTAGAAACTAAGTTTACATAATCCAGGTAGAACCACGGTTAACATTATCCAGTTAGAACGTCAGTTTACATAATCCGTTTACAACATTTGGTTAACATTATCCAGTTATAAACACAGTTTACATCATCCAGTTATAATTTAGGGCATATTACCCATTTATTCTTCGTTAAGTTCTTGGGATTCATTACCCAGTTAGAGTCTTGTGATAAATTATTTAGTCTTAGAGTGACTTACACAGTCTTCGTGTACAATTACTCAGTCTTAGTGTACATTACTAAGTTATAGTCTAAGTCACCACGACTCTGGTGATCGAGTGAGATGGCAGAACATGACCGCCCACGCTTACCGGCATGGCACATGATGGATGGATGGAGTCCAAGTGTAAATTACTCACAGTCTTTGTGTACAGTACCTAGTTAAAATTTTGTTTTAAATTACATTATTGCTTTTCTTAAGATCCATGTATACATGGTTCACAGCCCTTACATGCTTGGTTTAAGATGCATGTCTACATAGTTTACAATCCATAAATGCTTGGTTTACGATCCAGGCATAATTGTTTTTAGACTTCTGGTTATCTGGTTCAAAAATACTTGGATGTGTGGCTTTAAATTTGTATCTGCTTATTTTAAGACCAATCCATTAGTACTGTTTAGAGATCAGGATGCTTTGAGTAAGATTAATACATCAGAATATGCAGTGTTGGTCCAGCCCAGTTTCTGACGAGCGCCATCATTATTGACTTGGCGTTGAACGAAGACATTGGAAAATGGAGTTAGATTTGTTCATTAGTACTTGTGTAAGGTTCTTTCTTGTACTGATATTTGGAGTAGGATTAGTACTTGGTGTAAGAGTCATACATTGGCACTTGGAGTAAGACTTACGCATTTGTACTCGGTGTGAGATTCTTATATTGACATTTGAAGTAAGATTTATACATTAGTGCTTGGTATAAGATTCATATATTGGTACATCGAGTAAGATGTATACATGAGTACTTGGTGTGGGATTCTTATATTGACATTTGGAGTGAGATTTATCCAACATTACTTGGACCAGATACAGGAGCTGTATGGACCCCCTTTCACAGTATATGATATATAAAGTTCTCTGTTAGACCAGTAGCATCCCATGGATGATGTGATCAGTATCGCCCATTCTGCCTTTACGTTGTAGAAAAAATATCGTTGATGCCCATTGTCTGCTGGGTCGATCTCGGAGTGCCTCGACCTGGATTCGAGCACGTAACAATGGGGTCGGTAGGCAACCCTGGTAGCCACTGTCTTCTAGGAAAATATGGGGTTAGCACCATATACCCTAAACACCTGAAAGTGAATAAAAGGGTCATTACTTTGTTGTTTACTTGGTGTAAAAAGTTAATATATTGGTGTTTGGTGTAAGCTCGGGTGCACTAGCCAAGTTGATGGCGAACTGCGCGCGTGATGTCATGAGCAGGGTCGGACGCGGATTCAAAACATGGGCTCGGGGCTTGCCAAAGTGAGAGAAAGATTGGTCACCTATTTCTCCTTGTTCTCAAGCCTACCAAATATGATGGCACTATCATATCACAGATCCATAGCAGGAAACTACAACGGGTCAAATTAATTGTAGTGATTTGATGTAAGGTTAATACATAGGTATATAGCTTCAAATTCATGCGTATTGGGATAATCATTGGGTTAGCACATTGAGACTGTTGCCAAACGAGAATACTATAGCAGCATATTGTTTTGTTTGTGTGTGTTACTGTTAATAATTATGTGTAAATATTGTAAAAAGCTGTTTATTTCTGGAATAAAATGTTTTAATCTGTACTGATAGTCCACGTTGTTGTTAGTTGTTTACCGGGCTAGGTCGAATTTGAAGACCAGGTCAATTTTAAAACTGACTGAAACCAGCTAATTGCTACGTATAAATACAGTGAAACCGTAGCAATTAGACGGTTCCAGCCAAGTTTATGCAAACAGAACTAATTGTTTATACATTGTAAATTACAGAGGGGGAAACAAGTCCCCACATTGGAACAATAGCTGTGCTTTTAATGTTTCAGCCAAAGATTTATTCAATTATTCACTTCATATGATATATACCTCTACAGTATGCACCTTGCGAGATGCAGTGAAATATGCCAGGCAATAAATCGTGCAACATATTGTTTGTGACTTCTGTGTTTAAATTCACCATGTCCTGTTTGGTTACTCCAGAACTAAACAACATCAGAAACATGTGCTCACGTCAGTTACACAATTAGAAACATGTGCTCACATCAGTTACACAATTAGAAACATGTGCTCACATCAGTTACATAATTAGACCCTTTGACACGTCTCAAGACCCATTGGACATATGGTGTTATGCCCATTTTCTTATAGACCAATCGGCATTCGATGGAAATGTAATCAGTATCACTCCAACTGTCTTTACTTCCCAAGACAATTACTGGTATGTTTGTTAGGCTTGGTCATCCTGCCAGCCCAAGTCTATTTTAAATGTCCGCCTCACTAAAACATAAATGTTTTGCATATCCTTTACAGGACATCGCTTTCAACATCAGCATCTTTCAGCTGACTGTTGATTTGTTGGCAAGATTACGCTCAGTAGATCGCCATTGCTTTCTGAACGACCGGCTCACATACCCCGTAGGTTACCGACGCGGTTAGAATTGCTACCGATTCTCGCCGTCGTCACGTTACTCACGAGAGTATACGGGATTACGGAGAAAGTCGCTAACATCTAGGCCAGGGTGACCGGCTATTAAAACATAAGCAAGACAATTACTGGTACGCTTGTTAGGCTGTGTCACCCTGCCAGCCCAAGTCTACTTTAAATGTCCGCCTCACTAAAACATAAGTAAGACAATTACCGTAGGGCTTACTACAGCCCAGACAAACCATATTTGTGCACACAAATTTCGAAATATCACCGCATTCTTTCATATTCACCTCTTTTAAATTTGAATTTGCTACATTTTTAATGGGGAAACCATGGCGTCCCTGCAGGTTCAAAGCAACGGTTTAGGACTTTAGGTTGTGTGCTTCTATTTGTTGGATTCAAAATGACTTCCACAGCTTTTCAATATCACTACACTGTGTATCAAGAGAGTTTATTTATTTTTGCCCTGGAACAAACGGTTACATTTACCGAAGTGAAGCATTACAAATACACCCTATACATAGCCTAGCAATGAACTGTAAAATCCAACAACCAGTGCAGCAATAGCGAAGCATCTGTGTCGCCAGCATTAATCACTGGGCTAGAGCTTGTGTCACCAGCATCAATCACTGGGCAAGAGCTTGTGTCACCAGCATCAATCACTGGGCAAGAGCTTGTGTCACCAGCATCAATCACTGGGCAAGAGCTTGTGTCACCAGCATCAATCACTGGGCAAGAGCTTGTGTCACCAGCATCAATCACTGGGCAAGAGCTTGTGTCACCAGCATCAATCACTGGGCAAGAGCTTGTGTCACCAGCATCAATCACTGGGCAAGAGCTTGTGTCACCAGCATCAATCACTGGGCAAGAGCTTGTGTCACCAGCATCAATCACTGGGCAAGAGCTTGTGTCACCAGCATTAATCACTGGGGAAGAACGTGATACCCTCTCATGCAACCACTTGGCAAAACTTCTGTCACCTGCATGAATTACTGTCGGAGAGCTTGTGTCACTAGCATCAATCAGTGTCACCAGTATCGATCAATAGCACCCTCATCAATCAATGTCGCCAGCAACAATCAATGTCGCCAACATCAATCAATGTCACCAGCATCAATAAATGTCACCCGCATCAATCAATGGCGCAGAGCTTGTGTCTCCAGCATCAATCAATGGCGGAGAGTTTGTGTCACCAGCATCAATCAATGGCGGCGAGCTTGTGTAACCAGCATCAATCACTGGGCAAGAACGTGTGTCACCATCATCAATCAATGGCGCAGAACTTGTGTCACCAGCATCAATCACTGGCGGAGAGCTTGTGTCACCAGCATCAATCAATGGTGGAGAGCTTTTGTCACAGCATCAATCAATGGTGGAGAGCTTGTGTCACAGCATCAATCAATGGTGGAGAGCTTTTGTCACCAGCATCAATCACTGGCGGAGAGCTTTTATCACCAGCATCAATCAATGGTGGAGAGCTTTTGTCACAGCATCAATCACTGGCGGAGAGCTTTTATCACCAGCATCAATCAATGGTGGAGAGCTTTTGTCACAGCATCAATCACTGGCGGAGAGCTTTTATCACCAGCATCAATCACTGGCGGAGAGCTTTTATCACAGCATCAATCAATGGTGGAGAGCTTTTATCACCAGCATCAATCAATGGTGGAGAGCTTTTGTCACCAGCATCAATCAATGGCGCAGAGCTTGTGTCACAGCATCAATCAATGGTGGAGAGCTTTTGTCACCAGCATCAATCAATGGCGGAGAGCTTGTGTCACAGCATCAATCAATGACGGAGAGCTTTTGTCACCAGCATCAATCAATGGCGGAGAGCTTTTGTCACAGCATCAATCAATGACGGAGAGCTTTTGTCACCAGCATCAATCAATGGCGGAGAGCTTTTGTCACCAGCATCAATCAATGACGGAGAGCTTTTGTCTCCAGCATCAATCAATGGCGGAGAGTTTATGTCACTAGCATCAATCAATGACGGAGAGCTTGTGTCACAGCATCAATCAATGACGGAGAGCTTGTGTCACCAGCATCAATCAATGACGGAGAGTTTATGTCACAGCATCAATCAATGGCGGAGAGTTTATGTCACTAGCATCAATCAATGACGGAGAGTTTATGTCACAGCATCAATCACTGGTGGAGAGCTTGTGTCTCCAGCATCAATGACTGGCTGAGATCTTGTGTCAAAGTCATCAGTAATTAGGCAAGAGCTTGTGTCCCTCTGTTGCAATCGCTGTGAAAGAACGTATGTATCTCTGTTGTAATCACTATACAAAACATTGTGTCACCATCATCAATCATTAGGTAAGAGCTTGTGTCACCAGCATCAATCACTGGGCAAGAGCTTGTGTCTCCAGCATCAATCATCAGGCAAGAGCCCGTGTCACAAGCATCAACAAAAGGCGGATAGCTTGTGTCTGGTATACACACATTGTGATTCTGACCGGTGCGACCCAGACTTTACACTGGTCAGATTGCCCATATGGGATCTATAAAGGAGCCTTATGGAAATGTCCGTGTGCAATGCATGTGATCCTTTTCCAAAAGCCACATCTGGAATTGAAGAGTGTAAGGAATTAGCAATGATCAGTTAAAGAAATCTCTAGATAATAACGGGAGCCACGGTAGAGAAGTGGATGGCATGCTTGCCAGCGATACTGATGGTCGTGTGTTCAAATCTTAATTGAGGCGGGGATTATGTTAAAATTTCCCTGGACTCCCACGTTGACCCAGCCTGAAAATATGAAAAGTGAAGGTTGCCGGTATGATAGCGACCACATTATGTATTAAGTGCAATTTAAACACCCCCCCCCCCCCCCAAAAAAAAAAAAAAATTTAAAATTAATTGTATATGCATTACAGGACTTAGCAGTCAACTCCAGCTTTTTGTGGCTGTTTGTGATCTCTTGGCAAGTTTTCTGAACGACCGGAACTCATACCATTTTAACAAAAAAGCAACGCAAAGCGGTCTGCCGCCAAATCGCCCGCAGTTGTGTATATGGTGCAGATTGACGTGAAAACATGAAGCGAGCACCATATAGCCATTACATTTCATGGCGTAAAGGGGTCCGGAACTTTCTTTTTACGTTACCAGAAGATGATGATGATGATGAATGCAATTAATACTCGCCTGACGTTTGTTATCTGTCCGTATTACAGCCAAAGGCTATTGACGAAAGTAAGAGTAAGGATCTCTCTCTCTCTCTCTCTCTCTCTCTCTCTCTCTCTCTCTCTCTCTCTCTCTCTCTCTCTCTCTCTCTCTCTCTCTCTCTCTCTCTTCGATGCCTCGGGGCTATTGGGTATAGTTCATGCCCCCATATTTTGTGTAGACCAGACGACACTCGATGTGTAACACGGTCAATATCACGTCGACCGTATTTACCTCTCAAGACATTTAATGGTACCCTTTGTAGGTTCAGTTTAGAATTTCCGTTTCAATGGGGATTCGACTACATAACCATCGATCGTCAGTAATCGTTCTATCCCCGGACTACTGGGACAAGTCTGTGACTTACTTATTTAGTTTAGTTAGTTTAGTTTAGTCGATGGATAAACATCACGGCACACGGGTGTAACCCATAAGTGCTCCATTCTCCTCCTAACTCAAACCTGAGTCTGGAGAAACTCAGTTCAGTGCACGAACTCCGTAGCACCGGCGAGGATCCTGAAATACTTTGGGTAGATTTTTAACTCGAAATTTTGCCCGGGCAGCGCCGTTAGGCTACTCTTTTTCGATTTTCAACTGCCAAGGGATTTTTTACGTGCGCAACAATACACACGGGCGTCCGATCTCACTACCTAGAGACCAGGGGAATTTTATTACTAGAAGTCCACGAGAAAAGATCCCGGTATCACCGGGGCATGAACCCGGGACCTCCAGCACTCGAGGCGGACATCATACCTCGAGACCACGCAGCCCCATCAAGTTACTATTTTTTTCAATTAGTCTGTGACTAATGATATAAAACAAAAATCCAATTGACAGCACTTCAGCAACTGTTCTTATTTGCTCTTGTCATTACATGACCCAATTGGTTGTTACAAATAGACATCTACTTTCTACGAGGGTAAGTTAATAAGTAAGTCACAAATGGCTGTAGAAAAATAACTAAATATGATAACAACTTGAAACCAGTTTATTTTTATACATACATTATCCCTTTATTTCTCACCATAATTTCCACCAACATTGATGCTCTAATCCCGGCGTTTTATCAGTCCTCCCAAACCGGCTGCATAGAACTGCGTGCTTTGTATTCATTTACCCGCCAGCCCCAGAACTTTGTGACTTACTTATTGACTCGCCATCGTAACATTTTCTACCCAGCTATGCACCGTTTTACGGGAAATCGATAGGGGCTAAGTCCACTGAAAACCCACCTTGGCGGGCGACATTTCGCGAGTGAAACCGAAGTTGAATGTGAAGTGATAACGTGGTTTAGAAAACAGAGCACGCAATTCTTTGAAGTCGGTTTGAGAGGACTGATAAAAGGATGGGATAGATGCATCAATGTTGGTGGAAATTTTGTTGAGAAATAAAGGGACAATGTAAGTATAAAAATAAACTGGTTTCAAGTTGTTATCATATTGTGTTCTTTTTCTACAGCCATTTGTGACTTACTTATTAACTTACCCTCGTACTATACGATTTGTTTATTGGTATACTGAGTGCCAATATTTGTAAATATCGTTGGTTAGTGGAACACCAGTGCAATATAATGTAAATATAACAGGAACACCATTTAAAACAGTTTCAATATCTGTGTTGTGTGTTCACTGAGGGTGGTAGACTATATAGAGAAATAGAAAAGAGAACACAGAAAGCAAACGTCATGACCTGTCAAATAGCTTCTATCCTAAAACATTCAAATATCAACATGCAAACCAAATAGAAAAGACGCTGACAAAAGCTTTGTTCGTCTCAACACTGTGTTACCAATGTGATACTTGATCAGTCCTAGAAACATACAGTCGTAAAATCACATCATGTGAGATGAGATGCACAAGAAACTCAGTTGTGACAACAATAAGAGGTAGAGTGACAAATGAGAAAATAAGAACGATTGCAGGGATAACACAAGTTGCTGACTTTATAGAACACCAAAGAATTAAATGGTTCGGACAATGAGCTGGAATGGAGCAAGATCAACCAGTGGCTGGGGCGCGTTACGTGAGAACATCGGGATACAAGGTAAGATGGCGACCCAGGAAGAGTTGGCTAGATGGAGTAAAGGACACACTGAACACATCAAATATGATGTTAGTGCAAGCAACCAGACAAGCGAAACACAGAAAATTACAACACACTCCTCTTTACAACGCTTCACGGCATAAGCAGTAGGACAAAAGAAGAATTAGAAAAAGCCTATTGTGTTTAAACGACTGGACAAGAAGGCGCAGCAATGCACTGGCTGTATGTGAAAGAGTCAGCTAGATAAAACTGATAAAGATGATTCCATTTCGACACGGTATTCATTAACACAGTTTGGGCCATTGCAGTCTGACAGAAATAGTAAAGAGCGAAAAGGTCCCAAAATAGTTGGCACGTTTAGTCTATTTTGTTAAGCCACGAAGGAGAAACGTGTTAAAATGCGTAGCTAATCAAAGACTTGATATAACTGAGAAGTCTATGTCATTAGAATTTAGGAATATATCCTTTTATGTATCCTTTGCCAAAATGTTCTTAGAAAGTTGAAGTCACGCTTTCTAGATCAAGGGACAAAACCAATTCAATCCAGAAATAGTTTCATTTGTTTCCCCTTGACCCCGCTCACATTATATTAAAATTAAGAATGATAGTGTCAGCGGATTCGAATCTTTAAACTAGACCTAGGCTGTAAGTTAAACTTAGCCTAAAATATATACCTGGAAATGTTTTGGGAAGTAAATGCGACCGGTACGATAATGATCACATCAATACCGAGTAGCGCTTGGTCTATAAAAATATCGGTCTAACACCCAATGCCCAATGCGCTTTCAGAAGAGTCAAAGGATCCTTGACTTCCTTTGGTATCAGGATGTGAGCCGAGGTCGATTATTCGAGTAGGCGCTCGCATGCTAGCCTGGTGGCCATGGGTTTGAATCGCTATCAGGGAGGCTTTTCAAAATTGGCCTGGGCTCTCTGTCCGACCAGAGACGGTTACGCTGATATTTGCACGAGCGCGGTCAGACGAGGTTTCCGTGCCGGTACTCGCCGTTCGCGACTGGAGGGGGAGACTGACCATCTATTCCTCCGTGCAGTCAGGCCTAAATAATGTGACGGTCGTAGGATTTTAGCAGGTCAATAACAAATGAAAACCGTAAACTGGTTAGAGAAATTAGACGTAGACAGTCACATGGACACATTATGAGAAGAGATAAACGAGAACTTGATGACAACTAGCAAGATTGAGGGGAAATGAACAAGGGAAAGGCAGAGAAGTGCATACCTGGATGGTTTGACCACGTGGTATAGTCGAGACAAGACTCTGGTGATTGCGTTAGTCGTGGATCAGTTCTGTATTCTTGTCTCAGTTAGCTTGCCTGCCTGCTAGACCATTGGTCCTGTATTCGAATCTGCATCGCTGCATATGTTAAAATATTGACATGAGCTTCCAGGTGGATCCAGACCCAGCCTCGCGTGGGTATCAGGAAATGTCCCACAGAGTACAGGAGGCTGGCGTGAAAATGATCGAATCATTGACCGAGTGAAGATTGGTTTATAAACAAATGAGGCTAGCGGTATATACTAAATATGTTTGAATGCGTGTAAAATGAGCCGTTACTTTTTTTTTTAGGAGGGACTGGCCGAATGGCTAGAATGCCGGGCTCTCCTTCGGGAGACCCCGGTTCGAATACTCGGTAAGGTGTGGAGTTTTTTGTTTTTTTTCTGTCCTGGGCAAAAAGAAAATACTAACCTGCACAGTTCGCGGTGAATGCACTAGCCAGGCGGCCTTACTTCCTCAGGCTCAAGACCTCCCCCCCCCCCCCCCCCCCACCCTGTCCTACACTGCATGGTACTATAAGCAGTAGATGATGATGAATGTTTTTTTTTATTTCTCATACATTTGCAGCCGGCTCCGTAGCGATGGGTTTGCGGGCACAGTTCGTGATCCCGCATACTCGCGTTCGAAACACAGCAGATTTGGCAGCAGACCGAGTTGCGTTGATTTTTTACGAAATGGTATGGGTGCCAGTCGTTCAGAAAGCGCTGGCAAACTACTGAACGTAAACGTGCCAAGAGATCAAAACTGCAAAAAAAATGCTAGTGTTGACTGCAACGTCCTGTAAAGGATATACAACTAACTAACATATACTCGTGTAACATATGCAGGTCATTAAGTATCACTGGTGTCAGTGGCGAAGTATCGAACATGTCGTGAGACCCTCTCAAGGGTAAACTTCTAGGGAACAGTTCAAGGCAAACGGGGAAGATGAATGCAGAGGTGATCCTGAACTGGTAACATTAAGGAGTGAATGTAATATATTTACACATGTGCCCGTTGCTGAGGGCAGAGACATTCAGCGGTCACTGACTGTTAATTCTTCCATCGTGATCGCCCTGAGTACCACGTTCAAGGTTTTCTTTTCGTTCCCCTGCTTTTAACTCGAGCGTAGTCTCTACACGAGCTGCTACGAATGGGTACACTGGACCGGTGTTTGCCTGTGGGTTATCTTTCCTTATTACCAGTATCTCCCGCCATCAGGCGTAACGCTTCCCGAGTTCTGAGGTACTTGTAAATTACGTCCCAAAGTCAAGGAAGGGAAAGTTTGTTGCATATCTCTTACAAGACGTTGTTGTCAACCCGAGCATATTTTTACTGTGATTTCTTGGCAAGAATTACATTCAGTAGTTTGCCAGTGCTTTCTGAGCCACTGGCGCTTATACCATTTTATGAAAACCATCGCAAGGCGGTCTGCTTCCAAATCGCCCGCAGCTGTGTTTCGAACGCGTTCGTAACTCCTTCGCCATAGAGGACAGAATGTTAGCATGTAAGTCCAAACTGACCTGCATGTGATATGAACCCACTACGCCGCGACCATTAGAGACAATTTAAGAGGGTTGAAAGTCTCAGCATGCCGAACCCCGGATGAGATAATGAAAGCATTGGTTGTTCGATATTGGTCTTTATGATGATCAGGTGTTTACGCCTCTTCTATCACCTCACGTCTAGAAGAAAACAACACCTGGCTTCAACTAAACAACATCAAACGTGATGACGGTGTAAGATGAACATTAATCTGTACATTCCGACAGGTGTGCAGCCCAGATGGTGTTCTGTCATCCAATTCTTGTTAACACAAGTAAGTTGTATCTAACCTCCACTCAAGCTAACTCTGAAATACAGAACTAGACCCTGAGTGAGATGGTGTTCTCCACCATGGTCTTATGATACTGGGCAGTCTCTGAGAGGTGTGATCGCTGCTCATTCTTCTTTGATTGTAACATTCCTTTTTGCACCAATTCCTCTTTGATTGTAACATTCCTTGTGCATCCATTCTTCTTTGATTGTAATATTCCTGTTTCACCCATTCTTCTTTGATTGTAACATTTTCTTTTTGCACCAATTCTTCTTTGATTGTAACATTCCTTGTGCATCCATTCTTCTTTGATTGTAATATTCCTGTTGTACCCATTCTTCTTTGATTGTAACATTCTCTTTTTGCACCAATTCTTCTTTGATTGTAACATTCCTTGTGCATC
>OY992892.1:56235936-56245936 GCA_963921405.1 Cepaea hortensis | reverse complement strand
ATGAGGGCGGGTGTTGTCGTGTAGCAACAGTTATTCTTTTGTTCACTAGCATATCACTGTATAATGCATTTGAATCTATCTATCTATCTATCTATCTATCTATCTATCTATCTATCTATCTATCTATCTATCTATCTATCTATCTATCTATCTATCTATCTATCTATCTATCTATCTATCTATCTATCTATCTATCTATCTAGCTAGCTAGCTATCTATCTGTCTGTCTGTCTGTCTGTCTGTCTGTCCGTCCGTCATCCGTCCGTCCATCCGTTCGTCCGTCAGTCCGTCATCCGTCCGTCCATCCGTCCGTCCGTCTGTCTGCCTGCCTGCCTGTCTGGCTATATATCTATCTGACTATTTAAATATATGTCTGTGCGTATCTGTCTGTCTTTATGCATGCCTGTCTGTCTGTCTGCCTGTCTGCCTGCCTGCTTGCTTGCCTGTCTGTTTGTCTAACTCTCTGTCTATCTGTCTGTCTGACTGTCATACCTACCTGTGTGTATGTCCAGGTCTGTCTGTCTGTCTGTTTGTCTGTCTGTCTGTCTGTCTTGTCTGCTTGCCTGCCTGTCTGTCTGGATATCTATCTATCTGACTATTTGAATATATGTCTGTGTGTATGTCAATCTGTCTGTCTTTATGCCTGCCTGTCTGTCTGTCTGTCTGCCTGCCTGCCTGCCTGCTTGCTTGCCTGTCTGTACGATGTGTAATATGCATTGTTTATGCTTACAAAATCCATTTGACAATGTTGTTTTTTCCCTATGTAAATGTAACATGCACATTTGATGAATGAAAGATGAGTGATCTAAAGGGCCGAATGTAAGACAGGCCTGCGTGTCCAATTTGTTACCCTTTTAAAATAAAGTTTGTTCGTTCGTTCGTTCGTTCGTTCTGTCTGTTTGTCTGTCTGTCTAACTCTCTGTCTGACTGTCATACCTACCTGTGTGTATGTCCAGTTCTCTAGTCCTGTCTGTCTGTCTGTCTGTCTGTCTGTCTGTCTGTCTGTCTGTCTGTCTGTCTGTCTGTCTGTCTCTCTCTCATATATATATATATATATATATATATATATATATATATATATATATATATATATATATATATATATATATATATATATATATATATATATATATATATATATAGCCGTTTACACACCTTCATGAACGTACACTCGAGCGCAGTGATATCCTACACGACAACACACGCGTTCATATCACATCTGGCGCAAGCAGCTGCAAACAATGAGTCACTAGGAAGTTTCTAAAGGACTCGAGGACATTACCAACTCATAAATACAAGAAATGCAATCCTTTATTTAGGCTTTTCAATAACGCAGTTATTCATAAGTGTATAGAAAAGTGTTCATAAATATTGTCAATAAAGTATTAAAGCAGAGAATCATTGCACCTAATGTCTGTCTGTCTTATGTGTGGTGTTTGGGTGTGGGATGATGTGAGTGTAATTATATATCTATACTAGCGCGCATGCGTTTCTTGCGTGTGAGTGTGCGAGCGTGAGGCACATGAGCGTGCGCGCGTGTGGGTACGGTGATCGGTTATGTGTGTGCGCGAGGCTACTATGTTTGTGTGTGTGCGTATATGTGTACAGGTGTATGTGTGCTCGTGAGCCCGAGCGCGCGGGCGCGCGTGCTTGCGTGTGTGTGTGTGTGTGTGTGTGTGTGTGTGTGTGTGTGTGTGTGTGTGTGTGTGTGCGTGCGTGCGTGCAGCATACCCGCAATGCTTACATATCCATCAATTATCCCAAAAAGTATGCATTTTTCTTTAATGGCGAGGTATGTGACCTTCATATACACATTTTGTTATTACACTATGCGGTGTTTTTATCATGTCCACCTTATTGTTGAAGATTTTGATAGACAAAAATTGTGTATTCACGAATCATTCAGAAACTCCTTATACTTCATGCTATGAGGCCATGGTGATCATGTCTGGTCACAATCTTCTGTTTCTCGTGCTTCCAGACATTTCTGATGCCGACGTTCCTGCACATCTTTCATATGATTCTACCCCTGAATTCTCCCCCTCCCCCTCCACCCTTGCCGTTTTGGCCACAATCTTCAGCTTGGCGCTTCTCATGACATGTCCAAAGAATATTGACTGTCTTATCTGATGCGAGTAATCAATTATCTTTGTGAATTAACGTCTTTCAAAATTGATTTATTTTGTTTTTTCGGGGTTTGAGATTTAAATATTGAGCACAACCAACAACTGGAAACTCTGATCGTATTCTGGTATGAACCTAAGGCCTATCCACGTCAATGTGGAAGCACTATACTCGAGTTTCGCTCTCGTTTGAGCTCGTCAGTAGTTCATATCTTTGACCGGACCCTGAAACAAACCGCGGATCACTGGCGTGTGAAGCGGGTGTGTAAATGTCTTCAATGGTCTTTCTATCCTCCCACTATGTTCTCGCCATTCTTCTATAAAACCACATCCCCACCCCCTAGCTTCCACATAATTCCTCACTTGTCTACTAATTGTCCATGATTCGCTCTCGTACATCAGTAATTACTTAATATAGCTGTAAAGAATTCGTTTCCTCGCTTCGATAAACAAAGATACATTGCAGAGAATATTCTTCATCTTGTGAAGTGCTGTATTTGCTTGGACTGTTATACGTTTAACTGCATTAATACATCTTCCGTCAGTCGTTATTAAAGTATACTCTAATTTCAGAAACTGGGTGAATATTATTCTCTTTGAATAAGTAAGTAAAGCTTCCTATTTCACGGTCTGAGCACATTGGGCCCGTAATGCTAGACAAATATTCTGAAATACGAGGGTAAGTTAATAAGTAAGTCACAAATGGCTGTAGAAAAAGAATTAAATATGATAACAACTTGAAATTAGTTTATTTTTATGCATACATTGTCCCTTTATTTCTCAACATATTTTCCACTAACATTGATGCACTTATCCCATCGTTTTATAAATCCTAAAAAACCGGCTGCATAGAATTGCGTGCTCTGTTTTCTAAACCAAGTTTTCACTTCACATTCAATTTCGGCGTCACTCGCGAAATGTCTCCCGCCAAGGTGGGTTTTTAGTGAACTTAGCCCCTAGCGATTTCCCTTAAAGCTGTGCAAAGTTGGGTAGAAAAAGTTACGAGGGCGAATCAATAAGTAAGTCACACAGTTCTGTTGGATGGAAGGTAAATGGAAACAAAGCACGCAGTAAAATGCAGCCGATTTGGGAGAACTGATAAAACGATAAGATACATGCATCAATGTTGGTGGAAATTATGTTGAGAAATAAAGGGACAATATATGTATAAAAATAAACCGGTTGTAAGTTGTTATCATGGTTAGTTATTTTTCTACGGCCATTTGTGACTTAATTATTGACTTACCCTCGTACTAATCGGCACAACATGAATGATGTTGACAGAAAGCAAGCCGGCAGCCATTACTTCTCAATAAATGTCAGTTGTAATTCAATAGGGTGTATTTTAAAGGACTGCACGTTTTTGAAAATATTGCCGTTCCAAGTTTTGTATTTACCAACTGTGGAGTTCACGCAACACAATGCAACATAATAGGTAAATACAAAACTTGGAATTGAAATATTTTCAAACACTGCACATTCATTAAAAATACACTGTGTATGTTGCGTCAACCTGCAGGCACAAGTCAATTTTAAAAATCCGCCTAGCATGGCCGAATAGATAAGAACGCGTGTTCTTAAACATCTGGTGTGCTGATGCCGAGGTAAGGGGTTGAACTCCTAGACCAGACAGTTGGACTAGAATGTTGACATATTGTCCTTGACTTGGTGACGTAAATTACAAGTACCTCTGATGTCGGAGTGGGTTCGCCTGATGGTGGGGGGTCACTGGTTAACAGAGAAGGTTAATCCACACTCAAAATTCAGTCCAGTGCTACTAGACGTAGTGTGTACGGACTACCCTTGAGTTCAAAGGGAGCGAGCGTACCAAACAACAACAACAAAACAAACAACAACAACAAAACAAACAACAACAACAAAACAACAACAACAAAACAAACAACAACAACAAAACAAACAACAACAACAACAAAACAAACAACAACAACAAAACAAACAACAACAACAAAACAAACAACAACAACAAACAACAACAACAAAACAAACAACAACAACAAAACAAACAACAACAACAACAAAACAAACAACAACAACAAAACAAACAACAACAACAAAACAAACAACAACAACAACAAAACAAACAACAACAACAAAACAAACAACAACAACAAAACAAACAACAACAACAAAACAAACAACAATAACAACAAAACAAACAACAACAACAAAACAAACAACAACAACAAAACAAACAACAACAACAAAACAAACAACAACAACAAACAACAACAACAAAACAAACAACAACAACAAAACAAACAACAACAACAACAAAACAAACAACAACAACAAAACAAACAACAACAACAAAACAAACAACAACAACAACAAAACAAACAACAACAACAAAACAAACAACAACAACAAAACAAACAACAACAACAAAACAAACAACAACAACAACAAAACAAACAACAACAACAAAACAAACAACAACAACAAAACAAACAACAACAACAAAACAAACAACAACAACAAAACAAACAACAACAACAACAAAACAAACAACAACAACAAAACAAACAACAACAAAATCGGCCTCAATACGAATTGGAACCCTTGACCAGGGTGTCTGCAGACAAGCGTCTAGTCATCAGGCTACCCGGGCTCCCACAGTTTGAGAAACGCTGACTCATAAAACTAGCCCAAACTAAATTCGACCGCAAGCAACATACATGTATGTTAGGCGACGAGTTGTACTTCCAAGCATTTTAGATACATATGCGGTTACATTGGCAAGCCTGAATGTGTTTGTCAATATGTATTGGCCACCTGTCGTCGATCAACGTCTTTGTCTTTGCTGTCAATATATGGTAATGTGATTCTCCGGTCCTTTGACACTTTACAGTTTTTCACAGTGGCATAAGTGAAGATATGTTAGCTGTCTCTATGTACACGTGTGTGTGTGTGTGTGTGTGTGTGTGTCTGTGTGTGTGTGTGCGTGCGTGCGTACGTGCGTGTGTGTGTGTGTGTGAAGAGACAGGCAAATAACCGGATAAACAGGATGAACAAGCACACAAGCAGGCAGACAGACGTACAGTCACACAGGTTCTGACTGAGACAGTCGAGCAGACGTGTCCTCAAACCGGCAGGTGCACAGACAGGCTGTTCGGCAGTCGGAGAGATCGGCTGACAGACAGAGAGACCGGCAGAACTATATGGGTGGATGGACAAACAGACGGGCTTACAAACTAGCAGACAACCGAATTGGCAGGGCGTATTTTAAATGACTGTGCAGTGTTTGAAAATATTGCCGGTCCAAGTTTTATATTTACCTATTATGTTGCATGAACTTTACAGAGGGTTAATACACAACTTGGACCGGCAATATTTTAAAACACCGCACAGTCATTAAGAATACACCCTGTATTATAATCATGGGAATTGCGGTAGCGCGGTGATAAACACGCTCCACTGCCGCTTCTGTGGTCACGAGTTCGAATCCCTGTAGAGGCGAGAATTTCTTTCGCCAACCTGTGCTTCCAAGTCCACCCAGCCTACAATAGGTTAGTTAGTTGCATATTCTTTACAGAACATGTCAGTCAACACCAGCATTTTTAGCTGTTGTTGATGTCTTGGCAAGTTTTACGTTCAGTAGTTTGCTATTGCCTAAAATGGGTACCGGGACATTATTATGGGAATTTAAGGCGACCCATGTGATTTTAACCACATGACACCTAGAGTGTCGATTGGTCTATGAACAAAATATGGAGTTCTAGCGCCATATGCCATGTACACCTTACGGCGTGTAAACGGATTCTTTATCTTTTGTTTATAAATCGCAGGGTGTGTAAAGAGTCCATTACTGACTTTTGTTTACAAAGATAGCCTCATTTCTAACCCACATGCAAACAAACACTTGAAGATTCCCTCGACTGGGATGTTTAAATTATAGCGTTTTTCAGTAACACACAATAATTTGGTTATATACACGCCAACTATCACAACATGTGAAGCGCATGTAGAGCAAACCGCGGGGACTTGAATAATAGAATAATAGAGCGAGGTTGCATTACCATATATGACACTAGAAGATACAGGGTTTGTTAACAGCGTAGGCTGGGGGATGTTTCCAAGAACTATTGTTACGTAATGATATCACAAGGACCATACTCGCTTGGGTTGTGGGATCGGGTGCCTACCCTTCTCAGAGAAGGGCGAAAAATAGGAGGTTCCATGTGTAAATTGTCTCATCTCATGGTCATCTTCTCTTGTTCCTCTCTGTCTTGTGGTGTTGAGGCGAAGCATAAACAGCGGAAGAGTGCCCGTTTACGGGCTTCATATATCGATATTTTCCTATGGATTCTATTATTCCTCCTGTCCATCGTTTACATTGTCGGCCTCTTCTTCAGCGTGCCTATTTTATAAATCGCCGATCTATTCTTAATCCTTCAACATAGCCGGGTCCATTACCACTTGGGTCAGTCCGAATATATTTCTTATTGTTTCTTCGAGCAAGAAAAGTTCCCTTAGGTCAGTCACAAATTTAGGACGAAAATACCTGACCAAAGGGAGTCTTGTCTTGCCCCTTGTCGAGCCAGAGCCCCATTGGCCCATGACCGCACGGGGAGGAGAGGTTGACTTGTGTAATATGGATGTTATCGGCAGGCTACTAATTTTCACTTTTCACCCCTCCTAAGAGAGGCTAGCCGATCCTAACCATACTAGCTGCTGGGCCTTACACAGTCCATACCTTTTAGACCAAGTTGTGCACGTTTAAAATCCCACAGGTGTTAGAAATCACAAAAAGTAGGCAGTAAGCCACCGCCCTGGCCAAATTTTAGGCAAGAAAGCCTAGCCACGGATAGAAAGAGCCCTTTAACTTGGATAGAATAACCAACAACTGTTTTCAGTGTAGGTCTTCCATCATTCCTATGTTTAGTGTAAACGATATGCACTGATATTGAACGTTATCGTCATCAAAGAGAGAAAGTATCATAACCAACGCCTTATGGGAACAGTGAGCATAAATACGTTAATGTAAATTACTTTGGGATTGGGTTACAGAGCTCCCCTTCCCCTCTTTATGCACAGAATCCAGCGGCGTGTGGAATTTCACATCTGCTAGAAGGTATATTAAAAACAATTAAAGAATTTGAATAACGACGATACAAACAATAGATTGCACGAATTATTGCCTGTTTTATTTTTCGTTGCATCTTGTCAAGTACAGACTGCAGAAATCACACAACACTAACTGAAATAATAAGATAGATCCTTCACGTGGATACAACACACATATTCACACAGTACTTTGAATTGTCTACCACAGTAATTTTAAACTGACTAGCATGGTTTTTGTTGGCACATAGTTGGTTTTTGTACATGAAAGATAATTGACTCTAACAGCTTTAATATGCGGCCATTTTGTGTGTTAAATAGCACACGGAACGCATTATTTCTTTCCATGCGACCAGTTTCCAAAATGTGTCGGTCATTCAATGATGTAGGGTATTCGCTCTGTGTAGAACTTGCGAGGTTCCTAGAATCTTTGTATATTGTTCAGTTGACCCAATTGGGTATGTATTCGACAGCTGTGTTATTCAACTGCCTCTCTGTTTTGCCAATGTAGGTAGACTAGCTGCTGCTAGTAAATTTATAAAAACAATTGGATTTGGTATATAGAAGGACATGGTATTTTACTGTTGGAGTGGGGATAGATGTGGTTCTGTACCAAATAACAAGAATTGCAGCATAGAATCTCGGGCGACCTCTGTAATGAGCCGGTCCTGTAGGCTTTGCGTTAGTCATCCCAACGAAAGGTTAACTAGATAACTACCTTGAGTTTTGGGACTTATAAGAATTACAGATACAGCAGGCTACGTGGCCGAAGGGACAAGAGCGCTCTCGCTCTTAAACTTCCAGTGCGCTGTTGTTAGAGTAATAGGTTCATCCTCTACACCGGTCATTTGGACTTAAACGTTGACTTCTCGTTGAGAAAGCAATGGCAAACTACTTATTACAAAATTGCATAAAAAATCAACCTGGGATTGATCGCCAAGGACGTGCAATGTTGTTTTTTTTTTTTTTTAAATTAAAGAAATATATAAATGTACCTATGTCTGCAAAGGGACAGACAATAAATAGCATATTGACACCCACCTTATGCTACTAATGTAAACCTTGGACAATATCCAATTCTCCACTTACGTAAACCTAACACCTGCGAAATGAAATGCCCCAGAAGAGTTGCAAACTTAACCATCTGAGTAAACAATGATGTTATTAGACAGACAGTGGGATCCAAACCTTGTGACTCATATATTGAAAGCCAGAAGATCAAATGGTTCGACCATCTCGAGAACGCAACAGGATCAGTTACCAGCGCTGGAACTACACAATAGAAGACTTGATATGAGAGCAAGATGACACCTGAGAAGAAAATAGTTTGACAACATCAAAGATACTGTATATTTACACGGAATGACTCTACCCAGTGTCATCAATGGGCGTTGGAAAGTCAATGAATCCTCCCCACAACGCTTGACAGAAAAGCGGAAAATAATGATAACAATGATGACGATGCTGGTGCATTAAGGAAATAAGTTACACAAATGTGAAGGTTTTGATTGTTACTGGGAGTCAACTAAAATAGATATACCGTATCTCGTTTGGTCACAAGCCTTATGCTGAGGCCATTATTATTTTGCACATTTGCATTGGTTGCGAGGAGGATTCGCAGCATGATCACAAACAGCATATTTAAATGTGTTTTATGTTTCACTTGTATTGATATATGCGTGTTTCACGTGAGGGGATCACGGACACTAAACAAAGTGATATGTTGCGAAGCTTCATGAGCTGCGTTTGTTTTGATATTTTTTGACACATACAGTAATGGTACTGTCTGCAATGTCATCGTAGTGTGGATGTCTATATGTCATCGTAGTGTCTATAAAGTCAGAGTACAGTGTTTATAATGTCATAGTAGTGTATATAAATTCATTATTGAATGTCTATAAAGTCATCGTAAAGTGTTTATAATGTCATAGTAGTATATATAAAGTCATCATTGAATGTCTATAAAGTCATCGTAGTGTCTATAGTCATCATTTAGTGGGTGTCTATAACGTCATTGTAGTGTATATAAAGTCATCGTACAGTGTCCGTAATATCATCGTAGCGTTTATAAAGTCACAGCGTACAGTGTCTATAAAGTCAGAGTACAGTGTTTATAATGTTATCGCAGTGTCTATAAAGTCATACAGCGTCTAAAATGTAATCGGAGTGGCTATAAAGTCATCATACACTGTCTATATAGTAATAATAGTGTCTATAAATTCATCGTACAGGTCTATAAAGTCATCGTAGTGTTTATAAGGTCATCCTACAGTGTCTATAAAGTTATTGCACAATGTCTGTAAAGTCATTATACAATGTATGTAAAGTCATCGTAGTGTCTAGAAAGTCATAGTAGTATTTATAAAGTCATTTTACAGTGTCCACAAGATGATTGTTCAGTGTTCATAAAATCATGGTGCAGTGGACATTTGACTGATTGTAGTGTCCGTAAAGTCATCGAAGAGTTTGGTACACCCACAGTAAACAAAGCTGGGAACTGTACAGTAAACAAAGCTGGGAACTGCACAATAGAATCATACTAGTAAAATCATCATTTTCATGAACTTCGATAATATTATTATTTTAGCTGCACTAACTGAATGTATTTATTACAATGAGTCGTCTTGAAAGCACTAGTCTTAGCCCAAATCGTCTCTATAGATGTCTTTATGATGGTTGGTTGTTGAGTTGAGCAGATTGAAACTAATTGGGTAGTTAAGTTGGTAGGTAGGTTGGGTGGTTGATAAGTAGGTAGGCAGGTAGGAAGGTAGGTAGGTCGGCAGGTTCGTATGTAG
>OY992892.1:56078436-56230936 GCA_963921405.1 Cepaea hortensis | reverse complement strand
GGATGTGGAAAGTGGTCTTAGGGAATACCAGACTCTGGGTTTAAAGTATATGTGGGCAGGTCTTGCACCACGATCTAAGACAAGCCACCGCGCCAGGAAGATACTTGTGAGGTTAGAGTAGACTGCTATGGAGCAGCACATCCCTGAGGTTTCGATCCCGCATGTACGCCACCAGGAGTCCCTCTGAGAAGACATCTCGAGTGATCGGGTCTGCCCGGACATGAGATATATCGAGAAGAGAGGTCTAGGTCTGGCTGACAGGTTTAGGCAACACAGTACGATTTATTGCTTGGCATATTTTCGCTACATCTTACCATGTGCCCACTGCACATTTATACATCACTAGCTGATCCGCCCGGCTTCGCCCAGTCCCTGGCGGGGATCTATCTATTTATCAATCTATCTATCTATCTATCTATCTATCTATCTATCTATCTATCTATCTATCTATCTATCTATCTATCTATCTATCTATCTATCTATCTATCTATCTATCTATCTGTCTGTCTGTCTGTCTGTCTGTCTGCCTGCCTGCCTGCTTGCCTGCCTGCCTGCCTGCCTACCCGTCCGTCCGTCTCTTCCTCCGTCTCTCCATCCGTCTCTCCCTCCGTCTATCCCTCCCTCCCTGCCTCCCTCCCTCCCTGTCTGTCTGTCTGTCTGTCTGTCTGTCTGTCTGTCTGTCTGTCTGTCTGTCTGTCTGTCTGTCTAATAATTTATTGGTTGCAGTTAGAAAATTTCGCTTAATGCTAGGATTTTTTTTTTATGTTGTATAATTTTCATGTAAAAAATAATGTTGTATAATTTTCATGTAAAAAATTATATGGTGGTATCGAGAACAACCTTAGATAAACGAAGACCAACTTACAAAAAGCATTAGAAAGAGAACTTGAAAGATCTATACATCTTCCCCCAACAATTAACTTAGCGGCGGCAGCAGCAGGAGAAGAAAAAGAAGGAGGAGGAGGAGGAGGAGGAGGAGGGGAGGGAGAGGAGGGGAGGGAGAGGAGGAGGTGGAGGAGGGGGAGGAGGAGGGGAGGAGGAGGGGGGGAGGAAGGAGAGGGAGGAGGAGAAGGAGGGGGAGGAGGGAGGGGGAGGGAGGAGGAGGGGAAGGAGGAGGGGAGGAGGAGGAGGAGATAGAGGAGGAGGAGAGGGGAGGAGGAGTACTGAGGAGGAGGGGGAGGAGGATAGAGGAGGGGGAGGAGGGGGAGAGGAGGGGAGGAGAAGGAGGGAAGGATGTGGAGGAGGAGGACGAGGAGGAAGAGGCGTAGGAGGAAGGGAGGAGGGGAGGAGGAAGGGAAGGAGGAGGGGAACGAGGAGGGGAGGAGTGGAGAAGGAGGAGGGGAGGAGGGGGAGAAGGAGGAGGAGGGGGAGGAGGAAGGGGAGGAGGAGGAGAGAGGAGGGAGAGAAGGAGCGGGAGGAGGGAGGAGGAGGGGGAGGAGGAGGGAAGGAGGAGGAGGGGGAGGAGGAGGAGGGAGGAGGTGGGAGGAGGAGGATTATAACGCATATGCCTGTAGATAACTGTAGCGAAAAGGTCCACCTATTTGAGAAATATGCAACAATTTTACATATATAGCAATGCTATTAAAAGTTATGTCCCCTCGCTATATATAAATTATAATATAAATTAAAATATTAAATAATATTAAGAAAATAACTGTTTTTACACTAACAAACTATGACAGTTGGCAGCACCGGAATGAGAAGAAGACGTGTAGAAAATTTCATCTCAATCGGATGGACCGTTCGCGAACGCATAAATAACATACAGACAGACAGACATTGTATTTTATATATATATAGATATGAAGTGATTAAATGAATAGTACTTTGGCTAAAATACTTTAAAAACATAGTCTCTGATATTGTTCTAATGTGGAGCATTATTTATTCCCACGATAATCCCAAATTTAAAATTTGACTACACAAAATAGGCTGGGACTTACTAATTGCCATAGCCTCGGTATATTTTAAAAATCGTTTATTGTTCGTCGAATACAATATACGGAACGCCATTTCTTTGCTAACTTTATGACCGCTATTTAGCAGCTATTGAGAGATTGTGAAGCTTAGCGTTTTATTCCCTGTCCACTGCATGGGGATTTCTAAAGATTGATTAACTCACTTTTCCACCCACACTGGTTTATGTTTGCTACTCGATTTGCAGACTGTAGTTTCGTTCTACCTATGTAAGTTGCTAGGCACTCACACTGGAATGGACACATACATAGTGATTTGGTGTATAGAGACACCTGTATTCACTTCATATAATATATAGCTCTGCAGTTTACACTTGACGAGATGCAGCGAAATATGCCAGGCAATAAATCGTGAAACCTATTGTTTGTGGCTTCTGTGTATAAATTCATTAATGGAATACATTGCTTTGAAGAAGTTCTTAGTTCTGTGATGGGAGGAAAATTAGAAACGGTAAATATTGATTTAAGACAGTGTCAAATTACATTAAAGTATGTGTGTGCATTTACTGCAGTCATGTTGTGCTTTCTACACCCAATGAAACATATCTCTTCAACAAACTGTGTCGAGTTAAATGAAGCGTGCTAAAAACAACAGGTGGAAATGTTACATAGTATACAACAAAAACTACTAACACTGGTGGGAGACATATGGAAACTAAGAGTCAGAAGCGGGAGTGGGATCAATAAAGTAGGCCTACTAGCTGGATTAATAAATGTTAATTGATTAGCTTAGCGTTTATACTAGGAGACATTTATTTCAACCAATAATTAATATTCTTCTCAAACAAGTATATTCGAAGGCCGGATATGTCTGTGCTTTCCAGCAGATTGGTTAAATACACAAGTTCCGCCACCATGTTGCCACATGAAATATGTATGTTTCAAGTATTCGGTCGTTTGTTGTTCCACTTGTTCCAATCCAGCAGGATTTTAACTGATTCAGTGTCAAACAATAATAAGAAAATAAGATTTGGACCAAGTATGGTACACAGTTAAATGAACAAGTATTGATCATCATCATCAAGTGCCATGCCAGCTGACGTAGGCGTTCATTACTCTCTCCAGATCTCCATCTTTCGTGTTCTGTATGAACTCTGGTGATGATATTCCTCCACGCTACCGTCTCAATCCATCCAGCATAATTTCTCTTGGTCTACCTCTCTTCCCCTCGATCTTTAGAGTTGTTACGATGTTCTCCAATTCATCTCTTCTCATCACATCAAAGAAAGATGTTTGGCTCTTTCTCATTGTTGTACATAATTTTCTAGTTTCGTTAGCCTTTTTCGGGCTATCGTTGTTAGTTACTTTGGGAGTGCACGGAATTCGCAACACTCATCACAAGGACCATATCTCTGTTGCTTCCAAGTGTGTACAAATTTCAATAAGTATTATAATGTTAATTTCCGTTCCCTGAGCACTGAAATTGTGGAAGATACATGGAACGAAACAAATAACACAAAGTCACTAGTGCGGCGACATATCGTCCTTCTGTCAACATGGGAGGTCACATGCGGCGATATATTAACCTTCTGCAGTTAATCAATGAATTGCTTCAGTTTATTCGAGCAATGTTTGTTTGTGTAATCTCTGTCACTTCTATAGGGTGTATTTTTAATTACCGCGCAGTGTTTGAAAATATTGCCGGTCCAAGTTTTGTATTTACCTATTATGTTGCATGAATTTTACAGAGGGTGAATACAAAACTTGGACCGGCAATATTTTCAGACACTGCACAGTAATTAAAAATACACCCTGTAGCATCGTTCAGCAGAAAATCTAGATGTTCACACCCATTCACTTTCTCTACTCTCTCTCTGTTGATAAATGCACCTATTGTCGTATTTGTTTTATCATTGTCATTAGTTTTGTTTTCGTTGTATTGAGACTATATTGCGTTGGTTTTCATACAGTAGTATGTTTGCCATTCGTTCAGGAAGCAATGGAAAACTACCTAACGTGAACTTGCTAAGAAATAACAAATAGCCAAACATGCTGGGGTTGATTGTGTCGTCTTGTAAAGGATATGCAATTAACTGCGTTGAGATACCAGTTGTCTTTGTCATTTGTACTTGCACTGGCTTAATTAGATTCTCAGTTCCCACTTGGGTTATAAACAATAATACTAATTCCAAAACAATGAAGTTATAAGGCTATAGGGCTCAGACTTGGCGGGCAGACTGGCGTGGGTCACCATGTCGCCCCACGATTCTCGCTGTGCCCCGTTGTTTACCATATCGTGCGCTTGTTTCTTCTGGGGAAAATGAGCAGAATATCACAGACGGAGAGAAGGTGGTCCTTCCAGAAACAATTGTAAACGGTAAACTGATTAGAGAAATTAGACATAGACAATCAAGGGTATTAGTAATGTTATGAGTAACAATAAAATTGTAAGCTTACAGAACAGTTCTAATGTAATGGAAAAAGAGCAAGTTAAAGTCAAAAAGGTGAATACTTGAATGGCTTGACTGAATAGTAACAAAAACACAGACCTGATTTTGGGATTCTGGGTTCACATGAGATGTTGAACCTCTGCTACATACACATTATCTGCATGGCACATGATGATGGTAGTATAATGATATCTTTATAAGTCATGCGGCAAGACTGTTTAATAACATCTTTCTGATTTGTTCTCTACCGTTTTGTTTTATTAATCCAATCAGTCGTTGCAATAAATGTTGGCCTTTATCTTATCTTGGTAAGGCAGCAAAAGATTAAATGATTAAGTAACTTGGGATGATTAATCGCCTTAAGCTACTTCCCGTATCTGCCATGGGCTTATATATCGCAGAAATCTTGTCATTCCTGTATAATACAACATGTCAGCTATCATATTAACAACTTTTAAGCCATAGCTATGGCGCACCCCTACTTGGAAAAATCAATCAACAGACATCAAAAGAAATCACCCACCTAAACAAAGATGGTTGTGGTGGTAAGAGGAGAGGTTGCAGAGAGATAGAGAGACAGGTAGAGACAGATACAGACAGAGATACAGATAGAGAGACAGCAAGAAACAAACAGTGAGAGAGAGATAGAGAGAGATAGAGAGAGATAGAGAGAGAGAGAGAGAGAGAGAGAGAGAGAAGAGAGACATACGGAGAAAGACAGAGAGGGAGAGAAAGCAATATCGAGAGACAGAGTGTGAGAGAGAGACAGACAGAGAAACGGAGACAGAGAGTGGCATAGACAAAGTAGGAGAGGAAAACAGAGAGAGAGAGAGAGAGAGAGAGAGAGAGAGAGAACGAGGCAGAGAGGGAGAGAGAGGGAGCATTATGGGATGTAAGAAGTATATCGGTCTCGAAGCTGAGTGAGGAAGAAAAGACTACAGACTCCAATGAACAACAATAAAACATTCTAACAAGAAGTAGCTTTAACGATAATAAACTTTGTTCCCGTAACATACCGTGAGCAAATATGAATATGTATAATGTTATTAACGGGTGTTCATTCGTCACACAAACCACAAGTTGGCAAAACTGCTGAACAAAATGTAGGGTGAAAAAAGGGGAGGGGGCTGTTGTAGTGTTGCTTAACTTTCTCAAAGCTTACACCATATGACTACATTAGCGAATGCTTCTATTCAGTTTACACTGACACCGTACATCATGTTACTACATTAGCGAGTGCTTATATGCAGTTTACATTGAGACCTTACACCATGTGATTACATTAGCTAGTGCTTCTAATCAATTTACACGGACACTTTACGACAGATGGATACATTAGTGAGTGCGTCTATTCAATTTACACTGACAGCTTACACAACGTGGCTACATTAGCAAGTGTGTCTTATTCGGTTTACATTGACACCTTACACCATGTGACTGTAATTGCAAGTGAGTGCTTCAATTCAGTTTACACTAACGCTTTACAAGCTTTGACATCCTCGACAATCGTTTACGTGTGTGCGCGTATGTATTGTGTGTGTGTGTGTGTGTGTGTGCGTGTGTGTATGTGTGTGATTTAAGAATTGGCATCCTAGCATGTCAGGCAAACCAAACGATGCGTCCTCTCATCGTCATTATCATCAAGTGCCTTGTCGGCTGGCGTGGGCGATCATGCTTCCCTATAAATTGCGATCTCCTATGGCATGGATCAATTCATATGTTGACTTGGGACGCAGAGGTGTTTCCAAGGCACCAGGGCCGGGTTATATACTGGCCAAGACCTATTGACGCGTCCTCGCCGAGCGTCCTGGGCAACAGGTCCCTTCGGGGTCCTGGTTGAAGTCAATAGGATCGCCGATTCCTCCGAAGTCGGAGATTGTCTGCCTGTATGGCGAGGAACCACCAGTCTGCACACCAATAAGCCAGACATGGACAACGGATACTCACGCAAACCTCAGGTCCTGTATGACATCACACTGATGTTGGACAACAGGATGCCTTCATCCGACATACAGGACTTTGCGTTGGAGCTCAAGCCAACGAACACAAGCAAGCAAGCATGCATATGTTGACTTTCTTTCTGACATGACACAAGACTGTCAAGGATTTTCTCTCACTATCTTCCTCTATCTCTCTTTTGAGAAATCGTTCCGGTTGTCGCATGTTCCAATTTGTGTCTTCTCATAATCTGGCCAAAACAATTGTGACTGTCTCTTTCCGATGATTGTGATAGGTTGTCTTTGCGACTTAGCCTCCCTTAAAATGTCCAGATTGCTTCTATTTGCCGTCTAATGAATTATCAGCATTCTCCTATGAAACCACATCTCCAAGACTCAATGGATTTTCTCATGTATGTGCCGCTATCGCTCCATTTTTTCCGCTTGATTGACTCAGGTGACCTGCCCGATGGTATCTTCTGCTCGTGCTATCTTTAATCGGCTTCCTTTAAGATCATTCAGGTGATCAGGCAGCGGATATATGTCATCACTGCTAACTCACATGTAGCCCTTAGCCCGTCTCAGTACGAGTCTCAACTTCACCGATGTAAGCTCAAGGTTATATCTCATATTTCTGATCGGGGTATCTCGTGCACAACTCAAGACAATCCGCAATCCTTCATTGTGACTGCGATCCAGTTTTTCGCATTGTGATGCAAATAGGCCATAACCAATTACTGAGAGCACCAGATGGCTGAATAATAAAACAAGAAGTATGTGCTCAATGCGTGTCGCCACCATAGTTTTCAAAGCTGCCAGGTCAAGTTTGCATGTGATAATATTCTGCTTTGCATGATATTTATATGACATGTTACGATAAAATTCCCAACCTAAATATTTCAATATATCGATTCCTGCTTTCCGGTGGCAATATACGAATGTGAGTCATAGATGATTTCACAACCACAGAAGACGAAATTCCAGGCTTTTGAACTTAAATATCAAAGAAACATGCTTAGAATACAGCTGATCTGTAAGAAAAACATACTGACATTCAACAAGATAGAATATCGAAGAAAATTGACTTATGTGGACATCGCTATCAACATCAGTCATTATGTCTTTGAAACTGAAATCTTTGGCCACGTGAAACGCTGGGTTGATTTAGAACAGTAGTTCTCAACCTTTTTTGGCCCGTGACCCCCTTCACCATATTTTCAGAACGTCATTCCCCCCCCCCTTCCTATCAAAAATTTGGCTTATGCCCCCCCCCCCTCTTCACCGCATTTTAAGAAGGTCATCCCCCCTTTCATATTTCCTATCTAAAAATCCCCCTTCCCACCCCTATACAGTATACGTAAAAATGTAAGGTAAATTTAATAGAACCTACTAAATCAAGTCTAGACATCCACATAAAACATGATTTGTGGGTCTACTGACTTTATAAAATGAATTTTAGAAGGATGAGACATACATAACTGTAAAGTATGAAGAGAAAAACAATATCTAGTAATCGGTTCTTGTATTAACGCGATCTTGAAATGGTCTTCATTCTCTCCCCCCCCCCCCCCCCCCCTCTCCAAGCATAGTGCATGTACGAGCCACTAATTCTAGTGCACTGGACTGATGTTTGGGTGTGGATTTCCCCCCCCCCCTCATATCCTTTACAGGACATCGCTATCAACATCAGCATCTTTCAGCCGATTGTTGATTTCTTGGCAAGATTACGCTCAGTAGTTTGCCATTACTTTCTGAGCGACCGGCTCACATACCCCGTAAGTTACCAACGCGGCGAGAACCGCTACCGATTCTCGCGCAGGTTACGTTCCTCATGTGGATATACGGGATTACGGAGAAAGACGTTAACGCCTAGGCCAGGGAGACCAGCAAAACTCGCCATCAAGTGAACCCACTCCTACTTGTGAGGTACTTGTAATTTACGCTCCCAAGCAAGGATGAGAAGTCAACATTTTAGTCTAACTTACCGGTGTAGTGGTCGAACCCGCTACCTCGGTATCAGCACACCGGAAGTTTAAGTGCATGCGCTCTTATCCATTCGGTCATGCTCCTGGAAGACAAGGCAAGGGTGAACCCCCCACGGCGGTTGACACAGCACATTACAGAAACTCTATGCATACACAGACACACGGCGGTGGACACAGCACATTACAGAAACTCTATGCATACACAGACACACGGCGGTGGACACAGCACATTACAGAAACTCTATGCATACACAGACACACGGCGGTGGACACAGCACATTACAGAAACTCTATGCATACACAGACACACGGTGGTGGAGACAGCACATTACAAAAACTCTATGCATACACAGACACACGGCGGTGGACACAGCACATTACAGAAACTCTATGCATACACAGACACACGGCGGTGGACACAGCACATTACAGAAACTCTATGCATACACAGACACACGGCGGTGGACACAGCACATTACAGAAACTCTATGCATACACAGACACACGGTGCTGGAGACAGCACATTACAGAAACTCTATGCATACACAGACACACGGTGGTGGACACAGCTGCCAAGAGCCGGACTCACTCATCATGACCGACATCTTGGTTTAGGTCTAGGGGTTAGAAGATTTAGAAAAACATCTTTACAGGCTCGCTTACACTCTGTCCGAATCTTTCGTGCACACAAGTTCGAAACACGTCCTCAGAGCACACGATCACTTTATTGTAGCACAGTTATCACCGTGGTTGCCATCATACCCCGCCAGCTTCTTGCCTTTCAGCGTTCTGGGGATGACCAACACACCCACTGTCTAACAATAGCCAACATTACAGAAACTCTAGACATACACATACACACGGCTGTGGACACAGCACATTACAGAAATTCTAGACACAAATTCACACGGCAGGGGATATTGGCGACGGTTAGAGAGCCTGTCCAATGCCTGTGAGGAGATTTGTCCTTCTGGAAAGATCTTGCTACCCGATGATGGTATCACAATATAGCAGTTCATTTACAGAACGTTGTTCTCAACACGGCCCGCCGAAAAGCTTCTCAATCCCTGCCAGTTCCCCTGCCTCATACACAGTCACGCCCAAGATGTCTGCGATGCCCCGTGTCCATTTTGTTGCTGGTCAACACTAGTATCTTCTTTCACGAGTCATGCCTTCCATCACTGCTCTATTCACTCCACTGTACCGTTTACTACGTCCAGAATAATGTTTAGTTTCTGAACCATGATTCTGCTTATGAGAAAGGCTTCTTTCATGTTCAGATCTTGCAGAATATCAGCAGATTACTTGTTCTTGGTCCACGGCAATCTACGACAATGATTTAACATTTTGTAGAACTGCGGAAAAGCTGTGGAAATGTAAAACAATATAAAATAACACAAAGTAACTCAGTTTTGCAGAACAGAATTACGACACATACCGGACGTTGCGGCGACTAGCTTTCATCAGCAAACAAATACATGCACGAAACACAACATATAGTGCAGGAGAAGATCCTCCGGTGACTACATTAGGCATAAAGACGGGATGAGATGAATACAAAGATTTTAAAATGAGAGCAATGAAGAGAAAATGAAAATATGAAGAAAAAAAAATGTTATTACTTATCTCAGAGTCCTAGGCTGTACTACTCCAGTAGTTTTTAATATTGTTTACGATAATGATTTACATGTTTCTTACCAAATAGAGTAGAGGAGAGGAACAACAAATACAAACTTTATACACAACAGGTTTCGTCAAGGACTTGAATGGCAATCCCGATCTAAGTAATGTTGTTGTTTGTCCATCAAAAATGAGGATGACCATTCATTTCATCCAGTGGGGTTGAAAGTATGAAGCTGTGAGTTCTAAGATAGCTGATAAGGTCTATTTTGGCTCGAAATGTTCTTTGATAATGCAGACAAAGAATGCTTGACGTTCCAGGATAAGGAGGATCTCCAGCAGTGGTTTTTCTGTCAAGCCTCTTCTTCACAGCTCTTGCAGTCCTGGTTGCTTCACAAGTGACTGCAACCTTGCGTAATGATGTACGCCACGAATTTTGGTCTTCAGCAGCAGCCTCCCAGGTCTCATGATGAATTCCAAAAGCTTTCAGTGAGATTTTCAGATTGTCTTTAAAGCGTTTCCGCTGGCCACCTTGGGAGCGTTTACGACAACGCAGCTCGCCGTAAAAAAAAAAAAAAAAAATTCGTTTAGGGAGTCTGTGATCTGGCATGTGAGTTAAGTCACCAGCCCAGCGAATCTGATTCTTCATTAGTATAGTGTGGATACTGGGTATGGGCGCTCTTTCTAGAACTTCAGTATCTGGGATCTTGTCTTGCCATTTAATCTTCAATAGTTTCCTAAGGCAGACTGTGTGAAAGTTGTTTAATTTCCTAGCGTGGTCTTGGAGATTCTTGCATTCACTTCGTCATCAATTGTGGCAGCTTGTGACACAGTGCTGCCAAGATAGGTGAATTAGTCCACAATACTTAGTCTATGAACATGCATCTTGATATTCGGTACGGTGTGATTATTCCCTGGAGCTGGCTGGTACATAACTACAGTCTTCTCCAAGTTTATATTGAACCCAAAGTTGGCACAGGCATATGAGAAAGCTGAAACATTGTGTTGTATGCCTCCCTCTGAGATGGCATATAGAATCGCATTCATCAGCAAACAGCAGCTCTCTGAAGGTGTCACTTATAGTTTTGGCTTTAGCTTTCAGCCTTCTGAGATTAAACAACTTTTCATCCATGTGGTAGTTGATGTCTATTCCAATGTTCTCGAAGAAATTCGTCAGCATAGGTGAAAACATGAGGCTGAACAGTGTTGGTGCCAGGACACATCCTTGCTTCACTCCATTGGTGACAGGAAAGAGCTCAGACAGTTCACCATTTTCCTGTACTCTTCTTGCCTGCATACCATCATGAAATATCCGAACTATATGGACAAACTTCGTGGACAGTCATATTTCGCCAAAATCTTCGACAGTCCTTCTCTGCTGACACTATCAAAAGCCTTGGTAAGGTCAATGAAAGCGGAGAACATTTCGGGGTTCTTTTTCTTCTCAGGAACCTCATTTCTGTTGTTGTGATTTTTCTTTTCTCTTTTTCTGTCATTGTCCAGGTTTGGCATTGGTAGCATAGAGTTGGTAGGAAGTTTGTGTTGTAAAGTGCTTTCTTAGTAGTTATTGATACATGTTTGTTCTTTAGTATTGGTGCCATTTGTCCAATGAGTTGATTTGCCTTATTGCACCTATTTTCGATCTCGTCTTCTGATCTGCCATTTGATGATATTATACTTTCTAGGTACTTGAAGCCGGCTTCGTGGCTTAGAGGTTATGACTTTTCTCCGTAATCTCGTATACTCTCGTCGGTAACGTGATGACGGTTCAAATCAGCAGTGGTTCGAATCGCATCGGTAACTTACGGGGTATGTGAGCCAGCCGCTCAGAAAGCAATGGCAAACTACTGAGCGTAATCTTGCCAAGAGATCAACATACAGCTGAAAGATGCTGGTGTTGACAGCTAAGTCCTGTAAAGGATATGCTAAAAAAAAAAAAAAAAGGTACTTGAAACTCTTTACGTTTTTCAAGGGATGTTCGTTTAGGTGAATTGTTGTTGTTTGTTCTTCTTTAGTTATAGTCATTACCTCTATTTTGCTTGTGCTAATTTTCATGTTATGTTCCCTACACATTTCGTTTAGACTATTCATGTGGTCTTGTAATTAAGCTTCCGATTTTGATATTAGTGCTTGGTCGTCCGCAAACAGGAGTTCTCTAATGGTTAGATTTGCAGATGGTTCTACGTCTATGTTCTCGTCATGCGGTATTCTTGCTGTCTCTGCTTGGCTGGTTTCTTTACATATGTTGTCTATATATGTTATGAACAAGAGAGGTGACAGGACACAACCTTGTCGTACTCCAGATCATATGGTGAAGGGTTCTGAGTGTCCTCCAGTTGCTCTCACTATGCATTCACTGTTGTTGTATAAACTTCTACATAGTTTGTTAGATGTGTACTCACTCCATATTGTTTAAGTATTTCCCACAGCTTGTTTCTATCTACTCTATCGAATGCCTTTTCTTGGTCGATCAAGGCTAAGTAGAGTGTTTCATTGAATTCGATTGATTTTTCTATAAATTGTCTAAGAGCAAAAATGGCATCTGTGCATCCTTTGTTTTTCCTAAATCCAAGTTGTGTTTTGCTTAGCTGGGGTCCTAAAGTAGTTCGTAATCTTGTTTCAAGAATTTTGCAAAAAGTTTTCCCAGTATGACTAAACAGTGAAATGCCTCTGTATTGTGTGCAGTCTCTTTTGCTGCCTTTGTTTTTCCAAATTGGGATAATTATGGCGTTTCCTCAGTCTCGTGGTGTCTGTTGTTCTACCCAAACATGGTTGAAAAGTCTATGCAGCCAAGCTGTCCCAACTCCTCTTGCTGCTTTAAATAGTTAATTTGGTATTTCATCCTGTCCCGGTGATTTGTTCAATATCTGATGCTTGCAGCACTAAGGGGAGGAATTTCGAAGACTTGCATCATACTGAGAACATCCGCCACACGGCCCTGAGAGATGCTCTCTTTATTAGCTGAGTTGAGTTTAGCTAAGTTGAGTTTAGCTAAGTTGAGTTTAGCTGAGATGATTTTAGCTGAGTTGAGTTTAGCTAAGTTTGGTCAAGAAGCGATATCGCAGCACTCGGGATTTCCCATAATTGCTCGGTCGTCATCTTCAATAATCAGCGAAGCGTCCCAATACCAATTACCAGTAGCGGTCTGATTATGTGTCCGTCTGGCATTTCCTCGGAGACCTGAGTGTCTGCCAGATCATTTGGTCACTCCCTGCAGCAACATTCTCTCCAAGCCGTGATTATCTATCTGTTGTTCTTCTGTAGATTACACCTAGGAGCCCAACCACGTCTGCCTTATCCAGCACCAAGGCCCCACCGAGCCGTGCAGACCCAGCCTTCTCGTTTCCCACAACACCAACGTGTCCTGGGGAAAATCCAACAGATGATCTCTAGTCTCGTGTACAAGCTTGCAGGTAGCGCTACTGTGGAAGGCGGACGAGCCATGGACCAGGCAGACATTCTGAATGCTCTACGAGAAGTAAGTCGTTTACGAGAACCAAGCGATGAACGGGAATCTACAACCATGGTCAGGCTACGAGAACAGCAAGTTAAAAGAGGCGTGACCAAATAAGAGCACTGCGCAGGAAGCCAAAGAAGAGTGATAAACCAACACAGAACTGGTGTTGTGAGCCGCTATATGATGCGGGATTTGATGAGGAGGGAATCCGAGTACTTATGGAATGAATGGTTCGATATGCAATGAGGATGATCTGTCAACTAACTAACTAACTAACTAACTAACTAACTAACTAACTAACTAACTAACTAACTAACTAACTAACTAACTAACTAACTAACTAACTAACTAACTATCTAACTAACTAACTAACTAACTAACTAACTAACTGACTAACTGACTAACTAACTAACTAAGTGACTAACTGACTAACTAACTAACTAACTAACTAGCTAGCTAGCTAGCTGTTGAACATATAACTATAGCAAGGAAACCCATCTCATCTCATCTCATCATGTTCCTCTTGTACCTTGCGGTGTCGAGGTGAAGTATAAACTTCGTGAGAGTGCCCGATTATGGGCTTCATATATCGATATTCCCATGGACTCTGCTATTCCCTCCGTCCAACATGAAACCCATGAAGGCACTAAATCGTGGAAGAAATGTTGCTCAACTAGAAAAATCTAGAAGCACTATTTATTACTGCAACTTAGGCCGTGCGCAAGTAAATTACTATTTTGCTTCCTTTATACAAGCAGAACGTGGTTAGCATTAGGGAAGGTTGTAGTCCTGGGGTTTTCCCTAAAATGTTCTGGAGGCTTAGAAAAACTGAACCGTTTTTGTTAAAACGTTAACATGCTACGTTTTTGCATTGCGAAGTTACCATCAAGGAAGTATTTTTAAAAGGCCCGTCAAGTGGTTGAAGAGAGGCCTGTGAATAGATTAAGCCGCATAATAAATCACTACAATTATACGCCAAGGCTGAAAAGGCAAGTTGAACGGTTGAACAAGACGAAAATTTGTATTTTTTTCTTTTCGAACATGGATCAGTCGGTTGGCCGGGTGAGTCTGCACCATATGAGAATGATACGCACTTAGACAAGAGGCAAACACAGAGTGGGAGACTCAGTTACTTTTAATTGTAATTAGATTAGAGACCACAACGACCAAGACAACGAAGACGGTCACCCATAGATAGACTTCCGGTTAGTCGGAAATACCTTGCTAGAAGATCGCTATTGGTTTGATTTTACCTGAAGTAGAGTTTGAAAGAAATGATATATCAAGCATAGATAATGAGAAATTACAGGATCACTGGGGATTTAATTAACTATTGCACATTGAATTAAAAAAAACTGCAACGGGTTCTCAATAAAGTTCTTTAAATCGAGAAGGCAGTCTTAATGTGATAGCGCCAAACCAACGATTCTTTTTGGTTTGGTCTGCCTCAAGAAAATATCTGGCAACGCCGGAAACGCCACTCTGAAACAAAGGGACCGGAGTCCATTTTGATTGCAGCAGCCAGCTTGGTTTGTGAAGGCAGGCGTTTGGGCCCTGTGTATATAGTTTTGTGGCCAGCCTGCCTTGAGACGAGAGATGTGTGGTTTCCCATGTGTTCGTCAGTGAACAAACTATGTCATAAGAGAAATCTGTAAGTTTAAAATGTTTAATTTAATAAATATTTGTTAAATCGCAGCACACACCAGTTTACCAACTTGAAAGTGTTTACATGGTGGAACAGGCGTGGGTAAAAAGAATTCCTAGATAGGTGAGCTTGTAGGAACAAAGAAATACAAACAGATAATGTAAATTAGTATTACTAAAGTGAGCTGTTCTACAGATTGATTTGGTGTCCCTGAAGCTTTAGGAAAATAACATTTAACAGGCTAGTACATGGAGATGTAAGCAATCAAGCATGGTGATGTGAAATACGAAGATAGGTCATTAGTGGTGGTTAAATATGGTAAAGATTGAAGTCATGTTATGCCAGCCATGATGGCACAAGATTAATTTGTTGAGAATGTATTTTACATGATTATCCTAGGACATTGTGTTACTGGCTAAATAGGTAGTGATTGATTTCGTGCTGTCCCTCTGTAAATGTCCCAAGCTATCAAAAATGTGGGAGATTCACCAAGATATATGTATGAGGTGTGGATTGAGATGTATGAGGTCATAAATTATAGTTAATGAAGAGACTGGAGCCATGCATAAGATTGAATGCTTATGAGTAGGGGAAAATAACCATAATATAGGTGTAATATTTATAACATGTGTAAAGCAGAGAAGAGTACTTACATGTTATATGTGGCAGTGATGGGTTAATGGTTAAGCTATGTAGTTAGGACATGTGGGTAATAAATAGAAGTAAAGGAAATAATGTGTCGAATTGTAGGGACGCCACGCAGATTGATAGCTACTAGGCGTAGGAAATAATGCATCTTAATACGCGGGGTGCGTATCAGCAATCATAGTGCAATCGTAACTGCAAATGAAGTGTGGCTGTATTGAGGGAGAACAGGCAGGTGCATCTGGAACTGATATTGGTAAAGGGGTTTCTTATTTAGCATTGAAGTCTGGTGTCACATCTGTTACCAGAATGCAGTAGTGTTTGTGCTAGTGTATCAAACTGGGAGTTTTATGTGTAGTAAAACAGGGTGATTGTTTTACCAGGGGAAGGGTGTGATTTATTGATACGTACCACCTTTCGCAAAGATATATGCACTTGCTATGCGACACGAAGCGTAAGAGAAGACAATTTATAACCGGTGTATCGTAGGAAGAATGATGGAAAATAGAGGGCATAACTGCACATTTGCGGTCCACTCACAAATAATAGTACACTGGTTGTTATATTAGTGCTGATATTCTGTTTATGCCCATGAACATGGTTATGCTTTGATCCTGCCTCATATGGATGATGCACTCTTACTTGATACTAATGGTGTGTTTATTTTATGAACTGTCTTAATGGTATCAGAGAGTCCCTAATTGAGTTCCTGTGTAATACATGTTTATCTTTAGCTGTCTGTGAATGTTATGATTCTTCTATGTGCAAGGTTACATTGTCACATTCAACAAATATGGGGATTCCACACTGTATATGTGTCTGTTACTTTTCATAGTTAGACATGTTTTGCTTGTTGGTTGTTAGTTTGTAATGCTAATCAAATGCTGTAACTTGTATGGTATATTAGTGCTGGTATTCTTCATGCAAACTTGGACATTGTTAGGCTGAATGTCTGATGGTGGCGGAGTCTATAATGTTGTGTATTGTTGTAGAGGAGTAAAGCATAACAGTGGGTAGGGAATTGTTGAGCATTAGGCTGAGAATATAGTAGGTAGTGTTTAGTTGTGGCAATATCTTGGGTTGAACATTGATAGTGTTCCATGAACTTGTGGTCTATGGGAAATACTGTGTTGTCCTGTGTTACCGGTGACTTGGTACAAATTAATGTATAAAATACTCTGTAAGGTGTGGACAGGGAACTGATTATGGGTTCCTTGGTAAATGTAGCTATTTTGGTAGGCAGGGAAGGTAACCCAATTTGTCAGCACACAGATGTCATTCTGGTGTGTGTTAACTGAATCAGTGTTGAGATGTTATGATTGCTTGCAGTGTCTGATGTTTATTAGCCAAATCAGAGTCGAGATGTTGCATTTGCTTGTGATGTCTGGGGTAAGTGAATGTTGAGCTGTAGGGGAAGGTGGAGCAGATTGAGATTGTTGCATTAGAAGGTGTTTCGTCCTAGCAATATCAAGTGTAATCTCATGACAGCAGTGGCACAACTGGAGGAGACAAAGTGGGTGATCTGATGATGCAACATTGATTATTTTATTTAACAATTAGAGATGCAGTCATCTTGAAGAAGGAGGTAGCAAAGAATGACCATGACAGACATCAAGGGTTACCCCAGAATAGCAAAATGGATAATTAGATGTGGGGCAGTTATGATCTATGGGTTAATTCAAATGGTATATTGCATGTGCTCAATGCTTCATGTGTTTAATATGTTGTCTTTACCATGATAATCATAGATTGTGTTTTCCATTGTTACAGGAGCGGCTGACTAGTTAGTGTCAGCAAGCTTGGGTTCTTGGTGAGATAGTAAATTGTGTCACAACTCTTTGTTTATGTCGTGTCTTGGGGTTTATGTTGTGTAACCCATGTTTTTGTAGTGCCTTATTGTCTGTGCAGTGTTGCTTGTGTCAAGGTTCTTTATTGTGTCAGTCTAACCAGCTATTGCTTGGAGCACCTGTGTTGTGGTACTTGGTGTACCCTGTTGTCTTAAGTGGTGTTGATTGGTTGGGGGTTACCCACTGTTGATGTATGATATATGCAGTTGTCTGTTGTATCTGTAATTGAACATCCCTTATTGAATGCTTTATTCAATGTGTTTGAACACAAATTGTCACCAAAATTTGTAGTAGTTGATAAATAAAGAGCTATTTTCGTACTGTCTTTAATTTGTTTGTTTAGTCTCTTTTAGTTTTTACAATCACTATTTCTGCCACAATCTAACACCTTAATTCATTGCTTGGGCTCTAACATGGTGTTTCCTGTGTGAACATCTATAAAATAGTTTGTGCCTCTGTCCAAGACCTCATATATCTTCTTATCTAATTACTATCATCTTTTTTTTTGTCGGTTGAGGCGGTGTGAGGTTCTCTCTCTTTTCACTATTTTTCTTCTTTGGCCGTAACGAAGTCAGAACTACTCTTTACCTCTTAGCACCGTAGTGAAGGAAGCATCAGTCTTTATGATTGTCTCTCTTTGTCTTTTACCATCGACTACATTAACTTCACATCATCATATCTTTGATCAGTTAAAAACAATGTCCCTGAGTGCAAGGAGGAACAGGTGGTCAGTCTTTCTCTACCGTGGCTAGTGTACAGTCCGGGAATCGTACAATCGTTCGGTGGCGCTCATGCCATTTTTAGCACAACTTGCTAACCGTTACATCAACACACCCGCTGTTCAGCTGTAAGGGAATACAAAGTATCAGAGCATTAGATGAAGAGATAGATATAACTACAGTGAGAGAGAGAGAGAGAGAGAGAGACAGAGAGAGAAAAGAGAAAACAGAGAGAAAGATCAGAGAGAAACTGAGAGAGAGATGGGAGAAAGAGAGAGACAGAGAACAGAAAGAAAGACAGAGAGAGACAGAGAGATAGAGAACAGAGGGAGAGACACAGGGCAAGAAAGAGAGAGAACACACAGAGAGAGAGAGAGAGACAGACAGACAGACAGAACAGAAAGCGACAGACAGGGAGAGAGAGACTGGAAGAGAGATAAAAAGACAGACGGAGATAAGAGAGAGAACACAGATATAAAACAGCGAGAGAAGAGAAAGAGAGAGAGAGAGAGACTGAGAGAGACAGAGACAGAGAGAGAAAGAGACAGAGAGAGATAATAGAGAACAGAGAGAGACAGAGAAAACAGAGAGGGAGACAGAAAACAGAGAGAGACAAGAGATAAAGAGACATAGATATAGAACAGACATAGAGAGACACGGAGAGACAGAGATAGAACAGAGAGAAAGAGAAAGAACAGAGATAGAGAGATAGAGATAGACGGAGAGAGAGACAGAGATTGAACAGAGAGAAAGTCAGCGAGAGATAGAGAAAGACAGAGAGAGAACATAGAGAGATATAGAGAGAGAACACAGAGAGACATAGATATAGGATAGAGAGAGAATAAAGAGAGATAGAGACAGACAAGCAGACAGACAGAGATAGAGAGGGAGACAGAGAGAAGAGTGATAGAGAGACACCGAGAGAGACAGACATAGAACAGAGTGAGAGACAGTGAGATACATAGAGTAGACATGAGGAGAAACACAGAGAGATAGAGATAGAACAGAGAGAGAGAGAGATAGAGAGAGACATAGATAGATCACAGAGAGATAGACAGTGAGATAGAGATAGCACATAGATAGAGAGAGATAGAGACAGAGAGAGAGAACAGAGAAAAAACAGATATAGACAGAACAAAGAAAGACCGAGAGAGACAGAAACAGAAGACAGAGAGAACAGAGATAGAGGCAGACAGAGACATAGAGAAATAGAATAGAGATAGAGAGGCACAGAGAAATACAGAGATAGAACATAGTGACAGAGATAGAGATAGAACAGAGAGAGAGAGAGAGACGGAGCTAGAGACAACGAGAGAGAGAGAGAACATAGAGAAAGAGACAGACAGAGATAACTGAGAGAGACAGAAAGAGAGAAACAGAGAGATGTTGCTTCACACACTGCCATCAACCACACACTCTCTCCTCTTGCTCCCATAATAACCCACAACTAACACGGTAATGTGAACATTGGCGCCGCATAACAAAACTCTTATATGAACTTCAAAGTGCAAATGTAATAACACGACACACACACTTCTCTCTCCACAAATACCACAGCAGTTGAACTGGAGGCTTATCATGTGCCATTTGTATTCAACTCTGATGTATGAAGTGGGACAATTAACCTTCACTAAAACACATGGAGACCTAAGAACTCCTGGATAGAGAAGTGCAAATAGAAATGAACAAAATGAGAAGGATATGGACAGAGGTGCACGGGATTGTTAGCTGATTTAGTGCCAAACAAACATTATGTTTGCCAAACATGGTACACAATCAAATGAACACATATTATAATGTAATTACCCGTTCAATGTGCATTGAAATTGTTGGAGATACCACGAAACAAAACCAAATAACACGACGACCCTCGTATCGCGATATGTCGTCCTTCAGTACAAATGAAATGAATTATTTATGCAATTGTTCTGTACAAATGGGAGGTCGTGTTTGGCGATATGTTATCCAATGGCATTTAAACAGTGAAAGATAAGAAGGCTTGGAGTGAGCTGGTTGCAGGTATATGCCGCAATGAGAGATAGAAGGCAAAAGAAAAAGCAGAAAACAGATGGAGCATCAAATTTTCACATGCGTCTCTTCGGAAGTACGTACAGGATCCTTTTTACATGCCTTCCGGCTTACTGGGTAAATGGTTCGAGTCCCATATGTTTAAAGAGCAATCGCCAATCAAGAGATGATGTATTCACAATCCCGACAGCAGACTTTATTTCCCCAGACATGTGCTGGTACCAATTTGAGACCAGGATTGTGGAAACTTGTATCACTTCCCCAGACATGTGCTGGTACCCACATGAGATCAGCATTGTGGAAACTTTTATCACTTCCCCAGACATCTGTGGTACCCATTTGAGATCAGGATTGTGGAAAGTTTATCACTTCCCCAGACATGTGCTGGTACCCGCATGAGATCAGGATTGTGGAAAGTTTATCACTTCCCCAGACATCTGCTGGTACCTATGTGAGATCAGGATTGTGGAACAGGTTATCACTTCCCCAGCCATGTGCTGGTACCCACATGAGATCAGAATTGGGAAACGTTTATCACTTCCCCAGACATGTGCTGGTACCCACATGAGATCAGGATTGTGGAAAGTGTATCACTTCCCCAGACATCTGCTGGTACCTATGTGAGATCAGGATTGTGGAACAGGTTATCACTTCCCCAGCCATGTGCTGGTACCCACATGAGATCAGAATTGGGAAACGTTTATCACTTCCCCAGACATGTGCTGGTACCCACATGAGATCAGAATTGGGAAACGTTTATCACTTCCCCAGACATGTGCTGGTGCCCACATGAGATCAGAATTGGGAAACGTTTATCACTTCCCCAGACATCTGCTGGTACCTATGTGAGATCAGGATTGTGGAACAGGTTATCACTTCCCCAGCCATGTACTGGTACCCACATGAGATCAGAATTGGGAAACGTTTATCACTTCCCCAGACATGTGCTGGTACCCACATGAGATCAGAATTGGGAAACGTTTATCACTTCCCCAGACATGTGCTGGTACTCACATGAGATCAGAATTGGGAAACGTTTATCACTTCCCCAGACATGTGCTGATACCCACATGAGATCAGAATTGGGAAACGTTTATCACTTCCCCAGACATGTGCTGGTACCCACGTGAGATCAGAATTGGGAAACGTTTATCACTTCCTCAGACATGTGCTGGTACCCACATGAGATCAGAATTGGGAAACGTTTATCACTTCCCCAGACATGTGCTGGTACCCACATGAGATCAGAATTGGGAAACGTTTATCACTTCCCCAGACATCTGCTGGTACCCACATGAGATCAGAATTGGGAAACGTTTATCACTTCCCCAGTCATGTGCTGGTACCTATGTGAGATCAGGATTGTGGAAACGTTTATCACTTCCCCAGACATCTGCTGGTACCCACATGAGATCAGAATTGGGAAACGTTTATCACTTCCCCAGACATGTGCTGGTACCTATGTGAGATCAGGATTGTGGAAACGTTTATCACTTCCCCAGACATCTGCTGGTACCCACATGAGATCAGAATTGGGAAACGTTTATCACTTCCCCAGACATGTGCTGGTACCTATGTGAGATCAGGATTGTGGAAACGTTTATCACTTCCCCAGACATGTGCTGGTACCTATGTGAGATCAGGATTGTGGAAACGTTTATCACTTCCCCAGACATCTGCTGGTACCCACATGAGATCAGATTTGGGAAACGTTTATCACTTCCCCAGACATGTGCTGGTACCTATGTGAGATCAGGATTGTGGAAACGTTTATCACTTCCCCAGACATCTGCTGGTACCCACATTAGATCAGAATTGGGAAACGTTTATCACTTCCCCAGACATGTGCTGGTACCTATGTGAGATCAGGATTGTGGAAACGTTTATCACTTCCCCAGACATCTGCTGGTACCCACATGAGATCAGAATTGGGAAACGTTTATCACGCTCTCGCTTAATCTGATTTGTGCTGATCACGGTGTAGCGGGTTAATTCCACACAGCGACCAATCGTACTTATATGTTGACTTCTCATTTAGAAAGCTATGGCAAACTATTGAATGTACAATCGCTTGGAAAATCAACCTTGGAGTTGATTGCAACTTCCAGCAAATGACCAGAGTCTTATTTTAAAGATTGGATTTACCTGGGAAGCAAGATCAATCATATATAAAACCCCGCCTCCACAGTGGTTTGAACACAACACCAAGGGGCCGGCAGGTAACTTGATGGAATCTGCGCTACGGCTGCCAATATTAATTAATGTACACTCATTACTCTTTCGTTAAATACGAGAACCGTTCCGTTATATTGGGGTTGGTTGAATCGAAGGTCTACAGTATAATGAAATATTCACCGAAGAAACCAAGCTGCTTTTTTAATTAGTGTCATTAAACTAACCTTGCTTCCGACAGTTTAGTACCACTGAAGCCGGAGTGGGTTCGCCTGATAGCGAGGAGAAATTGTAATTTAAAAAAAATTAAGTTGCATGTCCTTCATGGGATGTAGCAGTCAACCCCAGCATTTTCGCTGTTCGTGGGCAAATTTTACGTTCAGTAGTTTGCCATTGCTTTCTTAACGACTAGCTCTTATTCCTTTTTCGAAAAGGCCAGCACCGCTGTGTTTCGAACTCGGGTATACGGGCTCACAAACCGCGTTCGCAAGCCCTTAGCCACAGAGACCGGTGAACTGGTTATTAGGAACAGCTATAATTCACACGCAAAAGTTAAGCCAGTGCACTAGGAGAACGCTTGAGTTCAAAGCGATCGACATCACACACACACATTTACCAGTTAAATCCAAGAGTGCTCAAGTGTCGTATTTACTCCAGATTATTTGACGCTGCAGTAAGTCGGACAATGAACAAACAGCGGGAAGGTACATCTGACGCTTGTGTTCATGTGCAGTGTTGTCCAGGGTGCCAGCTTGTCCGATGGCTAGTGGGCCCTGTGGACCACTGGTGAAGTGGAGCTTTCTTAAACACTGGACAATATGTTCAACATGTAAATGTTGGTACTTTTGCTTTCTTTCACCCCAAACAAACTTTGCCAGCTATATTTAGAGTCACCAGCTATATTTAGCGCCGACGGTGATCTCCTCTGCGTTCGGGTGGAGTGCGTGTCAGTGCGTTTCAATTGCCCCACACCACAGTGTTGTTTCTTTGGGCTGTGGCAACCCTTTCTGTGTGTGAGTGTCTGTCTCCCTTCGAACCTCATTTGCATCGGTCCTGCAATCACTTTCCGGTTAGTGTTAGGGTTAGGGTTAGGGGGTAGGGTTAGGATTAGGGTTAGGGGTAGGGTACACACACTAACCCTAACCCTAATCCTAATCCTAACCCTACACCCTAACCCTAACCGGAAAGTGAAAGAATAGCGCACCACCACCGCCGCATAGAATTGCGCACCGAGCTACGACGCAACACACGGAAACCTCCTGAATGTTCGGCGCAACACAGGGAACCCCTGGATGTGACGTCATACCCTGGGATTCCCTTTTGTTTGGGGTGAAAGAAAGCAAAAGTACCTAAATGTTGTTTCAGTGACCTTGTCTCCTGGAAACAAATATGTTAGGCCCAGTCCGCCATTGTTATGTGGTTATAACGACTGGCTGGCCGAGTAGCTATAATGCCGGATTCTCCCTCGGGAGACCCGGATTCGAATCCTCTGTAAGGTGTGGATTTTTTACCGTCGGGACAAAACGAAAACCCTAATCTGCACAGTTCGCGGCGACTGCACTAGCCAGGCGACTTTAATTACCCCGGCGTGTGTGTGTGTGTGTGTGTGTGTGTGTGTGTGTGTGTGTGTGTGTGTGTGTATTGTGTCGGTGTTTATTATCTCTCATTTTTTGGCAGGGGTTACAATTAGCTAACTGTTTTTATTTCCTAGCAGAAAGATGTCCTAGCGCGAAAGGAGAAGGAAAAGTATGCAAGAGGAAGACAATGTTACACGTGGGTGGACAACATCAAGAGATGGACTGGAAGAAGCCTGTATGAATACACAATGCAGAAGCAGGGATAGGATGTTGGAAATTGTCCAGCCGACCTTGAATGTGGAGACGGGGTTTAATGATTAACATTTTTTTAAAAATAGTTTTGTGGCAAGAACCCGCTGTTGTCATGTGAAGTTGTAAAGCCATCACCTTTTGTAGGCCTGAATGTACGGGAAAATATATGACCATTCTCTCCCTCTTGATAATAAACGATAACTGCATAGGCTGAGTGAGATGGGGGTCTACGGGCCAACATTTGAGAACTACTTCCATAGAATGGAACGTGCTGTGGGTATGTGCCATATTAAAGCGCCACCTTTTGTAGACCGGAGGGCACGGGATAATATACGGCCTGTCTTTCTCTCCCTGCGATAATAAACGATAATTGCATAGACTGAGTGAGTTGGAGTATACAGACCAAAATGTGAGAACCACTCCAGTTGGTTGGATTATATTATGACTCCGCTGCAGCAACCAATGGTAACAGGGCCGCGCGGTAGATTTTCTCAGTATGAGGCACTTCTTCGAAATGCCGCCACTTGAATGTTCTTTGATTTTTTTTTTTTTCCTTTTTCTTAAATATTTTTAATTACTGAATGGTTCAAATTGTATTTTCATTTCGCTGCTTATGCCGCCCCCTTACTGTGCCGCCTGATGCTGCCTCCTCTCTGTATCATAGCACGGCACGGTCCTGAATGGTGACGTCACAAACAATCACGCTAGCTAAGGCCTGAGTGCAAGTAATATTATACGGCCAGTCTTTCTCTCCCTGCGATAATAAACAATAACTGAACAGTCTGAGTATGGTGGAGTCTACGGACCAAATTTTTAGAACTACTTCGGTAGGATGGATTATAAACATGACTCAGATGCAGCAAACCAGTGGTAATGTCACAAACAATAATGAATGCTAACGCATGTTTGTTTTTTTCCCTTCCAAATACGGGCTTGTGTGTTCAGAATGTGTCTTATACACACCATGACGCGTAAACACGTGCCTCGCTCAAATCAGATTGTTGCGGCCAGATGTCCAAGTGTGATAACACATATGGGACTACGAGGATACGTCAAGTAAGCACTAGTACAGTCTGCAGTAAAGGATTGCTTACGCGGGGATGGGTCCCTTACGGTTACTGTGTTCACCTTTAACTCAAAAATTATTTCGTCCACCTCTTAATGAAAACGTTCATTGCCTTCGTTGCTCTTGTGTCTACCTGATCTACCTCTGTAAAAAAAAAAAAAAAAAAGTAACGCGTCCACCTTTAACTCAAAAAGTACCTCTTCCACCTCTAACTTAATGAATGCCTTGTCCTCCTGTAACATTATGAGTACCTCGTCTGCCTTTACCTGGACAAATACCTCTATTATTACAAGTATTAAGCATGTATTTATCTATATATGTCATTTAACTAACATGTGTCTCGTCCACCTTTAACTCCTGAGGTATCTCGCCAACCACTAACTAACAATACTACCTCATCCGCCTCTAACATTATAAGTATTTCGTTTGCCTCTGATTTAACATTTACCTTGTCCAGCGCTAACTCGAAAAGTGCCTCATCCACCTCTAACTTGAAAAGTACGTTGTCTATCTTTAGCATGATAAGAAATTCGTCCACATCTAGTTGTTTTTTAAAAAAACAGTGATTTGTAACAGGTTAAGACCATCTACCAGGTAAAGTACCTCGTCCTCCTCTAACTTGAAAAGCACGTTGTCAACCTCTAATTTCTGTTTAAAACCCAAAAAAAGCAGCAAAGGACACTTAAAGAACATCTAGCACGCAGAGATCATCGTCAATGCTAGTATTCATTCCAGCAGACTGGACATTCAAGAGTTTTGATTAAGTGGCTCTCCATTCTGAGTCTGACCGAGCTATCCGAAAAACCTGACCTTGTGGCAATAACACATACATCATTGATAACCTCGTGATGGGGACAATGGAAATGATTTGAGGCACATTTGACGGATTGTTGTGTAATGACTCTAAGGTGTTCTTAAACTGGTCAGCCAGGCGTATTCCAGTCTGTAGAATATATTTCATGCCACATGTCTGCATATACGAGGTTACGAGACATACATGAAACGAATCTTTTAAGGAAAAGGTGTTTTCAGGAAATGTGATCATCTGTGTGTTAATAACTTATTTGCATGTTAGAAACATTTACATTTCCTAAGAGTGATAGAATCAAAGCAATTGCATAACTAATTAATAAAGTCAAATTTACATACTAAATAGTATACCGGTTTGCTAGCACAGCAGTCTGTATTTCAACCTCGGCTGAAGCGAGACTGGTCCAGTTACACGTCTCTTAAGTCAACCCAATTTCCCCGGAAATCTAACAACAAGCAAAGAACTGGAAGGTACAAGAAAAGATAAAGACGGGGTGATAAAAAAAAGGCGATAAAGAGAAATCAAGGAAGCGTTTTGAATGACCCAGGAAGTACTTTAGACGGCAGCTCAGAGTAGTAAATTAATGGATAGCAAATACAGCAGTAACATAACTTACGAGGATGTCAAAACTATGATGACATGACAGTTGTTCACCTATCTGACAGTGTAAGAAACAATTGTTTAGAATATCATTTCCTGCTTACGATGGAAGTAAAACGATACATGCTAAACATTACTTTTCTTCAAACACTGCACTATCAAAATCCAACTTTGTTCATATCAACAACAGCCCACTGTAGAAAACTTGTCACACGTGAGCTTAAACGCTGGAGGACTTTGGCTGGAGATTTATCTGTGTGTGTGTGTGTGTGCGTGAGTGCGCGCGAGCGTGCGTGAGTGCACGTGTGTGTGTGAATGTATTTGTGTGTGTTGAACCCCTTATTCTCATGTATGGACCCTATATGGTCCACATAATGTCTCGCTGGACACTCATTAAAAAAGTGCTTTGCCCACCACTAACCTCGGAGGCTCTTTTGCACGCGATTAATGGATGTCCATTTTGTTTGGTGTTCTCGCTCCCAGGGATAGATCGCAGCACAGTACTGCAATTTGATCTTAGCTAAAAGGCCGACTCTTGGCTTCCGTGTTCGTTTGGGTTAACTGATTCTTGGCTCCCCCTCCCCCCAAATCCCCCCGAAAATACAAACGATAACACCAGAAACGTTAACACGTATCGAGATGCAACAAATAAACAGGTTTGAAAATCTTATCAGAATGAAACACAATGAACTACTGATAGAAGCATTAGTAAAGATTGCATGTCCTTGAACCGGGGATTTCAGTCAACTGCCATCCTATATTGGTTGTTCGTGATTTACTAGCCAGTGTTACGTTCGCTAACTTGCTGTTGTGGGAAGTCATCACGTACGTCCAAGTGACGGGAGTGTGACAAGAAACTACTGCACCGCTGCCAGCAGAGACAGGTTAAGCATGGGCGCGTTAAACCTCTCGGCCACGCCGACCTCTGGAAATATATTGATATAGAATCATGCGAAACAAAGAAGAAAAAAAAACGATTCATATAGAAACACGTGAAGACCAAGACAACGATTGGTATAGAACCAGGTAAAGACGAAGAAAACGACTGACATAAAATCACGTGTGTATATATATATATATATGAAATGACTAGTGAAAACGCTGGCAAACTGCCAGCCGCATTAAGACCCACAAAAGATGTCAATAACATCTGTCTGCGTCAATATTTAACGGTTTGTAGTTGACTGCCGGCTCTGGGGGGTGAAAGGGTTGCGGGCGCAGTTCGTAATCCCGCATACCGCGTTCGAAACACAGCTGCTGGAGATTTGGAAGTAGGCCGCCATGCGTTGTTTTTTTATGAAATGTTATGAGTACCTGTCGTTCAGAAAGCAATGGCAAACTACTGAAGGTAAACTTGCAAAGACATCACAAGCAGCCAAAAATGCTGGGGTTGACTGCGATGTCCTGTAAGGAATATGCAACTTGTGTGTGTGTGGGGGGGGGGGAGAGAAAGAGAGAAAGAGAGAGAAATAGAGAGAGAGAGAGTGAGAGAGAGAGAGAGAGAGAGAGAGAGAGAGAGAGAGAGAGAGAGAGAGAGAGAGAGTTTACTACATAGATATGCAGAGAAGGCGGGGTTGTAGCAGAAATGCCAAAGCTAGCAGTACTAGTTGTAGTGGTGGCAATCATACTAGTAATCAACGTATGTAAACCACTCAGATATTTGTGAGGACACAACTGAGTCATCTTTACAGGCAGTGCTCTGCTACCATATATTACGCATGCAGAATCTCATTACATCACATGAAAGCACTGGCGAGAACCCCAATGTATTCACAGCTGCATCCCACATAATATAACGTTATCGTTTCTGTATGTGTGTTTTGTTTAACAATTTAGTCAGTATAGAGAATGATTAGATCTAATCTGTACTATCTCTACCTGTTTCGTGAATTGTTTTAACTACAGAACGTGCCCGCGGCACTTTCTAGTTGTATTTCTGTGTACCGAAACGCTCGGATCTGCGTTAGCGCAGAGACTAGCACTAAGCCTGACGGACCGGCCGTCATATGTTCGAATCCCTCTTGAAGTGGGGAAGTGCTCCAGGTGGACCCGGCTTAACATGGGTATCAGGGAGTATCCTGGGATGATATTTGTAACTGGATCCAAGTGATAGGATCTCTGTTACACCCCGAGCCATGGAGTATTAGACTCTTAGTTATTTTCGATTTTTTTATTAAAAGTTAACACACACTTTAATTCAGACAAAAGAGCATAGCTGGAAAGAATATTGTAAGAATTGTCCTGAGATACTTTCTTTTTCCGGTCGGTCAGATTTTCTATAGGTGGTGATTTGTAAAGAAAGAGCATCCATGAAGATCACAAGGTAAATGTGAGTGTGTAACGTGTGTGTGGTACTCAACTAGGAACATAAACATATGCAATCACCTTGAACTGCATGTTATTCCCTCCTTAGTGATGCTCCTGTTTCTTATGAATGCCCGATGTCTGTACACAGCACAGGTTTTCCGGCATATTGATGGACCGGTTACGGATATCCTTGAGTATAGGATGTGTCGTCACATCCACCCAGCGTCCATATTCTCAGATATAGATAAAACGGGGGAATCTGAAAGAAAAAAAAAAGCGAAAAACAACCACCCGGTGAATAACCTATGCCATGTTCCATCACTTATTCACAACCCAACAGTCCACACTCCCCTCACTCTTTTTTCTCCTGTAGCTCTCCCAAGAACAAACTCCAAAGGATCTGCCACGCCCCATCATATTCATCACGACCAGAAAGATATTTCTCTATGAAGCTTTCCCAAGGAGGAATCGTGATATTTCAAAAGAATCCTATATCCAGCCGTGATAGGGATAGTAATTTATCCTCCTTTCTGAAACATCCATCCTAGAAAGTAAAGACAGTAGCGACCAGAGTACCTAAAGGAGGAAATCAGAGAGTATACTTCAGACTATGGTACGCCACAGGATGATAAAAAGCCAAAGTCCACCAAACTTTCCAAGAAAAGAGTCCAACGATTCCGAGTAATTGGCAGAGACTTAATGCCAAGGTCTCCCTGTGCTTAACTGTCTCTAACAGGCGATAAGACCGTGGAAAACTAATAAAACTATCAGAATAGAATGAACAACCGTTCCTAGAGAAGTAGCAACTTATCTATTTGACCTTTGCTCTTGAAACTCATCTCATCTCATCTCATCTCATCATGTTCCTCTTGCACCTTGCAGTGTCGAGGTGAAATATAAACAGCGTGAGAGTGCCCGCTTATGGGCTTCATATATCGATAATCCCATGGACTCTGTTATTCCCTGCGTCCATCGTTTACGTGGTCGGCCTCTTCCTCTGCTTCCCTCTAGTCTGTACATCATTGCTCTTGAAACGCACAATTGAAACAGTGGCACCTTTTTTCTCATAAGCCCTCCTTCCCAAGAGCATAGGAAACAGGAAATTATAGTATCCTTGAGAAATTTTGAGAACAAATGTCTTAGAAGAATTCTAAACATCCAGTGGACAGATTTTAAAATCTATGCGCAAATAAGACAAGAGACTAAGCAATATATTGTATCCAATTTTATAAGAAAACGTCTTTGGAACTACATCGGCCATGTACTCAGAATGGACAAGACAAGACTCCCCTACCAAGCCCTCATATGGTCACCAGTAGGTAAAAGAAAACTGGGAAGACCAAGAGAGACCCTGCGTAGAACCATCATCAGAGAAGGTTCATTCAACGGCCAAGTGAACATCCAGGATCTACAACAGGTAGGAGCGAACCGCCGGACATGGAGAGCCATGACTTCTGCCCTATGCGCCGACTTAGGCTCAAGAGGAAAGCCTAACTAACTAACTAACTAACTAACTAACTAATAGGCTTACATCTCTCACGAAACAAATCATCCGAACAGGACTGGTCAACGTATTAGAACTTTGTTGATATAGAAGATCTACACTTGAACCGTCCTCTCGGAAGACCTGTAAGCAACTATCTAGTAAAGAGTCCATGACAACCTCTACGTCACACACAGAACGTTCAACTATACGGCAAGGAAACCTTCGTTAAAAGAAAGATACACCAGGGTTTTCCTGACTATATCTAAATCTGGCATACCTCGAAACCCATTATAGAGGTATACGAATTATACCAGAGTAAAGTAAATACAACAATGATTTAGTGTCTAAATTGTGATGGTCGGACCTGGACGAATGACACGAAACAATCCAACAGATCTGAGAGTGGCATATTTCGTCACAATATTCACCACATCCGCTGAGTATATAATTAGCACCATGTAAACAAGAGGTAATGAATGAATCACCATAAAACGAGAAGTAGATTGTGAGCGTTACTAGAACACGATTACAAGAAACAAAATGGACGTTGCGGTTAAAACCTTCGTCAGCACAGAACAAACAAACACCACACACCGACACAACTACATCAAAACAAAACCTACATGAAAATAAAACATGGAAGTTATTTATCGGTATTCTTGTTGTGGCTGGAAATGTCTCTCAACCTATCAACGTGTATGATGATATAAACAAGAGGCCGCGGTAGCCTAGTGGCTATAGTAAGCTTGCTAGCTGGTCTGGTAATTGTAGGTTCCAATTCACATTGAGGCATACTTTTTAATACTCTGGCTTCCAGGTCGAGCCAGTCTAAAATGGACACCAAGAAATGTATGGGAAGTAAAGGCGGTCTGTGTGATTTTGACCAGTCCTTCCCTGCACTTATTTGACCAGAAATCTAGTTGCCAGATCCACCAACAAAATATCAGACTAAATGCTCGCCTCTGATTCCTGAATTTTATATTAGGCGTTCATGTCTCTCCATAGATCACGGCCTTCCGATAGCGAACATGGAGGAAAGGCATTGAAACGGTTAAGGTCTCTGGAGTGTTTATGCTCGTGGCTACCGTTTGCCTTCGCATTTTCCTCATGTTGGACTGGAAGTGTATGTTTCCGTCGCCTGCTACTGAGTTGAGTGCGTGGCGCGACACTGTGAGCTGTGAATTTCGTGTGAAATGCTTTTACGTCTGCCCGAGGTACTTTGGAGCGTGAACTGCATGTTCGGAGCAATGGCGACTGGCTGTGTCGCAGAATTGACCGGGTTTTGCCTTATGCAGAAATGTGTGGCTGCTGGTCTTCTAGTGACTGCCGCTTGCATCGACGATGAACTGTATTTTCGTGGAGGACTTTTGTGTTGGCATTCTGGCAAGGGAAATGCTATTATGAGTACTATCTGTCCGCGGTTGTTTGTGGCGTGAACAGCATGTTCGGGGAAAATGGTATAGCTTTCTTTGTCGCAAAACGGACTGGTTTTGTCTTGTGCAGTTATGTCTGGCTGCTGGTTTTCTAGGGACTGCCGCTTCTGTCGAAGATGAACTGTATTTTCGGGGAGGACTTTTGTGTTAACATTCTGGCGGCGGCATTATGCACAGTGTACCTGTGCGGGCTGTTGGTTGTCAAGACTCCTGTCTTTTCTACTGTTCGCATGGGGCAGTGAAGAGCATTTTATGTGAAATTCACTGGCACAGGAACGAGAATAATGGGGACGATCCGGTTGCTGTGAAGTTGGAACCGCGACTGACTAATTAACAGATCACGGCCTCTGGTGTTCTGGAGCAACTCTCTTAATGATATTCCTCCATACCCCAGTCTCAGTCCACCCAGCATCATTTCTCTTGGTCTGCATTTCTTCCCCGTGATCTTTCCAGTTGTCACAATGTTCTCCAATGCCTCTCTTCCCCGTGATCTTTCCAGTTGTTACAATGTTCTCCAATGCCTCTCTTCTCCTCACATGGCCAAAGAAAGCTGTTTCTCTGTCTTATTTTTGTATCCAATGGTTTTCCAGTTTCATTAACCTCTTTCAGGCAATCGTTGTTAGTTACTCTGGCAGTCCAACGCAATAATACATGAGCTGACAATTGGACAAACCCCACACACATAGTTGGTTCATTTCACACGTCGATCAGTCTGGTCTCAAATGTTGTCTTCCTGTCGTGGACTTTGGAACGTAAATTACAAGCACCTCAGAAGTCTTAGAGGAGTCGCCGGATGGCTAAGGAAACTGGTAATAGAGAAAGCAAACCCTCACGCAATAAAATCAGTCCAGTGCACTCTCTACTACTAGCAAGTGTAAGAACTACACTCAATCAAGCAAACATAATGATATTACAGTAAACGCTCCTTTTATATGAATTCACATCAGAAGTCAGGTCCCTTGCTTTTTCGTATAGACCAAATTCAGATCTTTGTTCGGCATCTCATATTATTTATGTTTTGCCTTTAATGTATTCAATTGTTAGGTTTAGTTTGTTTCTTTATTTTCCCTTACTTAACCTTTAATATACATCTGGTGGGATGAAGCCGGTGCAACAGCCGTTACCACTCGCCACAGCAGTTAACACTGGGCGGGGAAGGCCGCAGAGCTGCACAGCTGTCACACACTGAAGGGAGGTATGCGAAGATCGATATGTGGTTGTAAGCTAAAATTGCTTGTAGGCAAAAATGAACAGCAAAACACAGTCCGATTTAATGGTAGCTGTCTATTGGTGGTGGGAGATGGCGAGATTGAGAGAGAGAGGGATAGAGAGAGAGAGTTAGAGAGAGAGAGAGAGAGAGAGAGAGAGAGAGAGAGAGAGAGAGAGAGAGAGAGAGAGAGAGAGAGAGCTGTATTAACAGTCAGCGGGAGATTAGTAACAAAATCATTTAATTGCGCGAGGAGATGCATATTTTGATACGAACGCATAGGCTCGCATAGGCGCGTTAAGTACAGTAAAATATTCGTTCTGGAGGTTTCACAAGTTAAGCAGATCTGACTCAACGCGTTCTGTCGCAACAGTTGCTAACTTTAAGGCAACAGCTGTGTGGCCGAGGGATTAATGTTGATAAGTTTCAGGTATCAGGAATTAAGGGAGCAGAAGGGATAGAGTGGGTTAAAGTAAATACTGGGGAGTATATAATTCATTAGGATAATTTCATTAATTAGCTTTTGTAAAGAGACAGCAGCGTCATGTAGCTTACAGGCCGTGAGTTCAGTTTCATAGTCCCTACTTGCTTGGCCCTATGTCAACCACAGGTGTTTTGGAAGCAGACCGGTTTGTAGAGATTTTCACAATGTAGAAGTGTCGGTCCTTCAGAAAGCACTGACAAACTGCTGGACGTAACACTGCCCGGAAAATCCCAAATAGCCAAATAATGCTAGGGTTGACTGTGACGTCTTGTAAAGGACATGCAACTATCTTTATTAAGGAGGCATTAATTTGTAAACAATGTTGAGTAAAGAACTCTTTCCCATGCCTTGCGGTGTTTTGGGTACATACATCTCTATAGGACATGCAGCGCTGAATGGGTAACTAACTGCCATCTACCGCCTGTAGTACCTTGAGGTGTAGGAGAGGCGGGTCTTGACCCTGAGGAATTCAGGACGCCTGGCTAACGGTTAATGTGGTCAATATCACACCAATAAACTTGACTTCCCAGATCATTTCCTGGTACTCATTTCAGGCTGCCTCGACCTGGCAAACCAGGTCAATGATATTTGTTAAATCTCTGTCTCAAGGAGAATTTGAACCCATTACAACCAGGCCGGCGGGCTAGCGTGCTAGCCACTGCACTACTTTTTTTATGTTGCATATCCCTTACAGGACGTTGCAGTCGACACGAGCATTATTTGGCTGCTGTTGATGTACTAGGCAAGATTACTTACGCTCAATAGTTTGCCATTGCTTTCTGAGCGACCGGCTCACATAACCCGTAAGTTACCAGCGCGGCGAGAACCGCTACCGATTCTGCAACTGCACTACAACAACTCAGTAAATTGTGGGTATTCTTCCTCTGTCTTCGTCCCCCAGCGGAGCAAAGGTCCTCAACCACATAATGCCAAGCTCTTGGTAGACTTGCTTAAGATTGGCTGGATTTTGCAGCTAAGTTTTCTGTGGCATGGGGTGGCGAGTCCCACGCCAACCTTCCTTAGTCACCTCTTTTAGAGAGAGAGAGAGAGAGAGAGAGAGAGAGAGAGAGAGAGAGAGAGAGAGAGAGAGAGAGAGAGAGAGCAGTATTAATAGTCAGCGGGAGATAAGTAACAAAATCATTTAATGGCGCCAGGAGGTGCATATTTTGATACGGACGCATAGGCGTGTTAACTACAGTAGAATATTCGTTCTCGAGGTTTCACAAGTTAAGCAGATCTGACTCAACGCTTTTTGTCCCAAGGCATGGCAGCTTAAAGTGTTACTATAGTTGCTTCCACTGAGAACCCCAGTAACACATGGGTGAAATATTATGTATATTTTGTTATTATATAATGCGTAGACACAGAGCAGGCACAAGGAGTTGGAGGAAACAATTGACTGCTATTTAAAGATGTATATAGTTTCACATACATATATGTAGACTTTTAGAAGAACTTAAAACAGACGCCATAAACAACATTTCTTGTCTGGCATATTGTTCTGCATCTCATCAGGTGCATACTGCAGTTGTAGATCATATGAAGTGGATAGCAAATAATCCCTTAGCTAAACTACTAAGTACATAGTTGCTGAGGATATTGCTCGACTACGGAGAACAGTATCCCCACGGAAGCTTAAGATGTAACAGGAAATCCTTCTGGAGAAAACATTTTCCGCATTCGAACAATGGTATTTTTTTTTTGGTCATCTGGTAGGACATTTTTTTTATTTTGCGCTCGCTCGCTTTGAACTCAAGCGTAGTCCATTCATACTACTTCCAGTAATGCTGGACTGAATTTTTGTGTGGATTAGCTTTCCCTGTTAACAGTGTCTCTCGCCATCAGGCGAACCCACTCTGACTTCACAGGTACTTGCAATTTACGCACCCAAGTCAAGGACGACAGGTTAGTATTTTAGTCCAGCTTTCCAGTGTAGTGGTTGAACCCCTTACCTCGGCATTGGCACACCGGATGTTTAAGAACATGCATTCTTATCCATTCGGCCATGCTGACCTGCTCATAGGACATTTGAAAGATGTTGTCCCGATGCCTTTCATTGGCAGGGAAGGCCTGTTTTTGAGTAATACCACACAGCCTTTCAAGGCAGCATTCACCTGCAACAGCCAAACCTAATTAGAATACAGGAGCAACAGAATGAACAACACACAAGCTCGTTTTTATTCTTACATGTCCTTGCAGGTTCTGTGTCTTCAGTAGATACATTTACTTCACAATGTTGCATGTCCTTGTAGGTTCTGTGTCTTCAGTAGATACATTTACTTCACAATGTTGCATGTCCTTGCAGGTTCTGTGTCTTCAGTAGATACATTTACTTCACAATGTTGCATGTCCTTGCAGGTTCTGTGTCTTCAGTAGATACATTTACTTCACAATGTTGCATGTCCTTGCAGGTTCTGTGTCTTCAGTAGATACATTTACTTCACAATGTTGCATGTCCTTGCAGGTTCTGTGTCTTCAGTAGATACATTTACTTCACAATGTTGCATGTCCTTGCAGGTTCTGTCTCTTCAGTAGATACATTTACTTCACAATGTTGCATGTCCTTGCAGGTTCTGTGTGTTCAGTAGATACATTTACTTCACAATGTTGCATGTCCTTGCAGGTTCTGTGTGTTCAGTAGATACATTTACTTCACAATGTTGCATGTCCTTGCAGGTTCTGTGTGTTCAGTAGATACATTTACTTCACAATGTTGCATGTCCTTGCAGGTTCTGTGTCTTCAGTAGATACATTTACTTCACAATGTTGCATGTCCTTGCAGGTTCTGTGTCTTCAGTAGATACATTTACTTCACAATGTTGCATGTCCTTGCAGGTTCTGTGTCTTCAGTAGATACATTTACTTCACAATGTTGCATGTCCTTGTAGGTTCTGTGTCTTCAGTAGATACATTTACTTCACAATGTTGCATGTCCTTGCAGGTTCTGTGTCTTCAGTAGATACATTTACTTCACAATGTTGCATGTCCTTGCAGGTTCTGTGTCTTCAGTAGATACATTTACTTCACAATGTTGCATGTCCTTGCAGGTTCTGTGTCTTCAGTAGATACATTTACTTCACAATGTTGCATGTCCTTGCAGGTTCTGTGTGTTCAGTAGATACATTTACTTCACAATGTTGCATGTCCTTGCATGTTCTGTGTCTTCAGTAGATACATTTACTTCACAATGTTGCATGTCCTGTGTGTTCAGTAGATACATTTACTTCACAATGTTGCATGTCCTTGCAGGTCCTGTGTTCAGTAGATACATTTACTTCACAATGTTGCATGTCCTTGCAGGTTCTGTGTGTTCAGTAGATACATTTACTTCACAATGTTGCATATCCTTTGCAGAGCATTGCAATCAACCCCAACGCCAGGTTGATAAACTAAGTAATCTTAAATTCAATTGTTCGCCATTGCATTCTGAATAAATCAAAGCTGACCTCTAACTGACAGGTGTGTGGAATAAACTATACACACAGCACCAGAAGTTTAACTGCAAGCACATTAAGCTTGAGGCCACTCTGACTTCACAGTAGATAACTTTGAATTAAAATTAACACAATTACTGTTAATTCTGCAGGACTGAGGGTTCTCGTGTTTGGGATAAGGTGTTACCATTATTGGTGATGTCATGTACCATAATGATATTGAAAAACAGATTCTGCAGTAGTTGAAACACATAAATAAGGTAACAGACCCACAGAATGACTAACAACAAACCAACAAAGCTTTCATAACTATTTATTGTTTCCATTAATTCTTTACAAGGCCTCTTTGAGTTGTACAGTGATTTGCGAATGTCAAAAATATAGCTGCTTCAAAGCTACCATTAAATACATCAAATATATCTATACTTTGTTCTTGTCAGCAAACTATTACAAATCATGATTTATTCCAACAACACTGTTTCCACTAACAATAGCCTACTCAACACTCATGAAAGGTGCTTAACCTTGGACTGAAGACTCTGTAAGTATAAGGCAATACCTGATTCACTCTGGCACATTACATCAAAGATGTACAAGCTTAGCTGGTTAATAGTCATCTTCATTGCACATATAAACTTTCAGTCTATAATTGCATAGAGACATTCCTCAGTATTTCCCTCAGTGCATCGCGGCTCACACCACAAATTCATTCATGGTAGATTATTCTGCTTTGTCTCCCTGCATGCCACTCTTTTTGGTGTTGCCCCACTTGACTTGTTCTTGCAGTCTGGATAAAGTTGTAGAGTCACACCCCTCACCCAAATCACGTATTTGTTCGGTCTCCCTGAGAGCATTCAGGATGTTAGCCTGATACATTGCTTGTTCACTCCCAGCAGCAGATAAGTCCATAAGCCTACCTGCTTATTTGTTTCCTCTGACACCCACATGTCCTGGCACAGAACTGATGCAGATGTTAATCAGTCTCCTCCTCCTCAGAGCTTCCAGCAATAGCCTTCTAGCCCAGCCCATCTCAGTACTTCATGGAGTTGCTGAGTAATCATGCATTGGTGAACATTACAAGCTTGTAAATACTTGTAAAAACTTAGGTTCATCACCAACTTGATACTAAAGGATAACAAGAAATGTTAATTAATGTTAAAATAATACTTTATGTTCTGACTCTGTGTCAATGGATGCTGCACCAGATATTCACCACGGATTTGGTTATGAGATGATATCACCCTGGGACGTGTTTTCACAAATCACAGCTTTTACTTCTGTCTCAACGACCTTCAAGTTTTGTTGTTTGCATTCTCTGCCTAGTCTAGCGTACACTCAGATATACTGACCACACACTTCTGGCCCTGACACCCATTCTTCACCAGGTCCTATGTCCTCTAGTGAACACACCTGTATTAGGTATATGGAGCTACTCCCTGACTTGTACAGACCAGTTGGCAATGGATGTGGTCACTGTCACCCTTACTCCCTATGACATTTCCCGGTACCCATTTTAGGCTGTGACGACCTGGCAGCCCAGATCTAATTTTTAAAATCTGCAGTGATAGGGATTTGAACACATGACCATTGGGAACGGCTGGCCGAGTGGCTAAGAATGCCGGGATTTCCTTCGGGAGACCCAGGTTTGAATCCTCGGTAAGGTGTGGATTTGTTTGTCGGGGGCAAACCAAAAAATCCTAACCCGCACAGTTCGTAGCGATTGCACCAGCCAGGCGGCCTTAATTCCTCAAGCTCAAGAACCCCCCCCCCCCACCTTCCTGCCCTACATTGCAAGGTACTATAGGCAGTAGATGAATTTTTTTTCATAACAGGCCATTAGACTGGCATTTAGGCATCCTAGCCACGGCACTATTCTAGCCCCCTTATTACACTGTGACAGAATAGGACAGCATGTTTCCTAAATGTGTGTCATCTTGTGAGCATAAATTAACAAATGCTGATAGAATGGCCATTTTAATGTCAAACACCTGTGTACACTGTACAAAAACTTCTATGGTTAAATGCAATAACAAAAAGAACAAAACTGAATTTTAAAAAATGGAGGAGATGTACCATTTTGTTATTGACTCCAGATTATGATACTATATGCTTTTGTTATGACAGGCAAAATAAGTGCCTAAAACTGATGGCAAACATCTGAAAAATGACTATAAACAATATAAAATATAACAGTGGACATACAGTGAACAACCACTGTTAAGTATACTCCTTGATCTGCCCCATGAGATGTTTTGGCTAGCTTTGTTACTAGATTGTAAATAGTTTCAATTGAGCTATATAGCACATAGTAATAGTAATGTGGGAAAGATGTGGCAAACCTAGAGAGAAAGAAATATCCAAGAAAATGTGAATTTAAGCACAATTATTACAAATGCCGGTCGCAATGTATTCTTTCAAATTACAGAAAAAATTAATGATTTATAATAAATTTTTCATTTATTCTCTTAAAAAGCTTACAACAAGTAGATATATTAGATAAGGACTGTAATTAATTGTCCACATTAAAATGAATGCCAGTAGACAAATGAAGTCAAGCACTTATACACAAAATTATGTTTCCAGTCCATGTATGTTGCTGTTTTCTGTAAAAATGTTACACATGTTGAACTTTTTATCAAAATCTACAGTGTCATTACAAAATGCACTGTTAATTTTCACCTATTTAAACACCATTTGTGGGTGTCAACATTTCATGTTTTGACTACTGAACCAACATCCTTTCCACATGGCACTTTATTAATGCAATTATATTAAATAATAAACTGACTAAGTGTCTTTAAGAGTCATTTTGTAAAGTATATAAAGATGAACATAATAATTATGAAGACACAAATTGTACAAGATTTTTTTTACAGCAGTTAATTGCTAGAATACTGCACAAGTTATGAACCAGACTGGGGTGTATGCAATGAAAAGTAAATAAAGTATTTCCTGTATATATAAAGCACGTTTCTGGAATGAGAGATTGTTTTGGTTTCATGTAACTTTCAATATAACCATGTTTCTAATTTTATGCCAACCAGATATTAAGTCTGCAAATACATGATCTGCCCTGAAATACCTGTTAACAAAATCCCATTAAAATCAGAACACTAGTGAGGAATTATGTTGAATCTGCAGAATGATGAGAACACTGGGGACTCATAAAAAGCATAATGAAAATATCTTGAAGGACATTAACTCATAAAGTTAACTGGTTACTCGCATCAGAAGAAGACAACAACCATTCTATGGGCACATTATGAGAGAGGAAAGGCTCATGAGTACTTCATGAGAACGGGAAATTTGGACGAGTGAAGAAGCAGGGGACACATAAGAGAAGATACTAGACAGTTTGGCATCATGGCATCTGTATGAAAAATGACAGCATACAAGACAGAAAGCTGTGACAAGACGTAATGACCCACAACAAATGGCATGGATTATAAGAAGAAAACTCTCATACTGTCGTGGCATATTGGGGATTATGGTACCAGGCTCGTATTTTCTTGAAAAAGTGTGGCACATTAGAATCATGCCAGAAGCATTAACTTCCAAAGCATTTTCTGGTACCCACTGTATGAAGCTGGGCCAACATTGGTGCCACACGGCCACAGAAGAATCCTGCCTTGGGAGAGGGAGGAAGAAAGAAGGGTTTGAACCCAAGACCACAGGAGCAGCAGGCAAGTGCACTGGCCAATATGCTGCGACAGCTTCACAAGATCAAGATCAAAATCAATTGCCTGAAACATACTGTTGTCTTCTTCAATACCATTCCTCTCATAGAAATATCTGGTGCCTGTTTTACCAAACTGGTTCAAACACTTGGCTTTGTGTCAGAAGAGACAGAAACCCAATTCCTTACAGTGGACGTTGTATTTCAATCACTGTACTAGCAAGCCGGTGTCCAAACAAGTATGCTACCACTGACTGAAGTATAAATATGTGTATTCTTGACAAAAATTACAATATTAAAATTAATGGTGACATGAAAAGAAAAAAAAAAAAAAATATATATATATATATATATATATATATATATATATATATATATATATATATATATATATATATATATATATATCATAAGCTAATATTGAAAGAAAAATATAATGTCAAACTGTAACTGATTCCCCTCAAAGAAGCCATGATTTGCCACTTTTCCATTAAAAACAAAATTAAAACATTAACGATGAGATAAATGGGGATAATGGCACACATGAACAATTACTAATAATGATGGTAGTGACATAATAAGAATAAATGGAGACAACAGCAAAAGATGATTGGAAGTACATGCAATCAAATCCATACATCATCTGGTTACAACAACTACACGTTAATGGATCAAAATAATGAGAAAATAACAAAACTTAAAGGTGTTGGATTATTAATTTTCCTATGTGTAAAAATGCATTGAAATACCCGAAAGAAATACTATCTTGTTTATATTATTTCAGCATTAATGACAAGTTAAATCAGATCAGTCAAATCAGTAATTACTGCACATTTTGGACAATAAGACTGGGTTTCTCCATTCATAATTGTACTGTAATTATTCTTCTAATATCCTGATTTTCTTCTACAGTGGAAACAAGAGCAAGGATTTATTGTTACAAAAATGAGTGTTAAGTAGAACAAAAGTAAAAATGTGTACCTGCAAGAAACGAGTATATTGTGGAGAACAATACAAGAGATGCTGAAAGCAACAAAGGCGTCATTCATGAGGACTATGAAAAAATATGGAAATAATATAATTCTGAGAGTTACATTTCCTACATGTAACAGAAAACATATATGTGTTAACGGAGGAAGTTGAAAAATAATTTATCTACAGAATTAAAATTAGAATATAATTCATCTTGGAATATTAATTTCTGAAATCCATATTACTTCATTTATTCTTCCCTTTCCCAACCTAAATTAAAAATATATGTTTCCTTTTCTAAATATTTTAACCGCAAAATAATTTAGATCTAGTACATATTTTTTTTATAATAATACCAAAAACAATACACTGACACATTTACAATGGTAAACAATTTCTAGAAAGATCCACTGTGTTAATGTTGGATTACTAGTGGACATAACAAAAGTGTAAAAAAATGGATTCATTACTGAGCTATTCATATAAGAAGCATGTATCAAAGAAAACATAGGGATGACTCAATACTGATCATCTGTTAAATTCTACCAGACAGAATGTGAAAACAAGATATCGCTTCCAGATTCCCCCTCATCAGAACTAGACAGCAGAGGCCTCAAATCAAACTTCGCTCTGCCCAAATAAAATTTGCAAAGAATTTTGCCTGCAGTAAAAATTATTCATGTTGGCAAGTTCATAAATCTGCTGATGTTTCATATAATTTCATATAACCACAGAATTTCTGTAACCAGTATGATGAAAATGTATTCAAAATTTTGAGACCAACAACATATTTAAGCAATTTTGTTTCCCAAAGATGGTCACTGCAGGTGAAGAAAGATTATTAAGTAAACATCTCCCAAACCAACAGTTACAACTTAACCCAGTTACACCACTTCATATTCCTTCCTGATTGCTCGGGCTAGGCAGCAGGCAAACAAAATGCCAATAATCTGGAACAAAGAACATTTCAGTTACAGCAACAGCAGTGCTGTTTCAATTAAACCATAATACATTTCTGACAACATGGTATGGCTTCTTATATCAAATATCATTTCCATTTTTGTGTGTGCATTCGCTCGATGTGAATTCACGCAGTGTCCACAAATGAGCTGCTACATCTAGTGCACTGGACTGACTATTGCGTGTGGATTAGCTTTCCCTATTACCAGTGTCCTTTGCCACTCTGACTTCTGAGGTACTTGCAATTTTCCAAGTCAAGGACAAGAAGTCCACATTTTAGTCCAACTGACCAGTGATGGGGTTGAACTCGCTACCTCAGCATCAGCTGACCGCACATTTAAATTAGAGCAAGAACTCTTATCCAATCGGGCATGCTATTTTTTTTTTTGCGCTCGCTCGCTGTGAACTCAAACATATGCCAACACACTATTTATAGTAGTGAAGGACTGAATTTTGCGTTTGGATTAGCTTTCCCTATTAACAGTGTCCATCAGGCGAATCCACTCCAACTTCAGAGGTACTTGTAATTTACGTCGCCAAGTCAAGGACGACAAGTCAAAATTTTAGTCCACCTGTCCGGTGTAGGGGTTGAACCGCACACCTCGACATCAGCACACCGGATGCTTAAGAACACACGTTCTTACGCATTTGGCCATGTGGACCTGCAGGCATGCTATGACTTAAATTATTTTTAATGCATAACATTACTCACATGACATTTTGAGGAGGACTATTTTCTGTCCATGCTTAATACAAGACTAGACACTCACCTGTTCTATAACTTGGTGCATGGAAACAATGTTGCAATACTTGAATCTGACATGTCCAATCATTTATGATGGGAGACCAGTATTTGGAGTTGATATTTTCAATCACATTTATGATGGGGAGACCAGTATCTGGTGTAGATATTTCCAATAATTTGTGAAGGGAGATCAACACTCATTATCATCATCATGTGCCCTTCCAACTGACATAGGCATCCATGTCTCTCAACAGATCTCGGCCCTGGTGTTCTGGATCGACTCTGCTGATGATATTCCTCCATGCCACTGTCTCAGTCCATCCAACATCATTTATTCTCAGTCTGTCTCTGCCTCTTTTCCCACTGATTTTTCTAGTTGTGATAATGTTTTCCCACGCTTTTCTTCTCATGACATGACCAAAGAAACAATCTGTCTCTTTCTTATAGTTGAATATCATATTCTACTTCTGAATGTAAACTTGCCTAGGAAATCACAAACAGCAAAAAATGCTAGGGTTGACTGCGACATCCTGTAAAGGACAAGCAACTAACATTTTTTCAAATATATTTTTATTAGTTTTTCATTAGCCTATTTCAGGTAATCATTGTTAGTTACTTTGGCAGTCCAAGGAATTTGCAACATTCATCTCCGGAACCACATCTCTGTTTACAAACCCAAATTTGCCTACCTAGGGTTTATTTAAATCAATGACCCCGGGTCAGCGAGCAAGTGTCTAGCCACTACGCTACAGAGGCTTCCAAATTATAAATAGTTAAAACAAATGACTGATGGATGGAAGTTAGACACTTTTGATCTTACGCACAATGATTATAAATAACTTACCTGAACAAATGCAAAGCCTATGCCAACACCGCCTATGATGGCAACTTGATCCTGAAGCCAATCTTCAAATTTCGAAGCACAGCCCTGTGGACACCCAAATGTATAAACTTCTATAGCTGTTCGAAAACTAAACATGCTCAAAAACGAAAACAAATACAGCGGAGACCTGATAAGGTGAACTTAGCTGGGACCTTAGAAATAGTTCTTCTTATCAGAAATTCCTCTTATAAGAGATCAAGCATATAATAATGAATTTACAATTTACAATACAATACTGTTCTTCACAATAGAAATTCGCCACATCCGAGATCGCCTTAAGCGGTTTTCACTGTACATTTTACATCCAAATCTAAATCATTCTAACTCTAAATCTAACAACAATTAATCCCAAACATCATCATCCATCACATATCATGCCTGACTATGCAGGAACTTATGTTCCTACACAAGCGTGCCCAACGTCTTCTTGAAATGTTTGACTGTTGATTCAGAATTGGAGGCCCAAAAGCTGATACACAAAAATGCCGACATGGATGGTGTAGTAGTTACATTAATGGTTCTGTGTATCGTGTTGAGAAAATGGCTGAGAATTCTTGGAGTCAAGGGGCAGGTCATTGCTGAGCAGAATCTAAATGGTTTGAATGGGCCAAGTCACAAAAACAACTTATCATAAAAATCATAAAGAGACAGTTGTCTTTTTTTATTTTTTTTTTTTTTGGGGGGGGGGGGGGCACATTATGACAGAGAAACAACTGTAATATGTTGTGAATACTAGAACGATTTATGAAGAGAGATAGAGAGAAGATTCTAGATGGTCTTTTGTCATGGCACAGAAAGGTAACCGCACACAAACATACATCCTGTTGAAGATTACAAGGTGTGGAGAAGCATGATCACCCATGCCAGCTGACACAGCATTTGATATACGTTCTCATTATGGTCTCTGAAGTACCAAAATAAAATCGTTTTTTTTTTTAAATAAAATTTTTATTAAAGGGGGTTGTTTGAAGGTGAAAGCATAGACTTCATTGCACCAGGTTTCATCTCGTATGCTTCGGCCTGTTTCCATAGAGTGGTCTGCGGAAAGAATTGCACAGAACATGAACTCTGTAGCGCCGGCAACTACTCCCACAAGTCTCTGAGAAAACTGAACATGTAAATGGACTAACGGAGACCAGAAATGAACCCATGACCTTCAGAGGGCAAGTCAGGCGGTTTAACCACTTCCCCAGAGACCCCTTAATAATGCAAAATTTAAAATTAAGACGTAATAAACACGATCAAATGTTTCAGCCACAAATTCCTTGGCGATTAAAAGACACATCAGTATTTAAGTGGAAAAGACAGGGGTTAACCATTTAAAAAAGAAAAAGAGATAAACTAAATCAAAATATAATTTGGTGTGATATAGAAATTAAATGGTGCAATAATAATAAAGTCCATAAACTACTAGTGAAAAACACATATGAAATGAAAAGAACATGTCAATAAAAGCAATAACAATTAATATATAATAGTGAAAATAAACTAGAAACCCATCAATAAGCCATAATAAAAACATTAAACTGCGGGCTAGTATATGGGAAGTTTGTTAAGCTTTGCGCCAGTACGGTCATATTCACTTGAGGATTATGTGAACATTTAGTGCGAAGGATGCTAATTTCACATTAACAACATTTACAACCCAAAAACACAGATCAATATATAACACAATGTGGTGGGAATAATATTATACTACATCTGCATAATACCTAACATATTTATACAGAAATTGCTAACTGCATTACATAGGTAAAGGTGGTCCAACAGCAGATATGCTGTTGTGATATGTGTTAGGTCTTCATACATTCTAAGCCATTAATATGAGGTGAGGTAGGCAGTTCATTTTCTCACTACCTTCCCACCCCAGAAAATGTCCAGTAAATTATGTCTGGTACCCATTTAATGAAGCTGGATTAACCCCAGAGCTGTACTGGTCAGAAAAATATAATGATGCAACTGCCAGAGATTGAATCAGAACCACTGTCTCCACAGGCAAAAATACTAACCACTATGCCACCAGAACTTCCCTACTATTTAGACAAACAACTGAAAGGCATAGCCAGTGGGTTCGAAACTTGATTACATGACTCCCCAGACCACCTGCGCTCTTTTTTCAATCCCTCCACGGGATGACCGGCAAAAACTTCAGTTTTAACATTTAGATTTAACTTCTTTTTTGTGTGTGCTTCATAAGAGCATTTTTAAAATATACTTTTTAACTGATTCAGCACCCAAAAAACAGAAGATTTAGACCAATCATGGTGCACAATCAAATGAACCAGTATTACAATGTAAATTTCCATTCGATGAGCATTAAAATTGTGAATGATACCGGGAAATGGAACAAATAACACGATGACCCTAGTCTGGCAATATATCGCCCGTCTGTCCAAATGGGATACACATTTGGAGATATATTATCCTTCGGCGTAGAATCAGTTAATGTAAATAAAAACAAGCACATTTTGACACTGTGTTGACATACAAGAACAAAAATGTACATAAAAGTGCCTTTTGAAAACCCTTAAGGTAAAACATGACAAAATGACAGCTCTGCATTGAATGTCAGCTGTAGTAAATCTCCAACACCCTCTGTCCAGTATCTTCACACACACTCGTACATGGGTCTCCTAGGACACTGCTCAGTGTTATCTACCCACAGTAATGCTGTCTTCCTCTTGCATGCTTCCCCTCCACTCATCCCTCCAGAGAATCATTAACGTGCAGCTGCCTCTCTTTACATGGCCAAAGTACCTTAACTGTCTAACCTGGGATCGCATTCAGTAATGTTTTCTTGTTTGTTTACTTTTCTTTCCATGATTTTCCTCTTATACATCTCTATTATCACATTCTGAAAGCTTCAGTGTTACCTTCACATTGTTAATTAATTCACTGTCCATGATTCTGCACCATAAAATAATGTGGATACATTTGATGACTCAACTGAAATGTGTTAACTTACCTCAGTATAAATATTAGTAATCACATCTGTTTTACAATTATCCTGTTTGATACAGCAGGATTCTGGAACTTTAAGATGGCTATCATCCCAGTCAGTAGAGTTTCTCACACCACAGCATTTAAACTGAGTAGACAAAGAAACCATTTGTTACAATTTGAAAAAAAAAAAAAACTTCTGTCACATTATAATTATTCATATTTTCTTATTACTGAGCTGGTGATTTCATTGTAGCAAATATATCACTACAGAAACTATCATTGTGAGAAACACATCACTACATAAGCTATCATTGTGAGAAACATATCACTACAGAAACCATCTTTGTGAGAAACACACCACTATCGGAAAACCTGGTATACAGGAACGACATTGTAGTGCTCCAGGAGACGAGACTGGGTGATCAGTTACTCCAAATTGCTGGCTTCAAATGTTTCTACAACAGGCGACATCTGAGCTAGACATGTCCGGCTGGGACAGTGATGACATAGAAATACAGGCGGCTAGAGTTCAATCCGGTCTACCATTCATGTTGGTTAATATTTATGACCATAACGTGAGTGTGGATTCCCAAACGTGGCAGTGCTTAAGTGACATATTAGGTCACGAGAGAAATGTTATTTTCTGTGGCGATTTCAATGCTAAAGGCAGATCATGGGAAAATATTTCCTCCAACACACAGGGAGAGGAGCTTGAGACTGCACTTGAAACCATTGACCTGGTTTGTATCAACAATGGCAGTGTCACCAGGACAGCAAGTCGTCCAGGTGATGAGGACAGTGCTATTGATCTGGCTCTGGTTTCTCCTTCACTCACTACAGTGTGTAGATGGAGTGTCCTAGGGTACCACGGCAGCGACCACCAGCCTTGCAGCATGTTGGTGGAGAAAGGCAGAACCAGGCAGCACAAGTCAACGGTCAAGACTTCAAGACGGTCAGTATGACAGTACAGGGCAAGATGTGGTGAGTGAAATAAGGCGCGACAAGCGCAGAAAGCTTCTGGGCAGGAAATAAATCTGACAGCAGCCACCTTGGTGGAATTTTGAGGGGAAAAGGCCTGGGTGGATTAGCGTAGTGCTGTAAGGAAATGGCAAAATGCCAAGAAGAACAGAGTTGCCCACCCTAGTCCCTGCATGCACTTAGAAAGAGAATTTTAAATTTAGTAAGAGAGATGCACACAAAAGTAAGCTATTTTTTTTTTAAAAACCTGGTTACGGTGGTTAAAAGTGAAAAATGGGCAGACGTATGTCAAAGCATAAGCACAGATAAGTCACTGAAACTGTTCTGGTGACTAGATAAAAGCATGAGTGGGGTAATCAAGAATAAGAGTATTCCTGACTTCTGACCTCATCTGGCAGAGGACTGACGAGAATAAGGGCAAAGCCCTCTTCGAACACTATCTAAAGCAGAGCAACCAGAATGACACGAGAGGCCGAAATCTTGCCAAGGAGGTCACCTCAGATAGGTGCAAGGCCCAGAACATTTTGGAAGAAGACACAGTGACAGTGAAAGAAATCAAGGCTATGCTTCGATGATAAAAAAAACAGCGCTCTAGGGCCAGATGGCATAAGGTATGATGACATCAATAGGTGTACCGACAACGAGCTAGAGAAACTAGCAGACATGTACAACAACAGTATAGGGAGTTAGTTAGTTAGTTAGTTAGTCGCAGTTCCAACTTCACAGCAACGGGTCATCCCCATTATGCTCCGTTCCTGTGCCAGTGATTATCACACAAAATGCTCCACACTGCCCAATGTGAAAAGTGGAAAAGACAGGAGTCTCGACAAACAACAGCCCGCACAGATCTCTGTGCATAATGCCGCCGCCAGAATGTCAACACAATAGTCCCCCACAAAACATCCAGTTCATTTCTGATGGAATCAGCAGTCATTTTCCCATCTGGATGTTTCCTAGATGTTCACCCAGTCCACGAAATACAGTTCATCGTCGACGGTAGTGGCAGTCAACCAGAAGCCCAGCAGCCACGCATTTCTGCATAAGGCAAAAACCGGTCAACTCTGGGACATAGCCTTCCGCCATCGCTCCGAACATGCAGTCACGTTCCAAAAAACCTCGAGCAGGTTAAAAAGCATTTCACACGAAATTCACAGCTCACAGTGTCGCGCCACGCACTCACTCAGTAGCAGGGCGACGGAACCATCAAGCCTCCTTAGTCGCCTCTTACGACATGCTTGGTAGGGTGCTGCCACGTTTGGGAATCCACACTCACGTTATGGTCATAATAATGGTCATAGTATAGGGAGTGCTAGCACCAAGGAGGAGTGGTTACACAGCTATCTGATTCCCTTGCCGAAGCCTGGCAAAGACCGCACAAAAATTCAGGGATATCGAGTAATAACCATGCAGAATACAATAGGCAAGCTGCTGGAGAAATTAACTGCCAGAAAAATGACAAGCCAGCTAGAGAAGCAAGGTGTTTTCCCACCTACCCTGGGAGGATACAGTGCAAAAAGAGAAACCTGGACCAATGCAGCAGGTTTTGCCCATGATTCTATGAAAGTTTCCACTCAGGCATTGAAACATTTGCTGCAGCGATTTATCTTGAGGATGTGTACAACAGAGTACCATTGGATTTTGTAATGCTTCAGCTTCTTTAACTCAAGATAAGTCCTTTCCTCCTTAGTTGGATCGCTGCAGCCCTCTTCCAACGGAAAGTAGTTTTTAGATGTGGCAGCCAGACTTCGGAACCAACAACAATATATCTGTCTCTGCTGTCATTTGTTCTTGTGTCTCATTCACATCATCACAGTCAGTCATATCATACATTCCAATGCAGTATTCCTTCCATCTTTCTAGAAATTTTCTAGATTCTGTTAGAGTATTTCCCAACGTATCACAAATAACAGTTAATTGACGTTGAACATTTCTTGTCAATAACTTCATTTCTTTGAACATTTTGTAATCTCTTCCATTCTTATAATACTGCTCTATTCTGGTACAACAATCTTGTATATACTGGTTTTTGTCCCTGATTGTGTTCTTTCTTATTTCTTGTGTTAAAGATTTATACCTCATCCTGCTGTTATCAGTTTCTCCTTCTTTTTGTTTTAGTTCCCTTAGTTGTTTTATTAATTCTAACATGTCTGGTGTAATTCTTTTGTCGGAATTAGATCTTTGGCCGCTGTTATCAAGATATCTCTAGCGTAGCTGCCAATTCATCAGGTGTCATTTCCTCCTGTATAGCCATCAAGAACCAAAACGAATCCAAACTACTATGTTCTATGCATCTGGTATTTTTGTGAGATCAAACTGAAGTGACCTTGGTCCTCGGGTAAGCTTTTTGAGTTTTACTTTCACGTCCACTTCTAATAACTGATGATCTGTATCACACACAGTCTGCACTTCGTGGGGTTTTTGCTGATGTTATACTTGATCTCCATCTTCATTGTATTAAAATATAATCTATCTGGTTTTTGGTAGTACTGTCCAGGGACTTCAATGTGAAGAGTCTTCTTGGATGTTGTTTAAAAAGTGTGTTGATTATCGTTACTCATTTTCTGTGCAAAATTCAATTAATTTGTCACCTGCATCTTTTGCTGTTTCCCAATCCAAATCTTCCTAAAACATGTCTCTCATTTTCAGCTCTTCCTGTACCAACTTTTGCATTAAAATATCCCATTATTATTGTTATGTCATTATTACCAATCTTATCTAATGCGTGGTGTGACCCTGTGAGCTGTGAATTTTGTGTGGAGTGTTTTTACATCTGTCCGCGGTTGTTGGTGGCATGAACTGCATGTTTGGAACGATGGCAGCCGGCTATTGGTGAATTGACTGGTTTGCCTTTTTGATTCACGAGTGCATTTTCAGGAGACTCCAGGGAGTCGTCGCTGGAGCTATGGAGTTTGTGCTTTGTATGGCGCTTTCGGCGAAAAGAGCCCGAGCCACATGGGATAAAACCCGGGTCAATGAAGTCTTTCTGGTGACTGCTGATTCCACCAACGATGAACTGTTTTTCGTGGAGGACTTTTGTGTTGGCATTCTTGGGCGGCATTATGCACAGTGTATCTGTGCGGGCTGTTGGCTTGTCGAGACTCCTGTCTATTCCATTGTTCACATAGGGCAGTGAGGAGCATTTTGTGTGATATTCACTAGCACAGGAACGGAGCAAAATGGGGATGACCCGTTGCCGTGAAGTTGGAACCGCGACTAACTAACTAACTTATTTAATGTGTCCTGCAGTTTGTTGTAAAAATCTTCAATTTCATCCTCCTCTGCTGTTGATGTAGGTGCATATATCTGTATAAAAGTTGTAATTTTTTATTTAAGTCTGATAATGACGATTTGATCATTAACAGGGTTATATCAAGTTAATGCTTTCACTGTTGTTTTATCTCAACAAAATACCACTCCATTCCGGCCTCTAACGTCTCTACCCGAATATATGAAAAGACTTCCATTTTTATTTTTAAAATGTCCCATGCCTCTCCAGCGATGTTCACAAATTCCTAAAATTTGAATATTTAATCTCTCAATCTCATCAGATACTACCTTAAGCTTTCCCTCATACAGACTTCTCACATTCCACTTTCCTAATCTCACTCTGCTTTATAGTCTGACACATGGTGTCATATGCTAATATATCACTACAGACATAATCACTGTGTGAAATACATCACTACAGATGACATCACAGTAGAAATCAGACAGCTGAACATATTCGACAAGAATGCTACTCACACCATCATTCTAAACTTAGCCCACAGAGACAAACATCAACGCAAAGATATTTGGAAGCCACAATGAGCTCTAAATACAGCAACATATACCAAAACAAAACTCATTTCTTGTGAAAGAAAAAAAACATCAATACTGTATTAACATGTCTCATCACAGAGAAGACTATCCTCCGAAAGGGGGGGGGGGGCATGAAGGATCCATTGGTTCCCATACGTCGACGACCTTATCCGCCCAACCGACCATGACTTCAGCCGAACGACCGAGCTGGGCATGCGTCTGTGGTAAAAGCTTCCGGCGAATTAGAATTCACGCTGGATGAAAGAAGTGCGAGAGTACGTCACAGGAGGCACGACAACACTCCCATGAATGGGATATTCATAAGACGCAAGAGGATCTTAGCCAGGGAGAATCCCACAGTGCTGAGAAGACTCAAGTCGATGTCCCCTGTGACGCACTCAAGCAACCTTTAGAGACTCTCAGGGTGAAGATCAAGTTCCCCAATGCCACAGAGAAGGCACAGTGGGCACGATTAGATGAGACGCTGTCCCGTGTTTTAGAGGAAGAGCTAAAACACAAGTCCCTAGAAGGGAAATTGCAAAAGTTCAGAGAGATTGTATACTTCCACTCACTGATTCAATTTGGTAACAGCGAAAGGAAAGAAGCAGCTAGTCCACAGAAGACCAGGTGGCAGAAGCTGCTGGAGGAAGTAAGAGCACAGAGGAAAGTCGCTCGGAAACGGTACAAAACAGAGGCCGATCATGAGAAAGAGGGCTTGCGCCAAGTGTGGCAACTTCTGAAAGCCAGGCACAATGCTCTATATCGAGCGGAACGGTTCTACAGGAACAGGCGGAAAACCTAAGAGACGTGAGAGATTCTTCTGGGAACCATACAAGTTTGCACGGGACTTGTTTGAACAGCAACAATCCGCAAAGTGTCAGCAAAGAGGGACTGGAGAACCACCTCATGACGTACTCGTCGAAAATAAAGTTGAATTGAAATGAAAAAAAATAAAAAGAGTCAGTGTGGCTGCCCAACAGGCGCAGCAGGGCCAGTGGTCGTCATGGGAAGCGATAGTGCAGAGATCTCTTACCTGGAATGAAATATGGCGTATGGCACCACTGTGCTTAAGTTTCATCATCCGATCGCTCTACGATGTCTTGCCATCAGCTGCCAACTTGGTCAAGTGGGGGAAAGCCACCAACCCGTCCTGTCCCCTCTGTAAAAAGGTCCAGACAGCAGAGCACGTATTGTCTGCATGTAAAGTTGACCTAACCCAAGGCCAATTCACATGGCGGCACAACAAAGTCCTTACTGAGTTAGCAGCCACAGTGGATGTAGCCAGAATGTAGGCAAACAGAGGGGCCAGGCCGAGCCCACTGGAAATTTACTTCGCTCGAGCCGGGCAGCAACGCAGAGACAACAAAGGCAGCGCTGCCGAATTGCCACTCCCGACCATTTTTGATGGTGCGAGTGACTGGGAACTGACCGTGGATCTAAAGGGTCATGGCAAATACCCTAAGGTGATCCGAAAGTTTGGCTTGCGACCTGACATCATACTTCGCTACTTGTCAGCCAAGCAGCTAACGCTGATTGAGCTGACTGTCCCTTACGAGTCAAATATTGAGGAGCAGCAGACGTACAAGATAGAGAAGTACGATGACATGGTCGCTAGTCTTAAGCTGAAAGGGTACACTGTCAAGCTATTCCACCATAGAGGTAGGAACGAGAGGTCTAGTCTCCCACTCCATGTATGATGTGCTAAAGCAAATGGGCATTAAAGGACACGGGGGAACTCTGGCACAAACACAACTGTGTGAGGCAGCTAAAAAGGCCTCGTGCTGCCTGTGGAATTGTCAGAACCTTGATTGGGACAAGTCTCAAAACTATTATGGTTAAGGCGGTAACTGCAGAATGACTAATAATCTCTCAACTAAGAGCACAAAGTTGCAACATCTCGTGTCAACTCCATAGCCTTCCCTGCGAGCGAGGGTAGTGAATCTAAGTACAGGACTATGCAGTCAAATCATGCAAATGTCGGCCAAGTCCAACCTCCAATTAAGGGCAGTAGTCGTCCGTAAGTCACACTCATTCAGCTGCAGAGACCAAGAGGTGGGTCCAGAAACTAAAAGGAAAAACCGGCTTCCTAGTAAAGTGCGGCACCGTGAACGTGTCACGAAGAAGGAACACGGCAACGGAGACGAATGGAGGCGATAGAGGCCATGGCTGAGGATGAAACAGGCTCCCTACGACCACAGGTGCTAAGGGGCAAGCACAGACTGCACAGACTCTCCTCACTGAGGGAGGGGAGGCTTGAGAGTGGACTTGTTAACAGCTAAGGGGCAAGCACAGACTGCACAGACTCTCCTCTCTGAGGGAGGAGAGGCTTGAGAGTGGACATGTTCACAGCTAAGGGGCAAGCACAGACTGCACAGACTCTCCTCACTGAGGGAGGAGAGGCTTGAGAGTGGACATGGTAACAGCTAAGGGGCAAGCACAACAACAAGGACAACGAAATCGGCCGAATGTCTCGCACAGCAGGATAAAGATGCCCGGAGTCATGACCCGGATGGGCCTGCCCCTAGAGAATGTCAGGAGGATAATGGGCCGAAACATTCGGGGAAGAGGGAACACATCTGATGATCAGAAGCCCCTGCTCCATGACGGAGTTTTTACCACTCAAAAACCAGATTATTCATTATATATTTAACAGTAAAAGTGGGACAGAAGTAGGGGAACATTCATATGAAGTACCAGAAGGCATAATATAATTTGTTAAGATGTAAACAACATTATTCTCAACATCTCTTTTCATTATTTCCAATAATAACAAAAACTCAAAATTGTTTTAAAATAAATCTTTTCAAATTATTGTTCATTTTTTTCTCTTCAAAATTACATAATCATTAGAATTTTAACAGCCTGAGCCATTAGATACAATGTTAACACTCATCATTTTTGTTGTGTGTTTCTATAATGACATCCATACCGTTACTGGTGTGGGACAGAAATAAGAAATAACATACTGATTTTTATGTTATAAAAATAATGTTCATCAAACTGTATTTTAACTCAAATGAGATATAGGAGAAATCTGACAAAAAGAGGAAGAAAGAAGGATGCAAACGAACACAGAGAGAATGACTGTACAGGTATTAACATAACAGAATACACAAACCTCAGACTGGAGTCTATCCCAAGTTCTCTGGGTACTGTCAGAGCTATTGTAGCGGCTCAATGTTGCATTCAGTTTGGCATCAATAGTGTTCTCAATCTGTGGTTTAAAGTATAGTATTATACTGACACAGTAACCTCTAAAATGTTGATACAAATATAGTAACAAGTATGTTATCAAAACCCTTTGACAGTGCAACCTGAAGTTGAAATAATCAAGAAGAGCAAAGCTAGATCTAGTTTCAATTGTATTAGTGTACATAATCAAGGTATAGTTTTAAACTATGTAATACTTTCATGTTATTCTTTTTGTATTTAGCTAAATTTAGTTATTATTTCTCTCTCTGTCTCTCCTGTTTTGTATATGCATGTATGTATGATTATATTCAAGCATGTATGTATGTGTGTATATATGTGTATGCGTGCATGCATGTTTGTGTGTATTAAGTCTCACATAATTTTAGTATGCATTGTTTATATGCTCAGCATTCACATTGCCATGTTTTTGTCTACATAGTGACTGATCACTAATCAGTATTTACATTACATTGTTTTTTTTTCTACATGAATGTAACATGCATAACACATATAATTGATGTGTGAAAGATTAGCGGTAGGAATGGTCATTTTGTTAATCTGACCTGAATGACCATTTTGTGACCTTTTGTTTGTTCTCTTTCTCTCAAATACCCACAGCCCCCAAATGAAAAATGAAACTCACTGCAGCTACTTTTATAACAGGTTTTCTTTCGGTCTAGTTTTGCTACTAACCCATGTATGCATTTAGCACTCCCTGAATTTGTGAAAGAAGCATGACATTCATCACTGAGGATGATTACTTGTTTCGTCCATTAGGTTCTCTAAATATAGTGTCATAGAATTCACAACATTCATCTCAGGAACCACATCTCTGTTGCTTCTAAGGTCTTCCTATATATAGCAATTCAGCACTCTCTTACATCCAATGATAGTGACGTATTGCATAAGATAATTTTCATTTTCTGAAATGCAACTTTTGCTTGCCCTATTCTGTTCTTAATTTAACATCCATCTGATGTTATAGTTGCCCCTAGGTATTTGAATTTGCACTTAGTTAAGCATTTTCTCCATTTCACATTTTGGTGTCACCTTTTAAATTGATGTCACCATTATTACCATTTTCTTGACATTCAAGGAGAGTCCTTTCATTGCACTCTCTGTTACTACATGTCCAACAATTGTAGATCTTTTGCCACCAATACTGCGTCATCTGCATAGCGTACATTGTTTTATAATAACCAACCATTAGTATTCTCGGCTTCTCTTGGGTCTCTCTCAATATTACTTTGCTTTAGAGGGAGAAGAGATCCAGTGACAAAACCTGTCGTACTCTTAGCTTTATTTGTTCATAATTGCCCTCTTTATTTTTCATTTTAATTGCTGCTACTTGGTTCCAGTAAATATTTTTTATAATTCTGAGACCTTTCTTATCAAAGCAATGTTTTCCTGTGGTGAATTTGAATAATGAAGACACAAACCATAGATTTTACGATTTATTGCCTGGCATATTTCGCTGCATCTCGTGAGGTACATACTGCAGAATTCACACAACATGAGTAAAATAACTAGATACATCCTTCAAGCTGAAATACACACATGTTCGCACAGTAATGTCAATTGTCTACCACGGTAATTTTAAACTGACTATCATGTCTTTCTGTCTGCACAAAACTGATGCAGCGAAATATTGCCAGGAAATAAATCGTACAACCTTTCTTATCAATGTTGATATCTTCCAACATTTTAATCAGCTCATCATGTTTTACTTTTCCAGTTTTGTACTATTCAGCACTCCACGTTTAGTGTTTACGGCCACCTTAAACTTTACTGATAATTTTCTGGTCCCCATTTTTATGTTAATGACATGGGAGCCATATGATCTCTTTTATGTTAATGACATAGGAGCCATATGGTCTGTTTTATGTTAATGACATGGGGGACACGTTTTAAACTTTACTGATAATTTTCTGGTCCCCATTTTTATGTTAATGGCATGGCAGCCATGTGGTCTCTTTTATGTTAATGACATGGGAGCCATATGGTCTCTTTTATGTTAATGACATGGGAGTCATGTGGTCTGTTTTATGTTAATGACATGGGAGCCATGTGGTCTGTTTTATGTTAATGTCATGGGAGCCATGTGGTCTCTTTTATGTTGATGACATGGGAGCCATGTGGTCTGTTTTATGTTAATGAAATGGGAGCCATGTGGTCTCTTTTATGTTAATGACATGGGAGCCATGTGGTCTGTTTTATGTTAATGACATGGGAGCCATGTGGTCTGTTTTATGTTAATGACATGGGAGCCATGTGGTCTCTTTTATGTTAATGACTCTCATGTGGTCTGTTTTATGTTAATGACTGGGAGCCATGTGGTCTCTTTTATGTTAATGACATGGGAGCCATGTGGTCTCTTTTATGTTAATGACATGGGAGCCATGTGGTCTGTTTAAGTTAATGACATGGGAGCCATGTGGTCTCTTTTATGTTGATGAGTTAATGACATGAGAGCCAAGTGGTCTCTTTTATGTTGATGACATGAGAGCCATGTGGCCTGTTTTATGTTAATGACATAAGAGCCATGTGGTCTGTTTTATGTTAATGACATGGGAGCCATGTGGTCTGTTTTATGTTAATGACATGGGAGTCATGTGGTCTGTTTTATGTTAATGACATGGGGGATACGTGGTCTGTTTTACGTTAATGAAATGGGAGCCATGTGGTCTGTTTTATGTTAATGACATGGAGGTCATGTGGTCTGTTTTATGTTAATGACATGGGAGCCATGTGGTCTGTTTTATGTTAATGGCATGGCAGCCATGTGGTCTCTTTTATGTTAATGGCATGGCAGCCATGTGGTCTCTTTTATGTTAATGACATGGGAGACATGTGGTCTCTTTTATGTTAATAACATGGGAGCCATGTGGTCTGTTTTATGTTAATGACATGGGAGCCATGTGGTGTGTTTTATGTTAATGACATGGGAGCCATGTGGTCTGTTTTATGTTAATGACATGGGAGCCATGTGGTCTGTTTTATGTTAATGACAAGGGGGACACGTAGTCTCTTTTATGTTAATGAAATGGAGCCATGTGGTCTCTTTTATGTTAATGACATGGGAGCCATGTGGTCTGTTTTATGTTAATGACATGGGAGCCATGTGGTCTGTTTTATGTTAATGACATGGGAGCCATGTGGTCTGTTTTATGTTAATGACTCTCATGTGGTCTGTTTTATGTTAATGACATGGGAGCCATGTGGTCTCTTTTATGTTAATGACATGGGAGCCATGTGGTCTCTTTTATGTTAATGACATGGGAGCCATGTGGTCTGTTTAAGTTAATGACATGGGAGCCATGTGGTCTCTTTTATGTTGATGAGTTAATGACATGAGAGCCAAGTGGTCTCTTTTATGTTGATGACATGAGAGCCATGTGGTCTGTTTTATGTTAATGACATAAGAGCTATGTGGTCTGTTTTATGTTAATGACATGGGAGCCATGTGGTCTGTTTTATGTTAATGACATGGGAGTCATGTGGTCTGTTTTATGTTAATGACATGGGGGATACGTGGTCTGTTTTACGTTAATGAAATGGGAGCCATGTGGTCTGTTTTATGTTAATGACATGGAGGTCATGTGGTCTGTTTTATGTTAATGACATGGGAGCCATGTGGTCTGTTTTATGTTAATGGCATGGCAGCCATGTGGTCTCTTTTATGTTAATGGCATGGCAGCCATGTGGTCTCTTTTATGTTAATGACATGGGAGCCATGTGGTCTCTTTTATGTTAATAACATGGGAGCCATGTGGTCTGTTTTATGTTAATGACATGGGAGTCATGTGGTGTGTTTTATGTTAATGACATGGGAGCCATGTGGTCTCTTTTATGTTAATGACATGGGAGCCACGTGGTCTGTTTTATGTTAATGACAAGGGGGACACGTAGTCTCTTTTATGTTAATGAAATGGAGCCATGTGGTCTGTTTTATGTTAATGAGATGGGGGCCATGTGGTCTCTTTTGTGTTAATGACATGTGAGCCGTGTGGTCTGTTTTATGTTAATGACATGGGAGCCATGCGGTCTGTTTTATGTTAATGACATGGGAGCCATGTGGTCTGTAAAGAATCACCAGCTCAATGGAATTTTAACCCAGGACCTCAGGCTGGCAGATGTGTGAGCTAGTCAAGGCACTATTCTTCTTCTGCCTTTCATTCTCCCATTGGAGAGTAACAAACTCACTCCAAGCTATCCTATTTTGCTCCCTCTGTCTATTATTTATTTCTGTCTCTAATTCTCTTCTCTGTGTGTTTTATGTCTCCCTTTATTTCTTTTGCCATGGTTCTAGATAAATCACCTTCTGCTTATACTAATGTCCGCTGCATTGTTAGTTCCTTAAATAACTTTACTGATCAATAATTAAAGCAACAAATGTAGATATCAATTAATAACAGTATTACAACTGTCACTGTAGTTTCGACAATTTCATTAGTAAATAATATCTTTTTTAATGTGCACAGTAATATACTAATCACTACTGTGTTATATAAGAATAAAGCAAAGCCTGATTCTGAAAGTAAGTATACCTATGCAAACTGTTGATTGTTCTTTTAGAAGTAACAGCAACATCTCCATTCACTGTATATTTCTTTTAAACTCAAAAGTTTCATTAGTTATCTAAAGTTTCAGATTTAGTCTGTTGCCAGGTTGTTATTTTCTAATGGATCTTATTCACTGGTAGTTTTCCTAGTACTGTAAAATCTCACATACAATACTCACAATTATTGCTCATTATTTGCTAGCTAAAAGTTGGGTACGTTTTATATGCGAGCACTAAACGCTACATAATTTTTATTACTGAAAGTAAAGTAGGTTAGCCTGTTTCTAATGAGGAAGTTCAAAGTACCTAAAGTTTAGGTTTTGCATACTTAATTCTGTTTGTTATTATTCTTTCTTTTTTAAAATTATTCTTTAAGTTTTTTTGTTACATGTTCATATAATAATATCTAGAAATGTTATAGAGTGTATTATACGTGAAGTTTCATTTTACCAGAAAATGTTGAGCTAACTCAAGCATGCGCATTATACACAAGAACATTTTATATATTTGGAGCTGTGGTAGCTTAGTGGCTAGAAACTAGCCTGACAGCCTGGCAGTCAGGGGTTCGGTTCACGCCAGAGCAGATTAAAATTTTGTTAATTAGCTCGGGCTCCCAGGTGGACCCAGCCTAAAATGGGTACCAAAAATGTCTTGAGAAATCAAGGCTGTCGGCATGATACTGGTCACATCACCCACCAAGTGCCAATTGGTCTATAAGAATATTCGTGTAGCATTAATTACTCAATACGGCACCTGAGGCGTGTAAACAAGGACCTTTACTTACTGCCATTTTATGTATAGTTTTCCAAAATGTCTTATTTGGTTAGGTAGCCTCTTATTTTTTTTATTAAAAGAAAAGCGTGAGGGAAACTGACAATGCAAACATCACCCTATCAATTATGAAAGATGATTACTTCCATTGGGCGCATCATGGAAAAAAATATTTTTCCCAGCTATCTTGTCACCTGCAAGTCATCTTGTCTTCGGCTCACTCACTCTCTCTCTCTTCCTCTCTTTCTCCTTCCTCTCTTACTCTCCTTCCTCTCACTTGTGTAACATACAGAAAACATTTACATTTTATTAATGGTATTGTACATCCAATTTCTTAACTTATGATGCTAAATTTGCTCTACTTGTTTTCTCAACATAATAATTAATCTAACATCTTCACACATGCCATTCTTCTTCTTCTTCTTCTTCTTCTTCTTCTTCTTCTTCTTCTTCTTCTTCTTCTTCTTCTTCTTCTTCTTCTTCTTCTTCCTTCTTCTGCATTCATCCGGAGAGTTTTTGCGTTGTGCCTGTTTACAGCAGAGCTGCGATACTTGAGCATTTAGGCCGACACATCCAACTTTTGCGGACATCTGTTGACTAGATTACCTTCCCGGGTGTTTTGAAGGATATTCGACTCTGCAAGCAAATTACTACTGACAGGATCAACCAGATATCTATCGCATAGATGGACTATTGACACACATGAAGGCCAAGAGTAGCAATCGCTCAGCACTTCCTCGGTACACGGTGACACATGCAAAACCACTGGACGCCTACCGAAGAACTTTAAGCTACACCAGACAGGACTGACCGAAAAGCTATGCCACCTTACTGACTGCAGGCTCACTACTCATCGAGAGAGAGAGAGAGTGGATGCTTATCGAGACCTGGTCGAACGATCACACACAAAAATTGCTCTTTCGCCCGCTCAAATCGCGACACCGACTTCGCGCTGCGGTCACATTCTCAAAACGCCTGCCTCGCTAACTTGCGTTGGTTGGGAAGTTCCCGACTGGGTGCACCTCACACAGCCATCCAAGACAATGAACACCAGACTCAGGACTGATCTTGCAAACCAGACCAGCCCTCAAACACATGTTATTCTACCTCGTACAAGTAAGTATTCATTCTGTTGAAATACTTTTATACATTAATAAACTGTGAGAGACAAAATAAACAAAGTTGAATTCTGACACTTACTTCGTCCCTGAGAATATAACCAGCAATGCCACCAGCAATCTCCAGGATGAACACCAGGCCCAAGCACACGGCAAACTAACAAGACAGAAGTCATGTACAAATTTTACACCAGCCAGTAATATTTGTGTGATTGCCACACGGCAAACTAACAAGACAGAAGTCATGTACAAAGTTTACACCAGCCAGTAATATTTGTGTGATTGCCACACGGCAAACTAACAAGACAGAAGTCATGTACAAAGTTTACACCAGCCAGTAATATTTGTGTGATTGCCACACGGCAAACTAACAAGACAGAAGTCATGTACAAAGTTTACACCAGCCAGTAATATTTGTGTGATTGCCACACGGCAAACTAACAAGACAGAAGTCATGTACAAAGTTTACACCAGCCAGTAATATTTGTGTGATTGCCACACGGCAAACTAACAAGACAGAAGTCATGTACAAAGTTTACACCAGCCAGTAATATTTGTGTGATTGCCACACGGCAAACTAACAAGACAGAAGTCATGTACAAAGTTTACACCAGCCAGTAATATTTGTGTGATTGCCACACGGCAAACTAACAAGACAGAAGTCATGTACAAAGTTTACACCAGCCAGTAATATTTGTGTGATTGCCACACGGCAAACTAACAAGACAGAAGTCATGTACAAAGTTTACACCAGCCAGTAATATTTGTGTGATTGCCACACGGCAAACTAACAAGACAGAAGTCATGTACAAAGTTTACACCAGCCAGTAATATTTGTGTGATTGCCACACGGCAAACTAACAAGACAGAAGTCATGTACAAAGTTTACACCAGCCAGTAATATTTGTGTGATTGCCACACGGCAAACTAACAAGACAGAAGTCATGTACAAAGTTTACACCAGCCAGTAATATTTGTGTGATTGCCACACGGCAAACTAACAAGACAGAAGTCATGTACAAAGTTTACACCAGCCAGTAATATTTGTGTGATTGCCACACGGCAAACTAACAAGACAGAAGTCATGTACAAAGTTTACACCAGCCAGCAATATTTGTGTGATTGCATTACACACTTTTCATTTTGTTAATAACCTGGTCATGTTATGGAAGTGTTCTCATGTATCTGTCCTAATAAGATGAATGCAGTGAACCATACTGCTCATCTATGTGAGGGGTTCATATAAAAACCTTAAAAGTGTGATAGAAATTATAATAACCATGATATTGTCTTGTAACCTGTCAATCTTATTATGAAGGATGTCAAGAGTGTTAAGCACGTGACATTGTGGTACAGACGAACACTGTGACATCATAAGGTCAGTTTAAAGATGGCCACCCCACTTTTGACATGCACCAAGAGCAGCGTTCTGTTATCCATTTTTTGATCAATGATGGGGCGAAACCTATAGAAATTAATCAGCACATGACGGTCCAGTATGGTGATGCATGCCTGTCAGTCCAGCAAGTGTATGAGTGGAGTAGGAAGTTTCAAAACCGCGTGACAATCAGTGACAGATGGTTCGCGACCGGTTCTGGCACACTGAGTAGTGACCTCAGAGTCAATTTTTTTACAGGAATCCAAGCACTTTATCAGCACTAAAGGACTTGCATTGAACGCAGTGGTGACTACATTGAAAATTAATACATTCATTCTTTGCTTTTTCAGAATATATTCACCCCAAAAAAAATTTCAGGTTATCATTTGAAGCCCCCTCATATATTAGCATTCAGTAACATCGCATGCGGATGAATATGAATTACAAGTACAGGCAGGTTTCAGAAGGGCAAAGGGACCTTGGACCATATCTTCATTTTGAGAAAAAGGTATAAAGACAGTACAATGTAAATCATCATAATTGTTTCATAGACTACAGCAAGGTGCAACGAAGATACCCCAACTGATAACTGATAACTGATAACTGAAGGTGATCGACTGTGTTCAATATCAGAAACTGTGGAACATCATGAGAGGTATGGTTTCCAGCACATTTGATTCACTTAACTGAAATATTATATAATGAACAATAAGCAGCTGTCAGAATAACTGGTGTTAGTTTGAGGTGTAAAGGGGAGTAAGACAGGGGAGTAAGACAAGAGTTAAGTTCCCTCTCCATATTTGTTCATCATATATGCAGAAAGTGTAAAGAAAACATAAACAATGATAAGAACTTTGACAGTTTTGATTCACTCATAATTGGTGGAAATCTAATACCAGAACTCATATGCACAGTTGACGCACTCCTCCTCTCAAACTGTGCAAAAGAGATCTATCCATCATGTGCCATGCCGGAAAGCATGGGCAGTCATGACTCGCCATTTCACTTGATCACCAGAGCCGTGGATCAGCTCAGTGTTCCAATCTCGACCATGCCATGTGGCCAAGCAATCCAGGTATTTACTTCTTGGTCTCCCCCTTGGTCTGCTCCCTTCGATCTTGCCAGTTGTCACCAGGTTCTCCAATTCATTTCTTCTCATAACATATCACATATCAAAAAATTTTTGACTGTTTACATCTAATTTCTCTAATCAATTTATGATTTTCATTTGTTTCCTGTAGTACTTGGTCATTGATTTTTCCTGTCTGTCCATGGTATTCTTTGCATTCTCCTCAGAAACCACATTTCTACAGCCATCAGATGTTTTTCAGCTTGACTGCTCATTGTCAAAGTTTCACATCCATACAAAAGTACAGGCTCTATGTAACACCTCAACACTCTTTTCCTCGATTCAATTGACATCTTTTTATTGGTCAGTATGTTTTTCATCTTGCTAAAGGCTACTTTCACCATGGTGATTCTTGTTCTAATCTCTACAAGGCATCTCCCATTAGATGTTATGACTGTTCCGAGATAATTGTACCGATTCACTTGTTGAAGAATATTCTCAGAGATACGAGCAGTTAATCCTGCCTGTCAAGAGGCACAGTGAAGATCACAATCTTTTTCTAAACTTTAAAAAAATGTCTACAGATGAAAATTATCATCACAGACAAAACTACATGTCAAACGAATAATTATAATCAGCGATGATGTCACCACAGACAAAACTACTTGTTAAAAAAATACAATCAGTGATGATGTCACCACAGACAAAACTACATACCAAACAAAAATGTTAGAATCAGCAATTATATCACCACAGACAAAACTACAGATCAAACCAAAAAAATTACAAACAGTGATGATGTCACCACAGACAAAACTACATGTCAAACAAAAAATTACAAATATTAAAGTAGAAAATTTGAGCTTTTGTTTAAATCTTACAGAAAATTTTTAGAATACCATGGTTCAAGAAGAAAATACTGAATTTCTACAAGATCTGAACTTATAAACTGCACATGTCTCAAACTAAATTACTATGGTTATAATATGTGTCTTAGTGGTTTAGAAAGAATAATACAACATGCATGGTTTCTGGAAGAAGAGATAGGGGTCAACCAGCATGAAGGTGGATACAGGACATTAAAGACACCTTAAACATTAAAATACATGAGGCAGGGAACTGGCAAGGGACCGAGAGTCTATGGGAGTGACATTCTGCATAGATTCTGCTACATCATGATGATGGTGATGGTGGTGGTGGTGGTGATGATGATGATGACGATGATGATGATGATGATGATGATGATGATGATGATGAACATAACACTTTTATACTCAGAAATTGTGTGTATCATGTAATTTATTTGTGTCACATTCCAACTTTTGCTTTTGTACAATATTGTATGTAAAAAGGACTGATAAGTTAAGGCAATGACATGGTACTGACCATATCACCCTTGTATGTTGTTTTGGTCTCCAATCATATGGACCTAGTGTATACCTGGCACGGAAAAAGGACTACTTTATATATTTTGATGCCTCCTTTCTTTAAGTTTCTCTTAATTTTACTGCTACTATTGTATCTACTTTTCACTGGATATTACTACAACTATGGTATCTTTTTCTTCTTTGTTATATGGTTCATAACCTGAGACTTCAAAAATTATTTTCTAGACAAAATCTACATTCTGTTGCAGAGCCTGCTTTGTACACCAGAGTTTAGTCCCTAGTGCAACCAGAATTGACATGGAGACTAGAGTTTATTTTTCAGAACTGATATCAGGCCTAGAGTTTAGTTTCCATAATTTATTAAGAGTTTAGTTTCCAGAACCCGTGTCGAGTCTCTTGGTAGAGTGGACAGATCTAAAGTATGTTTTGGAATTTGGGGGCCTCTCTTGCAAGTACAATCCTGAGTACGTTGCCAAACTGAGGCAATTCAGGTTGATAGATCTCTGAGTATTTCTTGATGGTGGTTTGTTTTCCCGATAAATATGTGGCATCTGGTACTGGGGTGTCAAATTCACTGTTTTCTTTGTTGCTTTTCTGGGCACCAAGTTTCAATGACTAATAATAAACTCTTAAATTAGAAGATGAAAATAATAAACTTTTAAATTAGTAGATGAAAATAATAAACTCTTAAATTAGTAGATGAAAATAATAAACTCTTAAATTAGTAGATCAAAATAATAAACTCTTAAATTAGTAGATGAAAATAATAAACTCTTAAATTAGTAGATGTTTCAGAATAAGGGAAGAAGTCCCAGAATGCAATGTAACCAGCTGACAAGGGGATTGTTCTACCATTCACAAATTCACTCTAAAGTTATAGTTCAAATGATACTAGCCATTACATTTGTTATAAAATATCCCCTGAGCAAAGGATACTCCAGACTGAAGCACTGCAAACCTCAACAAATGACATGACTGGAAACCTCAATAAATATATCAGCCCGGTCAAAAACTGTTAATGATGAAGTTAACCTTCCCATGATGTACATTTCCAGGAAACCAGATCTAAAATATTTCAAATCTGACACAGTAAAAAGGGAAGTGAAAACTGTCTTATGAAATGATTCACTTTTCCTTAGATGGAAACAATACCAATCTATGTCTAACCACAGTATGTGCTGTCCTGAATCATTAACTGGATACATTTTAATGTATCTCTGCAGATGTGAAATTCCACTACTTGTCTAGCACATCCGGCTGGTTTTGGAACTTCAAGAGGGGAAGGAGAGCTCTGCAATACAGTGAAGTTGGTACTCTCATACTGGGTTAGGAGGAAAGTCTGTACATCAACCTCACTCCGATAGATGCGAGCCATTTCTAGAGCTCAAAATATCAGAATGTCAAATTTTTGGGGTTTAGGAGTTAAAACTAAAACAACCAACCAGCCATATATGTGGCCACATATTTGCAACAATCACTATCATTCCAATTTCTTCTAATAACCCTTTCAATAGCATGTACTGTTCTATGGGTACTTACAGTCAGAGTGAGACAATAATTCTCTTTGATGGCTCCACAACATCCGAAGAAAGCGAGCACAAAAATTATCACACCAACTATGATTAAAAGTATCCCTGGTCCCATGAACTGATTTCCAAAGAAGTCATTGTACTCTTCAAGTTTGACCTTAACATAAGCACCTGTCGCGATCAATCCAATTCCGGCAATCTGGAGATGAAATTAACATAAATACAAACAATGGTGAGTGCAATGTGGCAATGCTAAACTCTGCTGAGGCAATAGTACATTCTTTACCAGATGCTTTATACCTACAGTTTGAGTAATAGTTCTATCTGAAGCTAAATCTTGGTAATCAATTCAAAGAGTGACCTATTAACTCATCACCAAGTAAGTGACTGTATGTGTAAATGATTTCATGGGTAATATCTTGGATTAGATTTGCTGTCAGTGAAATTTTGCTTGATATTAGATTCTTGTTAGTTTCATTTCTATTATAAATTTGCCCAAAATTAAACCTAAAATGGAAATAAACATTACAACATGTGCTTTGTTTACACAGATTTTTTGCACAGAAAAAAAAAAGCACAGAAGTTTGGAAAACAAGGTCAAGCAATACATCACAAGAACAACCATTCTGATATAAGGAGTAAACTCTTGTGAAGTAAAATACTATAATTTAAGTCACGTAACACCTCAGAGCCGGCTTTGTAGCAAAGGGGTTATGGACAGAACTCATAATCCTGCATACTACGTTCGAAACACAGCTGTGGGCGATTAGGTAGCAGATCGCCTTGCATTGGTTTTATACAATGGTATGTGCCGGCGTTCAGAAATCAATGGCAAACTACTGAATGTAAACTTGCCAAGGAATCACAAACAGCCAAAAAATTCTGGAATTAAGCAGTTGTCACTGTTTTTTTTTTCTTGCACTGAGATATAAATTTTGTTTTTTTTTCTCACTTTTTCTGGCACTGACTTAGTTTCTCAATTTTCATGTGTGTTGTTTATAACAATACTGCAGAAATAGCAGCATTATGTAACCAACTCTATGTGAGCTAATAAAAGTATAATATCTCTATGAAGAAGGTTGAGAGGTAAACACACACACACAAAAACAACTCAAAAAACATGAATAAACAAATAAAAATACATTATCTGAAATAACAATAGACACTATAAATCCCAATTATAACCTAGAGGGTTGAACAAGATAATACCTTTCAAAAATGAACTGAACAGATCTGTAATGTTTGTCTATTTTTATTTAAATAGGCCACATATACTTAACTAGGAAACTCAAGGTGGCCGGTGAAATACTAATGTTGCTTCTCGTGTGCCGTTCAGCTACTAACAATACAAGTCTAATATAAATTCACCATTATGGATTAATGGCATGAAGTAGGTCTTACTTTCTTTTATAATGTAACAAACCATATGGTGGCTTTCAATGTTATTTTAAAATTGTTAATCCCATTTTAATATGGGGGGGGGGGGGGGGGACACACACACACACACACATGTAGAGAAAATGGGAATGTGAAACAGCACTGATGGCAGAATTTATAGAATAAGAGACAAATATTTTGGCCACAGTAAAAGTTATGATATGCTATAACAAGAAAATAAATCAACTTAAGTAAAGTAGATGACTCTTTTTTTCCAACTAGAAAGGCTCTGGGGTCAACCCGGGCTTTTATTATGGGTACGAGAACACATTCAGCATTTCCAGGGAATAACAGGAAGAAATGTGTTGCCCTCACCTTATGCCATGCCTAAAATATGTGAAGGCTTACAACTTCACACCCTTACAGCATTATCTACCTGGCATTATCTTTCCTCTACACCCATGGTTACATTGTGGATAACACACTGACTTTCTAATGCTGTGCTCGCCATTTGATGGTGGATATTACAAATTCATGTTGGATTTAATTCTCAAAGTTTACATCCACCCAGATGTAATAGGTAAATCTAAATTTAAATTTAACTCTAAATTTTGCCCAGGCAGTGCCGTTAGGCTACTCTTTTTCGATTTTAAACTGTAGAGGGATTTTTTACATGTGCAACAATACACACAGGCATATTCTATACAATACAAACCCAAAATTTAGAGTTAAAAATCTACCCAAAGTATTTCAGGAGCCTCGCCGGTGCTACGGAGTTCGTGCACAGAGCTGAGTTTCTCCAGACTCAGGTTTGAGTTAGGAGGAGAACGGACCACTTATGAGTTGCATCCGTGTGCCGTGATGTTAATCCATCGACTAAACTAAACTAAACATATAATAGGTACCAGAGATTTTCTATGGCGGGAAAGAGGAAGAAAGATATCTGGTAACTCTTCTCAGAATAACATGACCCAGAATATGCAAAAATGTATCAATGTAAACCCGTGGGGCAGTATTTGTCATGAAATTATATCTTATCTCTATAATAGCAGAAAATGTGGCATTGGCACTAACACTCACATTATCTCACAATTATAAACTCTTAGTGTGTTAGGCAATTATTATCTTAACTTCTTATGTCTCAGAAAGATTACATGTAAGTAATGAAAGTTTAGTAAGTGTAATGAAGTTACAATATGCACACAGTGGTACAATTCAAATATATTGTAAGTAATGAAACAACTAGGTGTTAAAATTGTATGATGCATGGGGTAATCAACAAACATATGATGAAGTGCTTGGTACAGAATGAGTTAGTTAAATGCTAATGTCAATTCTTCATATGTGAATTCTTATTTTACAAAACTGCCTCAAACTGTTAGCTTGTGTTTGTCTCAGCATAGCTTGAACTTGAATCCTAAATGTGTAACATATTTGAGTGTGTGTATGTGTGTGTGTCTGCACACTCACACACATATCTGGGAGTGGAGTGGCTTAGTGGTATGATGTCCACTTCTAACTCAAGGACAACTGGTCTGATTCACGGGGTGGATGATTGGATGGAATGGATTTTTACAAAATAAGAAAACAAATAGTATACTCCCCCTACCCTTCTGACCACTGTGGCGAAGGAGTTGTGGGGGATCGGACCTCTAGCCTTGATGGATAAGAGCAAACCATAAGGACACATTCAAAATCCCTCAGCAGTAGCAAATCAAAGCACAGGCTGAACAATCTGCAGCTATCCCAAGCTAAAATACATAATCGTGATTTGTGTGTGGCCTATTAAATCAATGGTTTGTGTTCAATACCAAGCAGTACAGGATTATTTTTTCCATCGAGTATGGCTCAACTGTCTATCCAGTCTCATAAAATGGATACCAGACAATTTTCTGGGAATTGTGGGAAGGAAAGTTCATGAGGAAAGGAACCAGCAGTCCCGCCTCATTATGCCTTGACCTAGAATAAGTGAAGGTCTAATACTTGAGACCCTAAAAACAGTACCTGACCACAAGAGTACCAGCTATCCCAAAAGAAGAATATTCTCTAGCATGTGTGATTGTGGTGAATACACATATTTGAATATCTCTTGTGCTATGGAATTTGTGCAATGTAATGAGATTTTTATGCAAGCTGACATGTGAAGTTAAAAGAATAATGATACCCAAATATTAAGTCATATATCACAGAGTTTTTAAGAGACAATAAAACTGTATTGATACAATGTATAACATGAATGCAGTACTGTTAGCCTTAGTTTGTTAAATATAAATAATAATCCTGTATAGGCTGAGGGGGTGGTAAGGAGGAATGTCAATAACAGAATTGATCAAGAACACCAAGGCCTGAGAGATATTATTAGAGATGCATGATGAATGCATTCATATATCATGCACAAATGAATGCATGGACAGAGAAGTAAAGTTATATAAGAATTACAACTGAAATCTATATACCCAAAAACTGAAACACAACACTATGATGACACCCATAGTTTAGCAGCATAGCCATGGGGGTTTAAATGCGCTAGTTTCTCAAACAAGCGGCCTAGCAAGACTCTTTTTCTCTCATGTGAATCTCAATTTGGGAGTTCACTCGGCCACAAAATACGGGATAAGGGAAAGAAAAGCGGTGAGTAAGAGAACATGCTACCTCAACTTCATTGTACCGCGGGCTGGTATACGTTAATAAATAAATAAAATAACACTTCACACCAAACAGTACAATTTCATTCAATTAGAAATTTATTTACGAGTTAACACACTCATGTTTTTTGCAAATTTCAAGTTACACTATTTTTACTTACCACAAAAATTAAGTTAAAGATGAATAGCAGGTACTTCACACATTTCATGCCACCCTCAACCATTTTTGAGGACTTGGGTGTATACAGATATACAAGCTAAACCGCAGCAACAAGTGCTATTGTTGTTTGAATGTGTATCCCCGGTACTCACAAAGCGACTCCCACGTCCACAGCCACGACTCCCGTCACTGATCTCACAAACCTAGCAGCCGACCATCGCCCAACTACACACCAGGCCACTACGCGCACACAAAATAATACTCCTCTTGAGATTTTACCACTGAATTCACAGCTTTTCAATTTAAGGATGTCATGAGCAAAATCTTGGTTATTAGATCAGGGGGTGTAGAAGAGTAAATATATTAAAAATTATTAAGGTCTTTTTTTCTGAGTGATCAGTTTTGCACTGGGATAAATGTTTATATCTGAGTTGGCATGTGTTCATGCTCACGTGAGATACGTCACACAATAGCTCAAGTTGTCCAGATATGGCGTTCAGTCTTTATTACGCTTTATAAACAATGTAGGAGAGTGGGGAGAAACAATCTCCTTTCAGTTTTAATTCACGTTATTATTTTAATATGTTTATATTGGGCATATGATTTTTACCATGTTTACTGTATCGATAATTCTTTTGTAGCATTAAGACAGATATCTAGTTGTCAAATCGTACAGAAAATTCTGGATACTTCCCATACACTGAGATCACTGAGATCCAATCTTAAAATAACCAAAGTAGCCTAACATTCGTCATTGTTCCAACATTGAACTAAACGCGTGTGAATTGAAATAAATTTCATTTTTCAGTCATCTACTGCGCAAATAAACAATTGTATTCATCTGTCTCGTTTGTACTAAGACCCCGCCTTAATGGCTGGAATAATTGCAGTGCACTGTAGTTTATCATCATCAAGTGCCCTGCCACCTGGCGTAGGCGTTCATGGCTCTCCACAGATCTCGGTCTTTGGTTAGTTAATTAGTTAGGTCTTTGGTGTTCTGGGGAGATACTAGAACAAGTAACAAGCTTCTCCTATCTTGGACATGTAACAACAGATGATGGCAGAAGTCAAACAGAAATCAAAAAGAGAATAGGAATTGCCAAAAATGCTTTCAACATTATGGAATCAGTATTAACACCGCATTTAAAATGAGAATTGTATATTCGACACTGTTGTTTGTCCATCAAGAATGATGATGACCATTCATTTCATCCAATGGGGTTGAAAGTATGGAGCAGAGAGTTCTAAGATTGCGGATAAAGCCTATTTTGTCTCGAAATGTTCTTTGAGAATGTGGGCAAAGAATGCTTGACATTCCAGGAGGAGAATCTCTTGCAGTGGCTTTTCTGTCCAACCTTTTCTTCACAGCTCTTGCAGGCCTAGTTGCTTCACAAGTGACTGCACCCTTGCGGAATGATGTATGCCACGAATTTATGTCTTTGGCAGCAGTCTCCCAAGGGCCGTGATGAATTCCGAAAGCTTTTAGTTAGATCTTCAGTGTGTCTTTAAAGCATTGCCTCTGGCCGCCTTGGGAGCGTTTACCATAACGCAGCTCGCAGTAAAATATTCGTTTAGGGAACCTGTGATCTGGCATGCGAGTCAAGTGACCAGCCCAGCGAATTTGATTCTTCATTAGTAGAGTTTGCTTATTGGGAATGGACTCTTTTTCTAGGACTTCAGTGTTTGGGTTCTTGTCTTCTCATTTAATCTTCTATAGATTCCTAAGGTAGACTGTGTGGAAGAGGATTAATTTCCTAGCATGTCGCTGATAAACAGTCCAGATGTATTAAATCTGTTCCCAAAGGAGACAAACTTATACTCCTTGGGGACTTCAAGGCAAGAGTAGGGACGGAAACCACCTCATGGGGTGGCATTATTGGAAACCACAGAGTCGGAAATTGTAACAGCAATGGACTCCTCCTCCTTCAGACATGTGCCGAACACGATCTCCTGATTACCAACACAATCTTCCGTCTTTTCATTAGAAATAGGACATAGTGGATATTAGGCAACACTACTTGGCTCTGAAGTCTGGACATAGAACAAGCAATTGAAAGGTCGAATTAAGGTCGGAGATGTGGATTTATGCCGTATTTCATGGGAACAAAAACAATCAAATACAAAAGTAATAGAAAAGCTGGGAATGAACACAGATGTTATGAAAGAAATAAAAAAAAAGAGGCAGGTGAAATATTTCGGTCACGACAGAAGACATAATACTCTCATAAAACCATACTGGAGGGCAAGGTTTAAGGCAAGCGAGTAAGAGGTAGACAACGATACTAGTGGGAAGATAACATCAAGAGATGGACGAACACCAATCTGACAGAATGTACAGTCAGGGCGAGAGACAGACAGTATTGGAGATTCATTGCAGCCAACTCTCACTAAGGAGACGGCTCCTGATCGATTGATTAATTGATTAACTGATTAATTGATCACTACCTGTCTGTTGTTTGTATGATGAAGAAGGCTTTAGCGGGCAACGTTCACTTTGTCATTTGTGGTTGCGTTCGAGAGTTAAAGTAAATGTTACAATTTTCACTTCTAGATTTTCGTTTATTTACTTATTGTCTCCTTAAATTAAGAGAAAATGACATCACTGAAGAAAATGAAAAAAAAACAAAACATGGACAGACAGAAAAACCAATGACCAAGTTTTACAAGAAACAAATAAACACCGTACACTGATTAGAGAAATTAGACGTAGACAGTCAAGATTTTTGGGTCACGTTATGAGAAGAAATAAACTGGAGAACTTGGTGATAATTGGCAAGATCGAGTGGAAGAGAACAAGAGGAAGGCAGAGAAGTAAATACCTGGATGGCTTTGCCACGTGATATGGTCGAGACAGGAACACTTGGCTGATCCACGACTCTAGTGATCGAGTGAGATGAAGATGATGATGATGATGATAATTACAGCTTTAGCGACTGGCTCTGCACCGCTCGGTGGGGTACTGGTGAATAAGTCAGACGTGTCGGGGTTCTTTAGGGTCGTGTGTATAGTGCAGAAGAACAGATAGATCAAATCATCACGGCCAAGAGGGAATGGTGCTGCAGGTAGTGACCAGAGAATCTGACCGACACTCAGTGGGACAGGCCAGACGAACATGTAATCATACTGCTACTGGTACCTCTTCGCTAGCTGTTGAAGATGAGGACGGAGCACATATGGCAACGTCCCGAGTAGTGTTGTGTGAATTCCTGACTCAACTCGACTTTATGGAGATGTCAACAAGCTCAAGTTGACTGCAGCTTTCTTTAACTATATGCAGGCTGACATCTGAAGGTGTAGAAAGACAAAGAAGAATATAACTACCCATTATACGGAATAAGAATTGACATTATTTATTCCTATTGCAACCCAAATCTCTGTACTTTTGCCAATTTAACCATAGTTACACATAGTTGTAATGATCAGTCCAACTGTGCAAATTAGTTTGCTTCCCCGTTGCCCAGGATGTTACATTGGGCTGTTATTTAATGAATCTTGTGATTATATATATATATATATGTGTGTGTGTGTGTGTGTGTGTGTGTGTGTGTGTGTGTGTGTGTGTGTGTGTGTGTGTGCGTGCCTGCGTGCTTGAGTGCGTGCGTGTGTGTGTGTGTGTGTGTGTGTTTTTTTTTAAACATGGCTGTTATTTTTGAGAGCGCATAAGTAAAAATCTATAAATGTACCTAAGTATACAGGGTGTTCAACTTCTCGGAATTCCTGCCCATATAGCTTTACTTTTCTTGTTTGCTTGATAGGGTAATTATATTGTGTATTTTATTTATTTATTATTATTATTATTATTATTATTATTATTATTATTATTATTATTATTATTATTTCGAACAGTCAGCTGTAGAACTAATTGTCAAGTTTAGTAAACGGATACTTGCAGGTGTAATACATTTGTTTGAAGTCTACAAAGTCATCCCCATAAAGGGTATTATGTCCAGTACTGAAAATACGTAATTAATATGCCATGCTTCTATTTATGTTACTATATTGGTAAATTCACGTCTGCTTAACCTGTGCGGTGAACTAACAATCCAACACACAGTTCCGTTGAACATAAATATTCAGTATAAAATGTTTATAACACCCCTCCTCCTCCACCCTTCCCGAATACTTGATGTCCCCATATTTTTTCAAAAAGACTATAAACTTCCAACATTTTTCAACAAGACATGGAATCACATCATTTTTTTAAGACTTGGAAACTGTTAATATTTTTTTCAACAAGACTAAGAATTATATCATATTTTAACAAGACTTGGAATCATGTCATATTTTCAACAAGACTTGGAATCATATCATTTTTTTTTTCCCCAACAAGATTTGGAATCATATCATTTTTCAACAAGAATTGGAATCATATCATTTTTCCCCCCAGCAAGATTTGGAATAATATCATTTCGTTTTCACCACGACTAGGATTCACATCATTTTTTTTTTTCAACAAGACTAGGAATGATAATATTCTGTTTTTCAACGAGACTTGGAATCATATCATTTATCAACAAGGTTTGGAATTAATATTATTTTTCAACAAGACTTGAAATCATATCATTTTTCAAAAAGACCTGGAAACTTATCATTTTTCAACAACACTTGGAATCATATCATTTTTCGACAAGACTTGAAATCATACAAATTTTCAACAAGATTTGGAGTCATATCATGTTTTACGAAAACTTGGAATCACATCATTTTTAAGAAACCATGGAGTGAAGTCATTTTTCATCAAGACTTTGGATTCATACCATTTTCCAGGAAACCATATAGCCGCTGTGGTCAGATATAAAAAGCACGTTGCTTTCCTCACATAGTCTTTTGCTATTTTACAATCCTGGGCCCTTCGCTGTGTTTACTGTTTTTTTTTCCTTGTGAGACAAGCAGCGACACACCCAATACCTGTATACCCAAATGGTTGTCTCTTGTTCTTTTGGCCGTATTTGAATAACCACTCACACACACACACACACACACACACACACACACACACGCACGTACCTACTTATGTCAGTGTGTGTGTGTGTGTGCGCGTGTGTGTATGACTGATAGCCATCACCATTGTTAAAACAGAGCGGTAGTCGGAAATCATCAATCTTAGAGACACCGGTGCATAACACTCATGCATAATTAATGTCACCAGAGACAGTTGTGTGTGACAGTGCAGCAATATATCTTGCCCCCCCCCCTCCCTTCCCCATCCCCTCTTTCCCCCAGACCTGGCTACATATTGAATCCGGCGTCGAGATAGTCTCTGTTGTCCCGTATGTAGCTGTCACTCCGTTGTTCCTTGAGTAATATAACCCTGAGCGTGTGTATGTGCCTGCATGTTTTTCTTCTCGACAAGTTGAAGTCTATATGTCCGCGTCTATATTAGCTGGCTTCCAGAACTGGGTAGTTATCTGTAGGATTGTGCATAATCAGCTGCTATCCTTGTGGCCTCCATTTACAACAACAGGCGTATGCTGGGAACAATCTGCAGGCCTGAAGTGCAAGGTCGATTGCCCTCTTTGGTGCCAACAAGTGTGTGGCTGGATTTGTTCATTTATGTCCAAATCTGGTGCTGTGGTTTAGGGGCAGTAACCACGCTTAACAATTTTCCGACACACCGAGTCGAGGTTTCGAAATCAGTATCAAATCCATACCACCTTGCGTCGATTTCGATGATTCGAGTGTCGGTCGCTAGAAAGCAAAGGCAAACTTCTAAACATAAAACTTGCCTAGTAAATCACAAACATCCCCAAAATGCAGGGGTTGCATGCGACGTTTTGTAAAGGACATGCAGCTAAGTTTTTAATGTATGTTCACATAATAAAACATGGTTGCTGCCTGCCTGTCTACCTGCCTGCCTACCTACCTGCCTGCCTAACTGCCTGCCTGCCTGCTTGCCTACCTACCTACCTACCTACCTGACTGCCTACCTATCTACCTACCTGCCTGCCTACCTACCTACATACCTACCTACCTACCGGACTGCCTACCTACCTACCTACCTACTTGACTGTCTACCTATCTTCCTACCTACTTGCCTACCTACCTACCTGACTGCCTGCCTGCCTGTCTCCCTGCTTACCTACCTGACTGCCTACCTACCTACCTACCTACCTACCTATCTGGCTACCTACCTACCTACCTGCCTGACTGCCTACCTACCTACCTACTTGCCTACCTACCTATCTGACTGCCTTCCTACCTACCTGCCTGCCTGCTTACCTACCTACCTGACTACCTACCTACTTGCCTACCTACCTACCTATCTAATTACAGTATTTAGTTCGCAACAAGCTTATTGTTGACAACCAATCAGGATTTCGACCAAAATATTCTTGCCATACGGCCCTAACAAACATGATAGAAAATTGGCACCAGAATATAAACAACAACAGTCTATGTGGAACTGTGTTTATTGATTTCAAGAAACCATTTGATATGATAGACCATGTTATTTTAATTAAAATACTTGAGACAATGAAAATTGGCCCTAATGTAGACACTCTAATATCATCTTTTCTATCAAACAGAAAGCAAGTAGTATCACATAATAAATGTCTGTCTCATACCACTACCTTCAATATTGGAGTACCACAAGACTCTATTCTTGGCCCTCTATTGTTTGCCATATATATTAACGATCTACCTTTGCATCTTTCGTCGTCCTGCGATCTATTTGCAGACGACTGTACAGTGTACACAAATGCTGAAAACTGTATTTTATTGGAGTCGTCTTTACAACAAGAATTAAATAATGTAGTTAGGTGGAGCTATTCAAACTGTATGCAAATTAACATCACTAAAACAAAATCAATGTTACTAACAACCAGACAAAGACTTCAAACTCTAAGCTCACACACATCACTTCAACTTCACATCGATAACATGCCAGTAGAAAGTGTAATTGAGCACAAAACATTAGGCATAATCATTGATAGAAACCTAACCTTTAATTCCCACGTTCAAGCGCTTATTAAACAAACAGCGAAAAAAGTCTACCAACTCGCCAAAATTAAAAACTTCCTTGATGAGGACACAAGGAAACTATTCTATACTTCTCATATACAGACACACTTTGACTACTGCTCTACAATCTGGGACGGTTGTTCTAATTCAAACACCAAGCGACTTTACTCACTCCAGAAACGGGCCATGAGTCTAATTTATAACAAACATTTATCTGACAATCCTAGCCTGTATAAACGCCTTCAGTTACTACCACTCCGCAAACGCCTGCTTTTCAATAAAGCTAAACTAATTCACAAAATCCTGCATCGGAATGCCCCAAATTACCTTTGGCCATTGTTTAAATATAATGCTAGACACAGTAAACGTTTAAATATATTACACATTCCGAAGCCTAGGATTGACTTATACAAAACAAGCTTAACGTACTCTGCAGCTCAGCTGTGGAACAATCTTCCACAAGAAATCAAAGACATCACCAATCCCTATTCATATAATCGCAAATTACTGGAACACTATCTCAGTACGGATTATCTTCCCCCTTAATAATAGAGATAATAATAATAATAACAAAACCCTAGTATAACAGCCAGTCCCCTTTTGGTAGGCCAGTATATTCCACATGGCTAATAACAAGTGTCAGACCATTATCTAATTTTACTGTGTCGTGTAGTTTTGATGTTCGCATTTTGCCCATGCCTTTATAATGCAAATCTTTTATATTGTTGCTGTTCTCTGTTAGCCTTGAATGATGTGTGAATGAAATAATGTATGAAAGAGAGTGATAGAAGGGCAGAATGTTAGATGGGCCTGCGTGCCCAATTCTTAACCCTTTGAAAATAAAGTTTGTTCGTTCGTTCTAACTGTCTACCTACCTACATACGTACCTACCTATCTGACTGCCTGCCTACCTACCTACCTACCTATCTACCTGCCTGCCTGCCTACCTGCCTGCCTGCCTACCTACCAGCCTGTCTACCTACCAGCCTGCCTGCCTGGCTGTTTGCTTGCCTATCTACTTATATACCCACCTGCCTAAACACTAATCCATCTACTTATCCTGGTATACATTCACACACACACACACATGAATAAGTATGTAAGACAGGCGCGCTCTCTCTCTCTCTCCCTCTCTCTCACACACACACACACACACACACATAAACACACACACACACACGTATTAGGCAGTACATGTTAGTATACTTTGATTGTTTCATATCACAGATCTAGGAGGTATATCACTCTCTAAATCGTATAGAAACAGTGCTTGTATAGAGGTGAACATACAGAAACAGTGCTTGTATAGAGGTAAGCATACATAATTAGTGCTTGTAAAGAAGTAAGCATACAGAAACAATGCTTATATCGAGGTAAGCCTACAGACACAGTGCTTGTAAGGCGGTAAACATACACAAACTGCTTGGATAGAGGTAAGCATACAGAAACTGTTTGTATAGAAATAAGCATACAGAAACAGTGCTTATATAGAGGTAAGCATACATAAATAGTGCACGTAAGGAAGTAAGCACGCGGTGCTATTTGAGAGGTCAGTTGGCTGTAAATTCAGACAATCTGTTATCTGGCTCCAGATGGATATTACATCTGTTCCTTAGCCACACTTGCTCGTAGCGTATTGGTGCGAGGAGCCAAAGTTTACGTTACATAACCCATTGTGTTTCCTTGTAAAAAGACATATTATGGTCGTCACAGGGAAGAACGAAATACCACAATGTAATATACAAGTAAATGGGAATGCTCTTCAACAAGTAGCCTTTAGCAAGATGAAAACTATACTGACCAATAAAAAAGATGTCAATTGAAACGAGAAAAAGAGTGTTGAGGGGATACATAGAGCCTGTTCTACTGTATGGATGTGAAACTTGGACAATGTGCAGTCAAGCTGAAAAAAATCTGATGGCTGTAGTAATGTGGTTTCTGAGGAAAATGCAAAGAATACCATGGACAGACAGAAAAACCAATGATCAAGTAATACAGGAGACAAATGAAAATCGTAAAGTGATTAGAGAAATTAGACGTAGACAGTCAACATTTTTTGGATATGTTATGAGAAGAAATTAATTGCAGAACTTGGTGACAACTGTCAAGATCGAAGGGAACAGACCAAGGGGAAGACCGAGAAGTAAATACCTGGATGGCTTGGCCACATGTCATGGTCGAGACAGGATCACTGCGCTGATCCACGACTCTGGTGATCGAGTGAAATGGCGTGTCATGACCGCCCACGCTTTCCGGCACGGCACATGATTGATTGATAATTCATCGCATCTCGTTAGGTGCATCCTAAAGAGTTATATATCATATGAAATTAATAAATGAAAAATACTTAATCTGAAACATTTACAACATATAATCACATGTATTGTTCGAATATGGAATGTCTGTTATTTCCACGGTGATTTCAAATTTACCACGAATTCTTTCTGGTTGCACAAAATCGGCTGGAACCGCATAATTGTTAACGTGTCAATGTATTTAAGCAATCGTTTATTGTTCATAGAATACATTATATGAAACCCTGTTTCGTTGTTCATGCTACAGTCGTATTTTATTAGACGTTGAGATATCAACGTCGACGGCATTTTATAATAGCCTTGCGGTTGCACACAGGGATTCCTGAAGACTGATTAACTCTATTCCACACACACTGGTATATGTTCGGCTACTCGATTTGCTAATGGTCTTTCCGTTCTACCTATGTAAGTTGCTTGGCACTCACAATGGAATTGATAAACGCAGATTGATTTGGTGTACGGAGACAATGATAACAGTACAACATTTATGCCGGTATATAAATGTGTGCTTGCGTCGCAAGGGAAATAACCGTAGAAAACATATTTGCCATTTCAAATCTTCGAGTTATTCAGCAAATTAGAAAATAAATGACGGCCTGACAGCGGGATCGGGAACAGAGGCCTTAATTATTAAAGAATGGCTGCCAGAACTTGGCGCTGATATTTCTGTTTGTTCTCCACGTTAAGTTAGCATCCAACGTTAATGAATATGCCATTTTAAAGTGTACATTCGTCATAGGTATGTGGTACGTAGGTAGTTTGCAGGGTAGGTGCTCGTTTTCCTCTGGCTCTTTTCCAGTCAAGTTTGACAGTTGTCACTAAATTCTGGGGTATATATCTCATCATACCAACAAAATGTTGGCAGTCTACATCCGATTTCTCTCATCTCTAATTTCTTGACATAGAGAGTTGTGTATATATGCATTGTTTGGACCTTGAGTGATAACATGGCAAAGAAACTATAAGCAGTGGAGTTGAAAAACTGTTAAGAACATTGTGGACAGAGAAGAACATGAACACTGAGGTACTGAGCACTGCAGGCTCTACAAGATAACTCATCAATACCATAAGAAAAAGACAAATGAAATTTATTAGGCATAACAACAGACAACTTATAGAAAAATCAATCGAATTCAATGAAACACTCTACTTAGTCTTTGTCGACCAAGAAAAGGCATTTGATAGAGTAGATAAAAACAAGCTCTGGGAAATCCTTAAACACTATGGAGTGAGTACACATCTAATGAACCTATGTAGAAGCTTATACAACAACAATGAATGCATAGTGAGAGCAACTGGAGGATACTCAGAACCCTTCACCATAAGATACGGAGTAGGACAAGTTTGTGTCCTGTCCCCTCTCTATTTTATAACATATATAGACAACATATGTAAAGAAACCAGCCAAACAGAGACCACAAGAACACCGCGTAACGAGAACACAGAAGAAGAACCATCTGCAAATCTAACTATTAGAGAACTCCTGTTTGCGGACGACCAAGCACTAATAGCAAAATCAGAAGCTGAATTATAAGACCACATGAAAAGTCTAAACGAAATGTATAGGGAACATAACATGAAAATTAGCGCAAGTAAAACAGAGGTACTGACTATAACTAAAGCAGAAAAAGCAACAACAATTTACCTAAACGAACATCCCCTGAAACAAGTAAAGAGTTTCAAGTATCTCTCTGGTTGACCTTCTCTTGCCAGTCGTGGATTCCAAGTGCTTGTAGGTCTGTATATATATTATCTCTCCACCGTCTTCTTGGTCTACCTCGGGGTCTACGGTCATTTATTTCCTGAGAGTAAGCGAGTTTTGTTTCCCTATTACCTTCTATTCTTTCTATATGCCCCAGCCATTGTAGTCTATTAGCGTTCATGATACCAGTGATTAGCGGGGACTTAAACAGATCATAAATGTCTTTGTTACTTCTTCTTTTCCACTCTCCACTTTGTGTATCCCTAATGGGTCCAAAGATTCGTCTTAAAACTTTGTTCTCAGAGGTTTGTAGCAAGGCTTCGTCTCCTTTCGTTGTACTCCAGGTTTCAGAGCCATGCAGCACAACTGGTCTGATCAGTGTTTTGTATACTGTGATCTTGGTATTACGAGATAGCGCCTTTGATTTTAGCAGATGTTGTAGTGCATAGTATATCTTATTTCCAGAATTCGAAGTGGTCAAGCCGTTTGACTCGTGCTCCGAAGGTTGTGGGTTCGATTCCGGGCCGCGTTCTTCGGTTTACGAGTTAAATGTTTCGGAGACTCCTGTGGGTCGTCGCTAAAAGCTACGGAGTTCGTGCTTTGTGCAACGCTTTCCGTGCTGCGGAAAGAGACTGAGCCATATGGGATAAACCCGGTGCAATGAAGTCGACCCTGTCGACTTTTAAGCGACTTTTTTATTTCCAGAATTGATTCTAGTTTGTATTTCTTCCCTTATGATGTTGGAGCAGTTGAAGATTGTACCCAGGTATTTGTATGTTTCCGTTCTTTTAATGGTCATATTATCTATTTGTATGTGGCCAGAGTTTTTAGCCATTCCTTCTCTTGAAATTACCATATATTCTGTCTTATCTTGGTTGATATCCAGCCCCATCTGTTGGGCTTTTTCCTTTAAGTGAGTCAATATTTGCAATGTCATTTGTTCATTTTCCCCTATAATATCTATATCATCTGCATAACCAAGCAGCTTGGATGTTCCTCCAACATCACATTCCTCCTTTAGCCTCCTTACAACTTTTTCTAGAGCCAGATTGAAGAGTAGCGGCGATAGTGCATCACCCTGTTTCAAGCCAGATGTTATTTGGAAAGGGTCTGATTTCCTGCCTTAATATGTTACTATATTATAAGTATCTTCCATGCATAGTCTGGTCATGTTGATTAACTTCCTTGGTATTCCAAATTCCCGCATAGCATTCCATAGACTATTCCTATGGACACTATCATAAGCCTTTTTAAAATCCACAAAATTGTTATGGAGATCTCTTTTATATTCCCAATTTTTCTCGGCTATGTGTCGTAAGATAAATATCTGATCTATTGTTGATCTGTTTTGTCTAAAACCCGCCTGGTAGTTACCTAATATGTATTCTGAATATGGTTTTAGTCTATTTAGTAATACTGCGGATAGTATCTTATAGCTTAAGGACAGTAGTGATATTCCTCTATAATTTTCACACTGGAACTTGTCTCCTTTCTTAAAGATAGGTATCAATAATGACTCTTTCCAGTCATGGGGTAATTCTTCAGTCCTCGAGATTTTTATTATTAGTTCGTATAGCTTTAGATGTAATGCATGGCCACCCGCCTTTATAAATTCAGCAGCAATTCCATCAGCCCCAGTTCTCTTATTGTTTTTAAGTCGTGTGATTACATATAGGATTTCTTCAAATGCAGGTTCTTCAATTTGTGGTTCCTGTGGGAAAGTGTTACTTGGAGCTTCACAATTTAGTAATTCAACAAAGTATTCTTTCCATGTGTTGCACATTTCCTCATTGGTATTTATCATATTCCCATTTTTGTCTTTTAAACCATATGTGTTATGTTGGTGCCCTCGTTTCATTGACTTCAGTTCTTTAAAAAAATTTCTGGATTCGTTTTTCTGGTGATTAGTTTCCATATCTTTGATTATATTACTCATATATTCTTGCTTCTGCTGTCGAACTATTTTTGTAGCCTCTTTACATTCATTTCTATATTGCTCTTCCTTTTGGATGTTGTTGATGTCATTTAGCCATAGCTGTCTGGCATTCTTTTTCCTAATGACAGCTTCTTCACATTTTGGATTGAACCATCTGTCCTTTCTATGCGTGGTTAACACACCGAGACTTTCTTCTGCGGTAGATTGAATTGTATTCTTGATGTTCAACCAAGTTTGGTCAACGCTTTCCTCCAACGGGTTTTGTAGAATTTCAAGTTTACATTTTCTTTCATCTGCAAATTTCTCTTTGACTGTAATTTCTTGTAGTTTTTCTGTGTTATATGTTGGGTGTAACCTATGTAGTTTAGCATAGAAAGCTCTCTTAAGTTTTATTTTAAATTTTGCCCCAACGAGGAAGTGGTCGCTGTGGCACTCAGCTCCTCTATAGCTTCTGACTTGTTGTATGTTTGATGCATTTCTGTTGTTAATTAAAATGTGATCTATTTGATTATAGGTTCTCTTGTCACATGATTTCCAAGTTTGTTTATGTATATCCTTTCTTTGCAGTCTGGTACTGCTGATCTGCAGTCCTTTGACTTTTGCTAGATTGATGACTCTCCATCTATTATTATTTGAAGTTGTATGTAGGCTTTCCATACCGGCAACTTTTTTTTATGAGTTTGCTCTCTACCTATTTTTGCGTTGAAGTCTCCCAGCACAATCAGGATGTCCTGTTTGGGGGTTTCTTCTATGACATCTTCCAGATCATTATAAAAGTCTTCTTTAATATCATCTTCTTTCTCTTCAGTAGGTGCATGTACATTAATCATCGTTATATTTTTTCCATTTACCTTTTATTCGTAATTTACTAATCCTATCATTAACAGCTTTAAAGTTTAGAGCATTCCCCCATAACTCTTTTTTTTTTAATGACAAATCCTTTTCCTAATTCATGTTTATTTTGGGTGTTTCCTCCATATAGTATAATCATTCCATTTTGCTCTAAAGTACCCTCTCCTGGCCACCTTATTTCTTGAATTGCTGTTATATCCATTTTATACTCATCCAGCTCCCGGGTTAATTCTTCGGCCGCTCCAGCTCGATATAGTGTCCGTACATTCCATGTTCCAAATCTCAAAAGCCCTTTAACGTTCCAAGGTCGATGTCCAAATAAGTCAGTCCGAATTCGAGACTCATGTATCTGTTTCGTAACAAAATGGTTTTTACAAAGGTGGGGATGTTAACCCCACGCTTCAACCCCCAACCTGGAGGACCAGGGTGTTTCTCTTTGTCTGTTCTCTACCCTTTGACCTGTCCGGCTTGGGAGGCCCTGCTGGTAGCTACGCTACCGCAAGCATAGCTCTCAGGGTCATTGAGAAACTCAAGCTCCCCCACCACAACAAGGTGGAAACACCAGCGGGGGAGGTTTCAAGTACCTAGGAAGTATAATATCATCAAATGGCAAATCAGAAGACGAGATCGAAAATAGATGCAACAAGGCAAACCAACTCATTGGACAAATGGCACCAATACTAAAGACCAAACATGTATCAATAACTACTAATAAAGCACTTTACAACACAATCTTCCTCCCAACTCTGTCACCATGCCAAACTTGGACAATGACAGAAAAAGAGAAAAGAAAAATCACAACAACAGAAATAAGATTCCTGAGAAGAATACTCAATGTATCAAGAAGAGATAAGATCAGAAATGAAGAAATCAGCCTAGAGCGGGGGTTACAGCTGCACTAGATTTTATTAGAAGGCAGCAAGTCAAATGGTTTGGCCATGCAAGTAGGTTACCACTAACAGTATACCACAACAAGCAATGATGTACAGCGGGAGTCTCTGTGGCGAAGTGGTCAAGCCGTTTGACTTGTGATCCGAAGGTTGTGGGTTCGATTCCGGGCCGCACCCTTCGGTTTACGAGTTAAATGTTTCGGAGACTCCTGTGGGTCGTCGCTAAAAGCTACGGAGTTCGTGCTTTGTGCGACGCTTTCCGCGCTGCGGAAAGAGACCGAGCCATATGGGATAAAACCCGATGCGATGAAGTCGACCCTGTCGACTTTTAAGCGACTTTTTTAAGACCAGAGGGAAACAGAGGAAGAGGCCGACCACTTAAACGATGGACACAGGGAATAGCAGAGTCCATGGGAATATCGATACATGAAGCTCATAAGCGGGCACTCTCCCGCTGATTATACTTCACCTCGACACCGCAAGGTACAAGAGGAATATGATGAGATGAGATGAACAACAGACAACGTGAGGTATATAAATTAGCCTTATGTATCTTGTTCTTCACATTATAATTCTGAGTAGAAGCTTAGTGACATGGTTTGTGAAGTTAATTGTACGAACATTTTCTCATTCAATTGCTCCTGGTCTTTTTGGTATTTTTTTTTTTTTTTTTTTTTTTTTTTTTAGCATATCCTTTACAGGACTTAGCTGTCAACAGCAGCATCTTTCAGCTGTATGTTGATCTCTTGGCAAGACTACGCTCAGTAGTTTGCCATTGCTTTCTGAGCGGCCGGCTCAGTATCCCGCAAGTCACGAGCGGGGGTCGAACCACCTCAGCTCTCGCTCCGCTACGAGACTCTGCGTGACAAACGGGATTACAGAGAGAAAGTGTTGTAACCCCACAGCCAGAGAGACCGGCCTTTTTGGTATAGCTATAAATATATATTTCAGCATTTCGCTCGGTAAACACCCACTGCTGTAAATATCATTGAACATTTTGGTTAATATATCTATTCCAAATTCTCTAAATACTTCTCTAATTCTTCTATTGTAATGTCATCTGGCCCAACTGTCTTTATCCTTTCTTCATATGTTTTACAGCGTCAGCGACTTCTTTTTTTTTTTTTTTAGAGAAGAAGATGGACCTTCTAAGTTACTTTCTTCTGTTAATTATTCCGTTTCTCAATCACATAATTATCTTATATACTCATTCCACCTCTTTATTATAGCATCTTCCTCCAATAGTATCTTTCCTGTTTTTGATCTCAACACCCTGTATTTATTCTTATTTTTCTTCCTGTAAGCTCACTGATTGTCTGTGGATATTTTGTGTATCTTTAATGGAATCTAATGAAATTGTTTGCACTGCTCGTTTAACCAAATTTAATAGGATTATTAATCTGGGCCAGTGATGGGCGCTAATATAACTTCTCTCTGAGGTTGAACGGGGTAGGGGTAATCGAATAGTAAACAAAGTGATCGACTTCTTTGCAACGGGTTTTGTTCCATCAGACTTGGTCTTCGTCCGCAGAAAGGCGAGCCACCTGCCGAGAGTATCGGTCATGAACAGACTTTCTTAAACGTGCTGTTATATATGCTTTTCAGTTCTTGTCTGTATTCAAACTTAATAAGGCGGAGAAAGGAATGTTTATGGAATGGCTCACCTCGCTTCAGAGGTCACAGATTGTGAGAATTGTATGTTATTGTTTTTCCCCCTGGTCATGTGTGAGAGCGGGGGAATAAACAGAATGATAGGCTAGCAGGGACTGCACCTTTTGGTGGTAAATTACCTATGGACAAGAGGGGGGTGGCCGGGCGCCTGTGGGACCAGGTGGAAAAGGTGGGAGAACAGATTGAGAACCCTATGTGGAAAGGATCAGATTGCTAGTGGAATCCCAAAACTGAGAGTGAAGACCAGGAGAATTTTAAATCAGATAGCGGTGGGAACGATTAGTAGTGTGACACTTCTTGGGCTGTTGAACAAAGGGACGGAGCGCGTATAGGAATGTCCTGAGTGCAGTGATATCAGTTCTTAGCTCAACTAAACTCAATTCAACTTGTCTGTATTCTAATATATGTTCATCCTTTATTGTATGTGTTTTAATATATGTTGTCTCTTTGTCCATGTGTTTCTATATATGTTCTTCATTTATGATGTATACTCCTATATATGTTCCTACTTTCTTATACGTATCCACATGTATTCCTCTCTTCCACGTGTTCTTACATATTTACAGCCTTGCTTACATACATTCTTATATATGCCTCCTCTCCTGTATGTATTCTTATATATGTTCTCCCTTTTTTGTATACGCTCTTCCTTTCTTCTATATGTTCTTGTACGAGTATATGAAGAACTTTTGTTATGTGTGTTTATTATTTTATTTCTTGAACGTATTCTTATATGTGTTTTACCTCTCGTGTATGTGTTATATGCAGTGAAGAGAGTATAGAGAAATGTTATAATGACATGGAGTCTGCTTTGAAGAATTATAAAAAATCTGAAATAAATATCATAATGGGTGATTTCAACGCAAAAGTAGGAAATCAAGGCGATGGATGCAGTGTAGGCAACCATGGTTTGGAAGAGCGAAACGAAAGAGGGTACAGACTTGTAGAATGGGCAAAAGAACAAGAAATAGTTGTAGGAAACACCTGGTTTAAACAGCATCCTAGAAGATCATGTACATGGAGAAGTTCAGACAGCAGGATTAAAAACCAAATAGATTACATCCTGATTAGCAGGAGGTTTCGAAATGCGTTAACAGACGTAAAAACAGTCCCCAATGCAGACTGTTACAGTGATCACAGATTAATTACAGGCCCATTGAGGGTAAAGTTAAAGAAAGTCAAGTATACAACAGGAAACCCTAAATATGATTTGTGCAAATTGAAAACTGACAAAGAAATACAAGATAATTTTAAGATAGAAGTAAAGAACAAATTTGATATATTGTCTGATCTAGAGAGCCTATTTCAAAATGTGGAGAAAGTATAGAGGATGATCAATGTGGATGATCAATGAGAAATGTTGAATAATTCAGTCAGTTGTGATGCAGAAAAATAAACTATTCCAAAATGAAAGAAAGTGAGTCGTAAGACATGGATGACTGAAGAAATTTTACAACTAATGGAAACAAGAAGACAGAACAAAAATAATCCTGCCAAATATGAAGAAATTCACAGAAACGTCAGAATATTATGTAGGAAGGCAAAAGAAGCATGGCTTGAAAAAAACCTGCTTAGAAATTGAAAAACAACACAACAGTAAAAATACCAAACTAATGCACAAAAGAATTCAAGAGCTTACTAATCAAAGAACACATACATCAGCAGGCTGCCTAAAGACAAAAGATGGAAAAATCATAATAAAAAAGATCATATTTTACATGTATGGTCAGAAATGTGAAAAAACTTTATGATGATAACAGAGAAGTACAATATAAAATTCAAAATAATAATGAACGACCATCAATGTTGAAGATGGAGGTCCAGAATGCTCTTAACCATATGAAATCTGGCAAGACCCATATATACAATATATGATACTGGAAATATACCTCATGAATTATGTAATTCTGTATTTATTGCAATCCTAAAGAAATCAGGAGCATTGGAATGTGATCAACATCGAACAATTAGTATAATGAGTCACATCACGAAGATTTTGCTAAGAATTATCATGCAAAGAGTTAGGAAGAACATACAACCTGAAATAGGAGAAGAACAATGTTGGTTTGTAGACGGCAAGGGTACAGTAAATACTGTGTAAATGCTGAGAACAGTATAGACTACGCTTGAGTTCAAAGCGAGCGAGCGCAAAAAAACAACAAACATTGGGGGACGATGCATCAATAACATTAGATATGCAGATGATACAGTCTTAATCGCAGACAATGAACAGGACCTGCAACATTTAGTAGATGCGGTTGTTGCACATAGTGAACAACTACGGTTAGAATTGAATTGTAAGAAGACACAGATTATGATCGCCACTGGGAAGAAGGATGTAATATACAAGTAAATGAGCATATTCTTAAACAAGTCCATCGGTACAGTTATCTCGGAACAGTAATAACATCTGATGTGAGATGCCATTGCGAAGGTTTTTTTCTTTGCAAGATGAAAAACATACTGACCAATGAAAATATATCAATTGAAACGAGAAAAAGAGTGTTGAAGTGCTACATAGAACCTGTACTTTTGTATGGATGTGAAGCGTGGACAATGAGCAGCCAAGCTGAAAAACAGCTGATGGCTATGGAAATGTGATTTCTGGGGAAAATATAAAGAATACCATGGACAGACAGAAAAACCAATGAACAGGTCCTTCAAGAAACAAATGAAGATAGTAAACTGATTAGAGACATTAGATGTAGGCAATCAACATTTTTTTGGGCATGTTATGAGAAGAAATTAATTGGAGAACGTGGCAAGATCGAAGAGACGAGACCAAGGGGAAGACCGAGTAGTAAATACCTGGATGGCTTGGCCACCTGGCATGGTTTAAACTGAAACACGGAGCTGATCCACGACTCTGGTGATCGAGTGAAATGGCAAACATGACAGCTCACGCTTATCCGTATGGCACATGATGAATGTATGGATGGATGTGTGTGTTTTACAAATGTTCTCTCTTTATTGTATGTGGTTTTACATGCATTCTTATATGTTTTCTTATATGCATTTTCTGCCTTTCTTCCATGTGTTCTTTTTTACGTTCAGTCTCTCTCTCTCTCTCTCTCTCTCACACACACACACACACACACACACACACACACACACAACACACACACACACACACACACACATATATATATATAAATATATATATATATATATATATATATATATATATATATATATATATATATATATATATATATATATGTTATTTGTTTATTTATGCCTCTCGATGGCGAAGGTGTTATGGAAGTATTTAGTAATCTCGCATTCCGCGTTCCAAAAGTGCTGAGGTTGGCTGCTCCGTCCTGTAAAGGACATGCAACTAACTAACTTTCTTATATGTATTCTGGTATATGTTCTTACTTTCCTGTATGTGTTCTTCCTTTCTTGAATGCTCTATTGCATGTGTTCTTGAAAGTTTTTATTTTTTTAAATTCTTTCTTGTTTGTGTTCTTGTATGTGCTTTTATAAATGTTCGTGTGTGTGTTCTTTTATGTGTTCATATATGTACTCTTGTATGCGTTCTTGTATATGTTCTTGTATGTGTTCATGTGTGTTCTCTTATAAACATTCTTGTATGTGTTCTTATAAGTGCTGTAGTAAATCCTCTTATATGTGTTCATGTATGCGTTCTTGTATGTATTATGCTTAACCTCACTTCCGTCTATTCAGCTTCCCGTGCACCTCTGGCCTTTTGGAGGAGTCATGGCTACAGTTCACACATTGTGGACTCCAATGACACCCACACGCTATGTTTAAAGAGATCATTTAGAAGGATTTTCAGCATATCCTTTACAGGACGTCGCAGTCAGCTTATATTTGCTGTTTGTTATTTCATGGCAAGCTTGCGTTAAGTGGCTTGTCATGGCTTTCTGAACGACAGGCACTCTTACCATTTTGTGACAACCAACGCAGGGTGATTTGCATCCAAATCGCTCGCAGCTGGGTTTCGAGCGCGGGGTGCAGAATTGCGAACTGCGTCCGTGGCACTTTCGCCACAGAGCGCTAATCCCTATGTTACCTTTCGCTCACATTGGTGTCTCCCCATCTTCCCAGCCGGTGTTCTCCCACCGGGTAGGTAAGCCAATCCCTGAGCTTGTGACGTTATTGACATTCGGTTCATTGACCCGCTTGAACCACACATCCGGTGAATTACACTGATAGTGATAGAAAGGAAGAACACACAGATAAGTAACCTTAATATGTTCATCTAGTGTTTGTCATGTAGTTGTATGTCGGTTTGTGTTTGTTTGTTCTGTGCTGACGAAGGCTTTAGCCGCAACGTCCATTTTCTTTCTTGTAATCGTGTTCTAGTAAAGCTCACAATCTACTTCTCGTGTTTTAGTGATTGAGTGAATCACTGATTCATTCAGTAGCTTACTGTACGTCGTGGACGTTCGAACCGAGCTGACATTTAGTAGGATTACCTTTCGGGGGAACACATGAACCTGTCATTTATTAGGGAATGAATCTGACGGACATTAGAACCACTTTGTCAATTTAGTAAAGTGCACTTCCGACGGACGTCGTGTACCCGTGATTTGGGGGGTGTGCTGATGAGTGTCAGATGCGATTCTGATCACTGCATCTGTAGGGGCCACCAACTCTGAGATCCCCTGACAGTCTAGTTTAGGCTAATGATTGCCAGTTATCAATGGTGTACGACGAGGGCGTATGGCAGAGGTCTTGACAGGGAGTTCCGTAAAACCAGCAGCGAGCTCGCTGGTGAATGAGGTGTGGTATAGGGTATTCCTTTATACGCATTATAACGACCTTACCTTTCCCCCATGCCCATGACCGAAGTCACCATGCCACGGTCAATTCAAAATCCATCAATCTTATTTTCTGTGGTAAGGCGTGGATAATTGATGTTAACAACTCTTTAGAAATGTACTCACTATTAAATATTGTCAGTAAAAAGATGTATGCATATTCTTCTTATAGTTCAAGCCATTTTGTGTTGTTGATCATATCTGTCAACTGCCCTCTGTCTCTCGTGCTGCCAATCATTTCTGATACTGATGTTTCTCCATGCCATGATGTCTAACTGTCCAGCTTCTACTCGCCAGACTTCCCTCTGTCTCTTCTCTCCTCCAATTCTGCATTGTGTTGACATACCCCAGCTTTCCCCTTCTCAAGACGCACAAAGAATGTGGTCTGTATTCTTCTGATGCAAGCAATCAGTTCTCTTTGTGAGTTCACTTATTTTAATATATTGTCTTTACTCTTTCTGCCCATCCAAGCTGTTCTCGTAATTCTTCTATAAAACCACAATGCCGATTCAACAAGGGCGTCTAATTTTTCTATCGCTATGTAACATATGCCGGTCTCTCTGGCTGTGGGGTTACAACACTTTCTCTCTGTAATCCCGTTTATCACGCAGAGTCTCGCAGCGGAGCGAGAACTGAGGTGGTTCGACCCCCGCTCGTGACTTGCGGATATTGAGCCGGCCGCTCAGAAAGCAATGGCAAACTACTGAGCGTAATCTTGCCAAGAGATCAACAGACAGCTGAAAGATGCTGCTGTTGACAGCTAAGTCCTGTAAAAGGATACGCAAAACATCAACATGTAACATATATAAGAATACTAGCTGACCCGGCCCGGCTTCGCCCAGACCCTGGTGGGGAGCATATCATTTAATTCATATAAGTAGTCATATAAGTTCTCGTTCCCGTTACCGACTATCTGTCTGTCTGTCTGTCTGTCTGTCTATCTGTCTGTCTGTCTGTCTGACCCGGCCCGTCTTCGCCCAGACCCTGATGGGGAGAATCTCATTTAATTCATATAAGTAGTCATATAAGTTCCCGTTCCGACTATCTGTCTGTCTGTCTGTCTGACCCGGCCCGGCATCGCCCAACTTCTGGTGGGGAGAATCTCATTTAATTCATATAAGTAGTCATATAAGTTCCCGACTGTCTGTCTGTCTGTCTGTCTGTCTGTCTGTCTGTCTGTCTGTCTGTCTGTCTGTCTGTCTATCTATCTATCTATCTGTCTGTCTGACCCGGCCCATCCCATGGTGGAGAGCATCTCATTTAAATTATATAAGTAGTCATATAAGATCCCGTTCCCGACTATCTGTCTGACTGTCTGTCTGTCTTGGGTAAATGGAGGAGGGAGGAGGAAGAGGGAGGTGGAGGAGGGAAGAGGAGGGAGGAGGAGGGAGGAGACAGGAGGAGTAGGGAGAAGGAGGGATGAGGAGGAGGAGGGAGGAGGAGGAAGAGGGAGGAGGAGGAATGTGAAGGGAGGAGGAGGTAGAGGGAGGAGGAGGAGGGAGGAGGAGAAGGGAGGAGGAGGGATGAGGAGGAAGAAGAGGGAGAAGGAGGGAGGAGGTAGAGGGAGGAGGAGGAGGAGTGAGGAGGAGGAGAGGGAGGAGGAGGAAGGAGGAGGGGAGGAGGGAGGAGGAGGGAGGAAGAAGGAGGAGGAGGGAGAAGGAGGGATGAGGAGGAGGAGGGAGGAGGAGGAAGAGGGAGGAGGAGGAATGTGAAGGGAGGAGGAGGGATAGGGAGGAGGGGAAGAGGAAGAGGGTAGGAGGAAGAGTGGAGAGGAGGAGGGAGGATGTAGAGGGAGGAGGAGGGAGGAAAAGGGAGGAGGGAGGAGGAGAGAGGAGGAGGAGGGAGGAGGTAGGAGGAGGAGGAAGAGGGAGGAGGAGGGAGGAGAAGGAAGGAGGAGGAAGAAGGAGGAGGAAGAGGGAGGGGGAGGATGGAGGAGGGAGAGGGAGGAGGAGGAAGGAGGAAGAGGGAGGAGGAGGATGGAGGAGGGAGAGGGAGGAGGGAAAGAGGAAGAGGGTAGGAGGAGGAGGAGGGGAGAGGAGGAGAAGGAGGGAGGAGGAGAAGGAGGAGGAGGGAGGAGGAGGGGATAGGAGGAGGGAGGAGGCAGAGGGAGAAGAAGGAAGGAGGAGGAGGAAGGAGGGAGAGGAAGGAGGGAGAATGAGGAGGGGAGGAAGGAAAGGGAGGTGGAAGAGGAAGAGGAGGGAGGAGGAAAGAGGTAGGGGGAGGAGGAGGTAGAGGGAGGAGGAGGAGGAAGGAAAGGGAGGAGGAAGAGGAGGAGAAGGGAGGAGGGGGGTGGAGGGAGGAGGAGGAGGTAGAGGGAGGAGGAGGGAGGAGGTAGGAGGAGGAGGAAGAGGGAAGAGGGAGAAGAAGGGAGAAGGAGGAGTGAGGATGATGAGGAAGAAGGAGGCAGGAGGAGGAGGAGGGAGGCAGGAGGAGGAGGAGGGATAAGGAGGGAGAGGGAGGAGAAGGGAAGATGAGGGAGGAGGGGGAGGAGGCGGATGGAGTAGGAGGGAGGAGGATGGAGGAGGAGGGGAGAGGAAGAGGGAGAAGAAAGAGGGAGAAGGAGGAGGGAGTCGGGAGAGGGATGAGAGGGAGGAAGAAGAGAGGAGGAGAGAGTTCGCCATTCCGAATTCATACTCGTCTAGTTCTTCCCTTCTACACGACTGTAGATAACTTCCTTACACATAAAAAGATGAATTGTTATTGATATTGCCGTGGCATGGAGGAATATCAGCAGCAGAGTTGATCCAAAAAACCAAAGACTGAGATCTACGGAGAGCCATGAACGCCTACGCCAGCCGGCACGGCACTTGATGATGATGATTGCCGTGTGACGATTCTGTGTAGTCACGTCATTTTCTTCCCTTTCCCTAGCGTTTTGGTTCGGGGATTCTTTCATCATCATCATCATATATTTACGTACGTATTTTGGGAGGGGGAGGAGGGAGGAGGAGGAAGAAGAAAAAAAAACTATGACAGTTGACAGCTCTGGAATGAAAGGAAGGCGTGTAGAAAATTTCATCTCAATCGGATGGGCCGTTCGCGAACAAATAAAGGACATACATATTTACATACATACATATATACATATACACATACACTTTGTTTTATAGATATAGATATGTAAGGAAGGCTGTAGATATGTAAGAACAGGTGGAAGAAAGGAATATATATGGATATATATAAGAAAGTAAGAACATATATGAAAACACATACAATAAAGGGAGAAAACACTTACAAAAAAGGGAGAAAACACATACAATAAAGGGAGAAAAAACATACAATAAAGGGAGGAAACGCATACAATAAAGGGAGAAAACACATAACATAAAGTCATAATATTTCCAAGGTTCCCCTGTGGGCATCGAGCTGGAGTCCGTGACGATCAAAAGCCTGTGAAAGAAACACTATCACCCAAGATCTAATTAAAGCCAGTCCATACGTGCTGTGAGGAATCATGACCTCGTTACCTTCTAATATATAAGGGACGTTCTTTTGAAATCCCTTCGTGCACACCGCGCGTAATTGCGTACGTTGAACATGATAATGTTATAGTCATGGGATAAGTACTGACCAATGAATAAAAAAGCACATGCTTATCGTCCCATGATGCATAGGGTCTGTTTCTGACCATTGGGAAAATGGCCGGGTTTATCCAAAATCCGCCCAAAGAAGCTCAAAGAGCGATAATTCAGTTTCTGTCATTTCAAGGATGTCGACCAGTGGACATTCATCGAAGAATACAGGCAGCGTATGGTAACAAATGTGTGTCGAAGACAACAGTGACAGACTGGGCACGAATGTTTCGGAAAGGACGTCAGTTCACGACATATCTTCGACAGCCGGGTCAAGCGCATATTGTTGCAACAGAAAAAAACCATCGCCAAAATTGATGCAGCAGTACAGAAGAACCGTTGTCGAAGCATACTTTCGCTAGCGAAAGAATGTGTGTGTCAACTGGGACAATCAAAAGGTCGTTCGTAAGAAACTGCAATATCGGAAGGTGTGTTCACAGTGGGTACCACGGATGTTGACCGACCACCAAAATGAGGAACGCATGGGATGGTGTTTGAACCACTTGCTGCGTTACACAGTGGAAGGTGATGCTTTCTCTTCCGCACAGTGGCAGGAGATGAATCATGGTGTGACCACTTTGGGCCGAGCAGCAAAAGAGAGAGCATGCAATGGAAGCATGCTGGATCACCAAAAGCCAAAAAAATTCAAGGAACAGGTTTCCTCTGGTAAGGTTATGCTGAGCGCATTTTTTGACCATGAAGGGCTATTGTTGGCCGGCTTTAAACAACCTGGTGTCAACATCAACTCTACCCACTACTTACAAATAGACAAGCTGCAAAAAAGCCACCAAGAATAAACGACCTGGCATGCTTTCTCGCGGTGTGATTTTGTTGTACGATAATGCTCATCCGCATGTCGCAAAGATTGTGCAGGAAGCATTAGCAAGGAAGAAGTGGGAAATTCTGCAACATCCAGCCTATAGTCCTGACTTGTCACCATGTGATTTTCATTTGTTCGGACCTCTAAAAAAGCTTTCAAGGGGCAACGATTTCACACAGATGCATGCGTAATGAACGCGGTAAACACTTGGTTCAATGAGCAACCACAATCCTTTTTTGCGGACGACATTCGCCGCCTACCCAAGCAATGAGATGCTTGCCTAAATGCCTACGGCGACTTCTTCTGACCAACCCATGGTGTATAATTCATCCAAAATGAATGTTTTATTTAATTCGACCACACCTGTTAATGTTTCTTTCATGCTTTTGTAGTAAAGCCATTGGAACGGGTTTCAAATGAACGTCTCTAATACTCCCCACCTCCCCGGGTGGGAAGTTTATATACCAGTCTTGCACACCCTGTTGGTTTCTATGCTTGGAGAAGGGAAGGGAAACACAGTTCCCATGAAATGGACCAGAAGGAACGCCTTTGCACCAACCTTATACCGATAGATGCTAGTCCTACATTTGGCAATTATAAAACCTGCGCTCATAATAATATTTAATACAGGTATGATCAGATCAGACCGTCTCGCGCTGGTATTAACGTGTCGGTATGGGAGCCGGTCGTTCCGAAAACAATGTCAAACTACTGAACATAAACTTGCCAAGACAACAACGACGGTAAAATGCTAGTGTTGACTGCAACGTCTTGACAAGGATTATATAACTTTAAAAAAAAAATGATTCAAATGCACACACTATTTGGTGTCTCGCCGATTATACAGAAATCATTGCTTGTGCTGAGATTCTGCTTGTGTAATCTATAGGAAGAGACTTGAACATTTCTGGTGGTGTCCATGTGCAATGGAAGAGACCCTTTACAAAAAGCAAAATCAAAGGTGTATATCTTTTATCAACTCCTTCACACACTTTGAAAAGTATCTTAACGCCCTCACATACAAACACAAAAGACATCTTTGATGAATGTTCTCAACCTTTTTTGGCCCGTGTCCCCCTTCACTATATTTTCAGAATGTCATTCCCCCCTTTCGTATTTCCTCCCTATACATCCCCCCACCCCACACAGTATACGTAATAATGGAAGCTAAATTTAATAGCACATACTTAAACAAGTCTAGATGTCTACATAAAACGTGATTTGCGGGTCTACTAACGTTATAAAATGAATTTTTGGTCTTCCCCGTTTTTCAATGAACAGAAGGGTGATACGTACAGAACCGTAAAGTATGAAGGGAAAAACAATATCAAGTAATCAGTTCTTGTATTAACGCGATCTTGAAATAATCTTAATTCCCCCCCCCCCCACAAATCCTAAAATTCCCCCCTGGGAGGGGGCGGGGGAATTCCCCACTGGTTGAGAACCACTGTCCTAGAGTAACGGGGATTTGAGGAAGAGATGGCGAGTGACGGAACTAAATGAATAATACTTTACCAGTTGTTAATTTCAATAAAACTAACTATTTTTAAATATTTAAAACAATGTACTCAGAGACAAACGTAATCTTGCCAAGTGTTCACAACAGCAATAAATGCTGGTGTTGACTGCAACGTCCTGTAAAGGATATTCAACTAACTTTAAATAACTAAGATACAAGGAAACAGTACACATGAGTTTATATAAATATTTATTATTATCTAAGACAACAAGTGTAAGGTAAACATGAGTATTCAATAAATAAGAAAATGTTCTCACTGAAAAAAATATCAAGTTTTTAGAACAGATCAGGTGGTTCATTATTATAACAAATATGTTATAACTGTTTACCTACTAACCTTCATACATGATATTTTGGTGAAGGATTTTTTCTAAGTTTGCACTTACTGTTACATATTTAGGGTTCATTATTTCCACGAGTTTTAAATCCATTCTGATGTGATCAAGTAAGATGGCGAATCATGACCGCCCATTCTTATCGGCATAGCACATGATGTTTATGATGATGATGATGTCATAAAGGGAATATTTTTTTAAAAATTCTAAAGGGAAAAGTGAAACAAAAGATTAGAAGTAGTTTTAAGATATTGAACGCTTGTAAAATCCTCCCCCAAATACTGACCTCTGATCCTTTACAACTTAAAGCTATGTAACTTATTTTCCCTTCCATTTGATGTCTTTGTTATTTATTTGATTTCGTTTGAAGCCCACTTGAATTTAATAAATAAATTATAATGTGCAGATGAAACAATTTGAATTTGGTTCATTGCAATAAAAGATGTAGAGATATTTTACCAATGTGAATACTAATCGTTCTCTGATTTAAATGGTAAGTGTTATTTCTGAAGAAGATATAAATTATATACTTCTTCTTTGTACACTTTCTGATGTCAGTCTGAATATGTTCAAGAAAACAGCAGTCAACTTCAGCTTGTTGACATCTCCATATTGTATGTCCTCAAATGGAGCAGATGAGGCCAGAATACTTTTATGTTTTTTTTTCTTTGTTTCGTTTACTTGCCATACTCGTGTTACTACTTCTAGTGCACTGGAATTATTTTTTTCGTGTGGATTAGCTTTCCGTGTCCCACGCCATCAGGCGAACCTACTCAGACTTCTGAGGTATTTGTAATTTACGTCCCCAAGTCAAGGATGAGCAGTCAACGTTTTAGTCCAACTTACCTGTGTAGGGGTTGTACCCACTACATCGGCATCAGCACACTGGAAGTTGAAGAATGAGTGATCTAATCCATTCGGTCATGCATATCTCAATTGCATATGTTCTATATATGCTGAACACTCTTGCAGCAAATGTTTAACCTTCATTTTGCTTATTCCATAATTAAATGCATCCATTAACCTCTATCCTTAGCTTACTGAACACGTGGTATTTTAGCTTGCTATGATGTGGATTATGAAGATTGTTACTTGTTTGCTTTGGTGGAATTGGTAATGTGCAAATAATTTAGTTCATTGTAATAAAAGAAGACAAAGAGATATTTTACTGTGTAAAGACTAACCTTCTGGTTATTCTGTGACAGTTTCTTATTGTAAAATGACTTGGTTATAGCAAAAACAAATTAAAAACATGCATGAAGCACTTTCTTTGGTATGTTAAATCACTGACATTTGAGCCTAGATTTGAGGAACAAGAAATGGTTTGAGATCATTTAGATTACTACTACATATTTCATGGTAACAGAAGGTGTAACCTGGTATGGCATTCAAATCATTACAAGTGATTCCACAATAGAAATGTTGTCGGTTAGAAAATTGCATCCACTGTGTTCTTATTTAGATGTATTGAAGATTTGCAAGAAATAGAACTGTTTTGTTCTGTGGTTTTGTAGAAAAGAAAATGATGCTTAAAACATGACTGCAATTAAAAGAACGAAAATTACAACAAACCTAATACAAAATAGCTAATAACAATTATTACAGCACCACTTCTAATATGATAGAGAAAAAACAAATACAATTCATAATATTGTTTTATCATTTATAAAGCACCTGAGATCATGGTAAATTGCTTTCTATCATTATTTATTTATATTTGTTAAAATACTATTTTAATTTCCATAGTAATTATCTTGAAAACATAACATCAAACTTCAACTTCTTAAGCACAATTTTATGTTAACCAACTAACTTTCTGAATGAAAAACTTACTGTGGCAGATTTATTTTATTTTTATTTGTTAGCCAGTAATGTTTAAAATTATGGCTCTAGTTTGCCAGTTTTTAAACTTTACATATTTTGGGATTAATGCATGATGCCTACTGCAGTTAGTAGCTAATTTGTATTCACGGAGTAAAATTAATACAAATGTTTTAAACAAAGTAGAGCCACGTGTGTTTTTTATGATATGAAAAACATTGATTGAACATTGATGTAAAGGTATACAACACACTAAAGCTAGGTTACCTTAAACAACACTCTATAAATAGCTTCTTACATGCATATACAATGTTTCTAACACTCATCTCTAACAATGAATGCCACGTATGAATTGCTGATAGTGAATCAATTTACTAAAATTCATATACAAAAGCATTATTCACAAGAATGTTCTTTTAAAATCATATTTGAAAAGAAATAATTTGTAAGGAAAAAGAAGCGAAACCCCTAAACGACTTCAGCTGTGGAGGACAACGAACAGACCACGATCTTGGTCATCTACAATGCTCTGAAAATAGAATGTTTATTTACATATATGTGACCAGTTAATAACAGTAGGATTATCCCATCATGAATGCATTCTAACATTAAGTAATTACATATTAATACTGGGCAGTAAAATGTGGACCTCGACCAGCCAACATTCAGTCAATCTTTTATATCCAAAACTAACGCAACATTGGCACATCAATTTAAACCTGGCAACATATGAACACAAGGCATGGAGAAGAGGCAATCATAAACGCATTATGGAAAGGGAGGGATGGGAGAAGAGAAATAGGGGAACTAACTGTAAATATATGCGTTGGGTGGGGAGGCAACCATAGAAACAGTGATGAGTAAGAACATCAGCACATTATGCTGGATAATTGAAATAAAATCTAAAGTTATAAGCCATATGTTGTGGCTATAGGTATTTTGGCCTGAAAATTAACTCATCTTTACATGCATTGTTAGATGCTAAGAGTAAAGTGTCCTCATCATGTAGCAGGTCCTTTTCAGAAAGTCGCTCTCATTTCTTGTACACACCTTGAGGCTTACTGGGTATATGTATATGATGCTTGTCTCATATTTTTATAAACCAGTTGGCATAGTCCATCAGGGCTGTGTGCTGTCACCCTATTTGTTTAACCTGTACGCCGAAAATATAATGAGAAATGTCAGAGGTGATATAACCAGGGAGCAATTAGTTAGTTAGTCTTTCCTCTTGAGCCCAAGGTGGCTCATAGGGCAGAAGTCATGGCTTTCCATGTCTGGCTGTTCGCTGCTACCTGTTGTAGATCTTGGATGTTTACTCGGCCGTTGAATGAGCTTTCTCTGATGATGGTTCTATGCAGGGTCTCTCTTGGTCTTCCCCGGTTTGTTTTCCCTACCGGTGACCATATGAGGGCTTGGTTGGGGAGTCTTGTCTTGACCATTCTGAGTATATGGCCGATGTGGTTCCAACGTCGTTTTCTTATAAAATTGGATATAATATCTTGCTTAGTCTCTTGTCTTATTTACGTATTGGTTCTGAAGTCTGTCCAGTGGAGGTTTAGAATTCTTCTAAGGCAATTGTTCTCAAAATTATTTTTTTTTTTTTTAAATCTAAAGCTACCGTTGATTTCCAACTCTCACATCGTATCATACGTTAACACTGGAATCACACAAGTTGAAGATTTTAAGTTTCGTGTGTTTGCTGAGTGTCTTTGACTTCCAGATGTTTGACAGTTTATTGAAGGCACCAGATGCCAGTGCGATTCTAGATGATAAGGGAGCAATATGATGCCCTAAATATTGGTGGTCATGAAATACCAGAGATTCGATATGCTGATGATACAGTGTTACGATCCACATCACAGAACGGTATAGAAAACGTAATAATCTCAACCCAAAGAAATAGTAAAAATCACAACTTATATCTTAACGTAGCAAAAAACAAAGATAATGCATACAGATAAAACCACTATGGAGAAAAAAATATATGTTAATGAGGAAAGATTGAGGTGGTGGAAAATTTTGAATATCTTGGGTCATTAATTACCAACAATGGTGACATAATGAAAGAAATTAAATGACGACTATCAACTGCTCTTAAAAGAATAAAACAACTGAATAGATCATGGAGTGGGACAGATAGAACTACAAAAATTAGATTTTTTAAGAGCATGCCTCTTTTCCCTGAGACCTGGATACTTACTAAACAAGCTGAATAGCGCATAAATGCCTGTGGAAGAAAAATTACCAGTCTAAGACTAATCTCAGCTAGGCTATATGTGCTGTGAGAAATAATGACCTGTTTAATATGCTTCTCCACAGATGTAAAGTTAAAGTACCAATCTTGCACTGAATAGCGTATAAATGCCTTTGAATATAAATGTTATAGACCGGTTCTAAGAATATCTTGGGTAAAAAAAGAGAACAAATACATCTCTACTTCAAGAGCTGAATATTGAAGAGGTTTAGCTATTAAAGATGATGAAACAAAGAAAATTGATATATTTAGGTCACTTGAAACGTCATGAAAGTTTGGAGAGAACAAAAATGGAGGGGTACATGCCTGGGAAGAGAGGAAGAGGAAGGTCAAAGAGAAGATGGGTGCAGGATGTGGTGGATGATCTCCAGATGGGTGTATCGGACTCGGGATATCTTGCTTGTGATCGAGAAGCTTTTCTGGAAGGTTGTTATGGGAGCGAGGTTCTGCAAAGGACATGCTACAGTGAATGAATGAATGAATGAATGAATGAATGAATTTGACATTTGATAGATGATATGCTTAATTTGACATTAGCTGCCTTTGCTTCCTATCTACAACACCATCTCAGTTTAGAATATCTTCCCCTTTAGTAATAGTAATAATAATAATAATAATAATAATAATAATAATAATAATAATAATAATAATAATAATAATAATAATAATAATAATAATAATAACAACAATAATAAAATAATAAATAAATAATAATAATAAAAATAGTATTACAGTCAGTCCCGTATTGGTAGTACAGTATTTCTCCCAAAACTAATAACAATTGCCTCATAAATAAAAAATAATTAAAATTAGTCAATCATGTAATATTTATGTTTGCACATTTCACATGCCTTTATAGTGTATATTTTGATTTTGTTGTTGTTCTCGGTCAGCCTCATAAGTGATGTATGGATGAAATAATCTATGAAAGAAAGTGATAGAAGAGCAGACGGGCCTGCATGCCCAATTCTTCACCCTTTAAACATGAAGTTTGCTCGTTCGTTGCCATGACATTTACTAACACAAATTCAGGCTGGGTTTGTCTGGGATTCAAGGTTAATTTTAAAGGTCCACTTTGATGGGGATTTAAACACATGACCATCAGGTGGCAGACAAGCATGCTGGCTATAATGGGTATATGGTTTTAGAGATTGATTTGTACCAGTCACAAGCTCATTTAATGTCTATTAGCTTTTGAATAATGCGTTAAAAGAATAGCAAATAAATTTAGATAAAAAGAATTATAATAGAGGCACTTCAAAAATGTTACACTAGCAATGGGATATGATAAAATATGTCAACACAGCAGTGCAACTCACCAGTGCAAATAGTTTGTTTTGGCCGCATGTTTCTTTTCATTTGTTTGTAATATTTCAATGTACAAATATATTTGAAATATATTTATTTACTTAACAATCACTGATGGGCAGATAATACTTCAGCATGAGTTTATACTTATTATAATATCATATGATTATAATATCAAAATTGTTGATGCCGAGGTAGCAGGTTCAACCCCTAAACTGGTCAGGTGGACAAAAATATTGACTTCCCATCCTTAACTTGGGGACGTGAATGACAAGTACCTCAGAAATCGGAGTGGGTTTACCTGATGGCGAGGGGCATTGGTAATAGGGAAAGCTAACCCACATGCAAAAATAAGTTCAGTTTGCTAGAAGTAGTAGCATGTGTATGGATTATGCTTGAGTTCAAAGCGCATGAGCGAACGCAAATAAAAAGTATATAAGCGAAATATGTAAAATAAACCAAGAGAAATGTTAATAAGGACACGTTTCCATTATTTCCTCTATATCTTCTTAGATTTATAATATCATTTCTTGGGTTTTTAAACCCAAATCTAAACTTTGACACCAGCTTATCTCGTCCTACAATTCACTTGAACAGCTATGGTTACAACTTAGAAGAAAAAAAACACAGAGATTATACCACTGGAAACAGGACTAGAGACTGTTGACAAATACATACATAAAACCCGTGGAAGGAAAAATACCAGTCTAGGGCTAATCTCAGCTAGACTGTATGTGCTGTGCGAAATAATGACCTGTTTAGTATGCTTGCCCACAGATGTGAAGTTAAAGTACCAATCTTGCACACTCTGCTGGAGAGTTATCTTGGAAATGGGAAGGAAAGCTCTGCAACGCAATTTCCATGGATATACTAGGGGGCTTCAAATGAAAATCTTAAATGTTTTGTTTTTTAGGTGAATATATTCTGAAAAAATAAACAACAAATGCAAGTCCCCCAATGATGATAAAGTGCTTGGATTCACTGTGATGTCACGTATTTAACCCTCTTAACATCTTCAATAACAATATTGACAGGTTACAAGACAATGGCATGGTAATTGTCATTTCTGTCACACTTTTAAGGGTTTCATTTAAAGCCCCTTTGTATTACTTTGGTATCAAACCAGGAGAAAAGTCCGGTCAAGGATATGCACTACTGTTGAGCTCAAACGAGAGCAAATCTCGAGTCTAGTGCTTCTAAATTGACGTGAACAAGGCCTAAGGTTCGTACCGGGATATGATCAGCCTTGCCCGTTGTGGGTTGTGCTCAATCTTTAAAAGTCTTTATGTTCGCCTGACTCTGAAAGATGCCAGATGTTTTCCTGACTCACACGATCTGAACATTGATACACCAGATTTAAGAGTTAAATCTCATTATTTCAGATGATTCACCAACAAACAAAACAGAGAGTAAGTGTGTTTGACAAAACCTACGTCTAATATACAAAACAAAATGACCATATACTACTACTACAAGGGCACAATTAAAATATAATGGCTTTTCAGAAACCTCAACTCGTTTCTAAATTTCACGAAAATATTGACTTAAATTCAAACTACAGCATCAGCAGGTAAATACAATATAAGAGCAGTTTTAAAAAGAATTTAAAATATTTTAGAGATGGTGGGATAACTGCTATAATGGAGATGAAACAAAGGTAACATTTAATACATAAAAAGACCATTCTATGTATCACAAAAACACTTCTTAGAAAAGGCAGTAAAAAACTCTGCCACAATCAACATATTTGCAGGAATGTACAAAAATGGATGTATTTTTTAAAAGGCAAAACACAAATACATAAGAAGGCTCTTTTGAGCAAATAATATAGATGATAGTGATAGATATTATAAGTAGATACATGATGACACAGGAAGTTGAGTTAAAAACAAAAACAATCGCCTACTGATGCACAGATCAGTATACGTATTTTTGTTTTTTTTAAACATGAAATTTCTAAATAACAGAAACAGAGCAACTTAGTTATTGTTTTTTTTTTTTTTTTTTTAAATAATACTATTACAATTGTCTGAAGAATGATCATCTTTATCCTACCGCAAATTGAGATGCTGCAGGTTCTAATGCTTCATTCCTTTTGCATTTTATTTTGCAGAAGGCACCAATACTAAAGAACAAACTTGTGTCCGCAGATATCAAAAAAGCACTCTACAACACAATCTTCATGCCAACTCTATGCTACTAATGCTAAACCTGGACAATGACAGAAAAAGAGAACTGAAAAATTACAATAGAAATGAGATTCCTGAGAAGAATTCTCAATATATCAAGAAGAGAGAAAATTAGAAATTATTAAATAAGGATGGGGGGGGGGGGGGGGGCGGTTATAGCAGAGCTAGATTTCATTAGAAAAGAGCATGTTAAATGGCTCGGCCACATAACTAGGCTACCAGCATACTATAATAAGCAATGATGTACAGACCAAATGGAACTAGAAGAGGAGGTCGACCATGTGATCAAGAAAGAGTCCATGGGAATCTTGATACATGAAGCCCATAAACAGGCACTATTCCGCTGTTTATACTTCACCTCAACACCGCAAGACCTAAGAGGAATAAGGTAAGATTAGATGATGGTTCTAGGTTCTAAGGCAGGTTCTAATAAGTGAATGTACACTAGAAGGTGAAAGCTGAATTTTAAAAAATGAAGCCCCTACGTAGGGAAGACAATAAACTTACAGAAAAACAAACATGACTTTCTTGCTACAGGAGTGCATCATTCCACATGCAGAAATTGACCGAAGGAGGCCATTGTTAATATAAATGAACAGTTATTACTTCCTTTGTCATGATCACTAGCCCAAACCGAATTTGACAAACTGACGTTATATTTGTTTAAAGTCTTTTAGTCACGATGAATGCAAATTGTTTTATGCTCATAATTTTTACATTAACAGACTTTCCTAGACTTGTAAACAATAAGGGATATTGTACATAATTTTTTTTCAAAATAGTCATAAGTTCTCAAGAAACATATTTCTAAAACTATATCACACCTATGATCTATATGCCCAGTGTATTCATGTATTAATTTAGCTCCTTAAAGTAAGTAATACTTTTGTAGTTTGTCATGACTGCTCTATCCCCACTTGGACATTCATTGCAAAATCTTCTTTGATTGCAAGAGTTAATGAACCGGATAGAAATGTGTTACTAATGTATGGATCAGGACAATAAATAAAGGCTTAAACAACAACAAACAAAAAAACAAATACATTTTTAAAATGCAATAGTTTGTGCTTGTGTTGAATAGAAGGGATAAATAAAGTGGCGTGACAGAATCACTAATACATAGATTAGGGAGAGAACTACACCGATGGCAGCCGATCAAGAGGTGGGGAAAAGACGCTGGCACCAGACATGACACACATTGAGAAAACCAGATAATAGTATATATAATTAGAAAGTCATTCCACTGGAACCCACAGGGCTAACGAAATACAGGGATGTCTACAAATACATGTCAAAGAGAGTTAGAGGGAGATCTACAAATACATGTCAAAGAGAATTAGAGGGAGGTCTACAAATACTTGTCACAGAGAATTAGAGGGAGATCTACACATACATGTCACAGAGAATTAGAGGGAGATCTACAAATACATGTCAAAGAGAATTAGAGGGAGATCTACAAATACTTGTCACAGAGAATTAGAGGGAGATCTACACATACATGTCACAGAGAATTAGAGGGAGATCTACAAATACATGTCACAGAGAATTAGAGGGAGATCTACACATACATGTCACAGAGAATTAGAGGGAGATCTACAAATACATGTCACAGAGAATTAGAGGGAGATCTACAAATACATGTCACAGAGAATTAGAGGGAGATCTACAAATACATGTCAAAGAGAATTAGAGGGAGATCTACAAATACTTGTCACAGAGAATTAGAGACAGAGGTAAGTAGGTCACCATGGAGTGAGTTACAGGAACTGACCAAAGATGGGATGGCTTGGTGGGAGTTGGGTGATGGCCAATGCTCCGGTTGGGGATAAAGTGCAGAAAAAGATGAACACAAATTTAAGGTAGAAAACTAAACAAAATCAAAGTCTCAGAAATGAAGAAAGGCAACTTAACCCAGTGAAAATATTTGTTTCATATAATAACCGATCTTCCTTTTGTTTGTTAATTAAATAAACAACACGCTGTTCAAACATTCAGGGTTATAATTGGAATAGAAAGTATTTAGTACTATTTCAGATAATGGATTTGTTATTTTGTATTCATGTTTTTCAAACATCTAGGATATGTGTATCATGCTTCTTATCTTTTTCATAGAGATGTGTAGGGCTGTTATTTACTACTACATATTGTGAAGGTTTTAATGATTCATTTTGGGACGACAGTAGCAACCATCTGTCTAGGGTCAGAATAGCACAGTAATGATGAAAGCTCAATCTAAGAGCATGTGTAAAAACATTTGCATAATTCTCAATCTTATCTGTGTATATAAATCAGCAATAGCAACAATTTAGCATAAAACTTACCCCAATAAGCTGTAGACTGATGTTCTTTATATAGCTATAATGACTTAGACAATGAATTTATACAATGAATAGCTTTTCACTTTCGTTAAGTGTAGTTACTTCATACCTGTTCATATTTTTCACAGTACATTATTGCATTTCATTTTATCTCATGGTTTGACATTTCACTCCACCACCAGAGCCTTGGATCAGGTCTGTGATCTTGTCTCTATTGTGCCATGTGGCCAAACTATCCAGGTATTTATATCTTTGCCTCCTCCTTGCACTTTTCCTATCAATGTTGCCAGTTGTCAGTCACTAAGTTTTCAAATCTATTTCTTCTCATAATGAGCCTGAAAACTCTTGACTATATGCGTCTAATTTATTGATGCAATTTACAGTTTTCATTTTATTCTTGAATGACTGCCTCATTTGTTTTGTCTGTCCACCCGAGGTATTTATTGCATTTTCCTCAGAAACCACATTTCCACTACCATTAGATGTTTTTCAGCTTGTCTGTTTATTATCGATATTTCACATGCATGAACAGTACAGGTTCTATATAGCACTTTAACACTTTTTTTCTCACGGAAATTGACAGCTTTTTATGAGACAAACAAATAGAAAGTAACAACTCCCCAATGCAGTGGCCAGAGACATGCTATCACAGCCCAGTGCTAAAAGAGTTCTTGTTCACAGATTTCTGGGCCAGAGACATGCTATCACAGCCCAGTGCTAAAAGAGTTCTTGTTCACAGATTTCTGGGCCAGAGACATGCTATCACAGCCCAGTGCTAAAAGAGTTCTTGTTCACAGATTTCTGGGCCAGAGACATGCTATCACAGCTCAGTGCTGAAAGAGTTCTTGTTCACAGATTTCTGGGATGGCTTCTTGATGTTAGCTAAGAACGTTTCTGCAAAGGTAGAATAACTTTTGGCTGAGGCTACAGGTTGGGAATTGGAGGAGGAATGTTGTGCCAGGAGCGGCTCTGATGAGTTGTGGGAATTGTTTGAGATAGAGTGAGAAGAAGACTGCAGCAATGCAGCACTGGATGATGTCGTTGGGCCTGATGTTGATTTGGATTCACTTCGATTAGACTGTGATTGTATTTGATTAGCGTGAGTCATTTCAGGGGGATTGGTTTTGATCATGTTATGAGCAATATTGTTAGTGACGCTGGTACTATGGCCAGACGTGGCTTTGCTATAAATGGCTGATGAAGCTTTTGACAAAAGTGATGATGTTGATAATGGAGAGGAAATTGTAAATGAATGTGAAGCTTTAGTGGAGGCTTCAGGAGGCTTAGTTCCTGATCCAGATGTTCCATGTGAAGCCTGCCGCAAAATTCCGGACTTTTTAGAGAATACTATAGTAGAAGGTGATATTCTTATATGTTTCTCATCATTATTTACTTTCCCGTGAAAATCTGTGCCGTAAAAACTGTTCCTGTCGCCACCATTCCGACTGCTGCTGCCTTTGCTTCTCTGAGGCTGTAATTCTAATGAATCCCTCCCATCGCTGCTACTGCCAGGACTCTGTCCAGAACTACTAGTAGAATCTGCAAACTCCACTTTACCACCCTGCTTTGGTGATGAGATATCAGCATCCTGCTTGATGGCGTCTCGGTTCTTGTTCCTGTCGACCCCAAGTTTGCCTCCAAAGTTCATCAGTCTGGTCTTCAGTCCCTTTGCTAGTGAGTATTCTTGGTCTTCCATGATGGCTGGAAGCCTCTGCTGAACCTCTTCCACAATATCAATGTCATCTGGAGAAGGAAAATAAATTGGTTTGAAAATGTAAACCATCAACATAATAGTTAATGCAAACGATTTATCTGAAAAAATAAACAGAGATGACGTAGTTTGGTTGATCAGTTCATTGTTTGTTTGGCTGGTTAGGGAACTTAGGCAGGCAGAGCCCATAAGCCTGGGAAGGCAATCTGCCTGTATGAGGAGGAATCCAGAAGAGAAACCTCAACCATCGAAGTTGAAAGATGTCCTAAGTGGAACTGAACTAGAAAAGTGACATCTGCGCACTACAGTGTATACTATGCACCATTCTGTTTGTGACTCATGCTGGAATAGATGCACAGCAAATTTTGATTGCAGAACAACTACAACAAGACTAAGGACCCTCTAAAATAATGAGCTTTAACTCTTAGGTTCAATGCATTGACTTTCAAATTGCCCGAGACATGCGGGAGTTAAGGGAAATGAATAGGCTGATAAACTTGCTGGCTCTGCACTGCAACTGGCCAGACTATGGATCGTGCCGATGTCATTAACCCCTTAGAGAGATGTCGTGAGTGAAGGACTTTGACAATAATGAATCCATTTCGTTGTCCAGAATGAGAGCCTTGGAAGTTAGAAATAGCACAGCCAGATATGACAGGTACATTAGGAGAAAGAGGGGCCTCGTCAACCAACAAATGACTGGCAGTATTGACCACTGGACGCTGATGCATATGTTGGGGTGCGGGTGGGATTTGATCACCTATGAACGTGTCCGGACTGCAAGGATGATACCCCAACAGATAATTAACTAACTTACCTCCCAAACAGTTCTGCAGTACTTGCAGAACTCGCTTTCCCCACAAGCTCATGCAGAAGCTGGGTGTGCAAGTCTGTTCTAATACTTCACATGTGCAAAGAGATATTATGTTGCAACCAAGTCATGATTCAGCACAACACACACAGACTGTGTGGGGATTGGCCTAGGCTGGGGGTGTTTCTTCAACAGGCGTTTAGGTATATCATAGTCAGAAGACTCTTATCCGATGACAGGAGGAACACATACTTTGTTAAACAGGGTGTTTAGGTCAGAATTGTCGGTTGAGCCATTCAGTTAGGGAGTATATGTGAATGGCCGTGGCAATACAGGATAGTGAGCTTAGAAGACCATATTGATTCAGGTGAAAATTAAAACCATTAGCCATTTCCAACTTCTGTAGAGTTGTAACATGCACATCTTGCACATGGAACATTGCAGCTTTTCAATATTCTCCAAGCAGACGTTGTTATCACCACCCAAGAGATCAGGGGTACATGTTATATCATTAGATACCAAGGGTTACTGAAACAAAATGTCAAGCCCTATGCTGAGATGCAACCCGGTACGTTCCTGGGCCTGTGTCAGACACTCTAACCATTCAACCATGGCTCTTCCAGGCAATTAATAAAATATAATGACCACGGAAAAAATAAATTAAGTTCGGTCAATGCTTACCTGGCAGCTTCTTTGCTTTAAAAGAAGCATTGGTGACCAGGTTTTTCAACATCTGAGCTGTCTTCTGGGCTCCCAGATTTGCTTGTGTTACATCAAACTGTAAGTTTCCATAGCAATAAGAGTTGAGTATTGCCCCCGTGACCTGAAAGTAGTGTTTATAAAAGGTAACAGAAGCTCCATGGTAGAAATTGCTATTGAGGTGTTAGGTTATCACATATTATAGGTCGCAGTATGTTATGTTATGTTATGTTATGTTATGGTGATAGACATCCCTGATCTTCAAGACAAACAATTGTGCAGAAGGCTGTATGTTTTATGGCTTCTCCAAGATATACAAGTGGAGTGTCTAGTTACTTACCTCGGAAAGAAGGCTTTACACATTATAGTTTTTGTAGCTAGAGTAGGGTTTATGTAATAGAATATGGTAGCATTGTGGGTTATAAAAGCTGTGATAGCATGGTGGGGTTTATGTTATAGAAGCTGTGACACATAGTGGGTTTTATGTAATAATAGATGTAGTAGCATAGTGAATTTTATGTAATAGTAGATGTAGTAGCATAGTGGATTTTATGTTATAGAAGATCGTGGGTTTTATGTAAAAGAACTTGTGGTAGTATAGTGGGTTTTATGTAACAGAAAGTACGTTGGCTTAGTGACTTTTATACAACAGAAGTTATGGTAACAACCTGGCATTTTACCAACTAGCAGCAGTAGTAACTTAGTGATGAGGATACTTGCTTACCAACAATTCAGTCTGAGCTTCAAGCACCTTTGTTGCAGGACTACATTTTTACCAGCCAGAATAAATCTGGTGTTCTGGTAGCCTCAAAACATGGGAATCATTTATTTTTCTCTAAGGGAAAGCAGTGAGGGGCTTCTTCTTTCTTCTACTGCCTTTTATTCCTCTGGAGCATAGGCCCACAAGCAATTCACACCAAGCCATCCTATTTTTTGCTATCTCCTTCAGATTCTTACAAGTCTTCCCTATATGTCTCATCTGTCTCTAATTCTCTGCTCCGTGTGTTGTCAGGTCTCACTATGTCTCTAATTCTCTGCTCCGTGTGTCGTTAGGTCTCACTATGTCTCCAATTCCCTGCTCTGTGTAGTTAGGTCTCACTCTGCCTCTAATTCCCTGCTCCGTGTTTTGTTAGGTCTCTGTCTCTAATTCCCTGCTTCACGTGTCGTTAGGTCTCACTCTGTCTCCGTGTGTCGTTTGGTCTCACTCTGTCTCCGCGTGTCGTTAGGTCTCACTCTGTTTCATGTGTCCTATGGTTTCCAGAGAAAATGGAGAGGGCGGTCATGGCTCACCATCTCACATGATCACCAGAGTCCTGGATCAGGTCTCTGTTCTTGTCCTGATTATGCCGTGTGGTCAAGCCATCCAGGTATTTATCTCTCTGCCTTCCTCGTTTTCTTTTCCCATCGGTTTTGCAAATTGTCACTATGTTTTCTAATTAAATATTTCTCCTCATTATGCGCTAAAAGATCTCGATTCTCTACGTATAATTTCTCTGGTTAATTCACAGTTTTCATTTGTTACTTGAAGAACTTTCTCATTTATTTTTCTGTCAATCTGTGGTATTTGTTTCTTTTTTTTTTTTTTGGGGGGGGGGGGGGGGGGGGGGGGTGGAATTGTCCATTTTCCTCAGAAATCATATTTCCACTGCCATTAAATGTTTCTCTACTTGTCTGTTTATTGTCCTTGTGTGTCATTTGCATGCAATAGTAAATGGTCTATTATAAAGCACTTCAACATTATTTTCCTCTCTGCAATTAAGAGATTTCAGCTAGTGAATAGGTTTAAAATGTTCACATGGCAGAACCTGCCATGACAATTCTTGTGTTCTAATGTTCTAATCACTATATGGCACATCCCATCAGATTTTATGACTGTTTTAAGAAAGGATTTGAGAACTTGGTGACAACTGGCAAGATCGAAGGGGGGGGGGGGGGGAGAACAAAGGTAAGTTAGAGAAGTAAATACCGGGATGGCTTAGCCACGTGGTATGGTCGAGACAAGAACACTGAGCTGACACACGACTCTGGTGATCGAGTGAGATGGTGCAACATGATCGCCCTCGTTTATCGGTATGTCACATGATGAATGAATGCATCATTTTAGTAAAGCTACTAACAACTGTAGCAACGGATAGGAGTGTCTGGCACGAACTGTTGAAGAGTCTATGATCCCCTAGGAGCTAGTATTCGTAAGTAAACGTAAAGACCAGTAACAGTGAACGCTTACCAATAGGACGTCAGAGTAAAGTTCAAAACTTGAACGATTATGTACTGCTTGAACTGCCTCCATCGCCATCTTGTGATGGCCATTAAACCTGGACAGACATGATAGCAGTAAATAGTAAATAATAGAGAATAAGCATTAAGGGGGAAATAGAAAATAAAAGTAACTGTCAAAATTAAAATAGTTTAACTTACTCAAAGTATGGCATCGTTTAAAAAAAAAAAAAAAAAAGATGCTAACTGTATCATGTGAGCACATAAAGAATTTAAGCAGACTTGAAATTTTTATATTTTTATAAACAGCAGCTTTTTAACTTGAAATCAGAGAAATAGTTTAGTAAAAACAAAATCAACAGGAGATTACTCTTTGTCTTGAGGTATAAGGTTCTAGCCCCATATTTGTATAGACCCATCAGCACTTGATAGGCAATATGGTCAACAGGTCTGTATGTCCAAGGACATTTCATGGTAGCAAACGTAGGCTGGGTCCACTTGGAGGCCTGGGTACATTTTAACATTTGCATTGATAGGGATTCGAGCATCTGATCACTAGGCCACCATGTAAATGCGTTAGCCACTGCGCTGCGGAGAAACAAATATAAGTGAAATTACAAGAAATGATACAGGGGTCAGATTTGGAAGTTGACAGAAGAACTCCTTCCATGTTTATAATTATGCAATAAATCAGTTACAAAATATAAAATAAGTATGTCTTTGTTCAGCATATTTAATTGCTTGACTGCATTCAATAATAATCTTTTTTGCATTTGAAACTAGCCATATCAGAGCATTGTTTTCTGCCTTTTAATGTCACACTGTTATTGGCTGAAAGAGTTGCAGGACCTTGAGAACGAGTAAATAGGTGAAGTGCAGAATTTGGATTAGATATTAGTTCTTTAAAAACAAAAACTAAAACTATGTTTAAATTATTTAGCAATACAAAAGACATGATAAGAATAAATATCAGAATACATGGGTTAAAGAATAAGAAGCATGTGTCTCCAATCTTGAATATGAAGACAGATGATAATAGAAGTGAACTATAAATCAAAAGATAATAGGAATGGTACAAATACTGTCACAAAATGAAATCGTGTGTTTATCCGGTTGATTATTACAGAGGATTTTCGGATTAAGCGGACGATCGACCAGCGACATCTATTTGTACTAACAGAGTAAACACAGTTGTACAGGTTACATCGTGTCAGCCCATAAACACATTTGGTGGTGAGGGAGAAGGATATGGAATGGTTCCGTTTGTCATCTATACTGCCGGACATCAGACGGAAATGGCTGCTGGGATTGTCACCACGGAACAGAAGAGTGACAAGTTTGTCAACATTTGAATGCAGATGGAAGCCGTGAGATCACAGGGGCAGATGTAAAACGGAAGTACCTAGTACGGAAAACAGTGCATCTGTCAATTCTTGGTTTCCGGAACATCAAGATGATTGGCCGCTTGGTATCGAAACTCTTTGCTGGGAGTTTACAGAAACTAGCTGGCTTGTTTTGAGAATCTAGGCAATTACTGACAACTTTGACAGGATTTAAGCCAGGAAAATAGTTCTTGACAGGGGATGATTTGCCACTGTGCCACCTGTGTGGGGGAGTAAAGGATAACGTCACGTGGACAACTTTGGTAGTTTGCCATATAAACTCGAGTTGAGATCAACTAGGGTGGACTTGAATAATGCTCTAGACAGAGTGCAGGGCACTGCAGTGCCAGTGGAAATAATATCTACCGTGTGTTAATTAGTGACTTAATTTTACACGTGCCTATATAGCAGATGTAGATATGATTTATAGGACTGCAGGAGTGCCATTTAAGGTATAACTTATTATAATATATTCGTTATAATTACTATAGACTGTGGCTTTGTTAAACTATAGTGTGATGATTAGCACTGTTAGTGGAAACTAGCTAGAGTAGTGAAGTGATACTTGGCTCTGTTAGCTAGAATAGATTAGTGAAGTGTTGATAAGCTTTACTAGTTGAGAATTGAGCAATGAGGGATAATTGGGATCTTCCCGTAGGTGTCCCTGGTGGGCGGGGTTCCGCATTCTGTTTGCTGATTTTGTCTTTGTCATAGCCTGATTCGGCTCTAGGTGGGTAGCTAATCTGCTCTATGACTAATTCTAGTTAGCTAAAGATCATTAAGCAAGGTGATAGGCTTACACTCAGCCGAAAGGATCAGTGACTAGTACTATCACCAGATGTGTTGTTTCTATCCTAGGTTCCCTACCAGATCCAAGGAAACTATACAAGTTTGGGAAAGAATTAAAAAACCCATTAGGAAGAACACCAGTTCAAGAGTCACTAGAGTTGCATACAGAACGCAACTTACGCTAGAAGGAAATTGATTCATCAAAGAGAGTGATGCATACTGATGCACCACACAGCATTAGACAGTAGTAACGAACCGAGAACCGGCTAAGAGTACCTAGTGTTAGTACAGCAACAATTAACATTAGAAATTAGCACTTATGGACTGAATGGTTCGATGTGCAACGAGGATGATCTGTCGACTAACTAACTAACTAACTAACTAACTGCGTACACACTACAAAGGACTTGTGCAGTTTTTTTTTAAGGAACGATAGGAACGGACATTGTGTAGAGGGCAACCGGTCCATGATTAACTGTTAATACCACCGGTGTCTATTTCGGATGTTCATGAAATTGGATTACCAGAGGTCTACAGAGGCAAAGCAGTATTCGGCAAGATGGTTTCGGCAACGGGTGAGAAGTACATGTTCTGACGTAACGTGCTGTGGTCTATCTTTGCTGGGATCAGCTGACTGGGTTGCTGTCTGAGAGTCAGAGTCTACACACTTTATAGAACACGTCACACATTTTCTTCACATACACGTCTCATATACGTTACACTTTTATTTTAATAAATTACTCTTTATTAATTTTTAGAAGCAAGAGTTGTTGAGTATGTTGCGTTGGGGAAGTATGAGAAGGGGGGCATAGTACGACAGTGAGAGAGTGATAGGAAAAGGTGTCCATGGGCTGATGGAGTGTGTTGGACGGAAGCTGGTGGATTCTCCAGAATAGTGAGAGGAACAAAATATTATAATGTGGGTGTCGACTCTCTTCACTCCAGGGACGACACTTTAAAGGAGGACACGACATTATTGGGGGCTCGTAAACGGAATCTTTGGACAGCGGGATCTCTCGTAAACGGGATCTTTGGATAGCGGGATCTCTCGTAAACGTGATCTTTGGACAGCGGGATCTCTCATAAACGGAATCTTTGGACAGCGGGATCTCCCGTAAACGGAATCCTTGGACAGCGAGATCTCCTGCAAGCAGGAACGTTTGACAGGGGGATCTTCTGACAACGGGGTCTTTTGACACGGGATCCTTAGTTATTAGAGGGAGATATCATTTTGGAGAATCCAGCTAGAGTGAATGTGGATAGGGGTTAGGACTAATATCTTACCTGTTCACACTTCACACGTCTGCATAGGTCTGTGGTCCTGATTCTACTCTTGTCACTGAGTGAATGTACTGTGTGTGGTAATATCTAGATTTATAGTACTTGTTCATATATCTGTATAGTAATTTGCAGTTATATTGTACTAGACCTGCTAGCTTACCTCTCTGTATAATGGCCACCCCTAAACTTAGCACGTTAGAATTAAAGGCAAGGGGGGAAGAAATGGGATTGGCTGGGTCTTCTCTAACGGATTACATACAGGAAGTGGAGAGAGAGTATCGACAAGCGGAACGGGAAGAGCGAAAGGCCGAGTTGGAATTGAGAAGGGAAGCTGAGCAAGCAGCTAGGAAATTGGAAGCTGAGCAAGCAGCTAGGAAATTTGAAGCTGAGCAAGCAGCTAGGAAATTAGAAGCTGAACAGGAAGCACAGAAAAGGGAGCACGAGTACCGGATGAGGGAACTCGAGTTGAAGAGTCAATCTAATGGAGAAACTGAGGGAGCAGTTGGAGGTTCCTCCATCCCAGGATCAACACCAGTAGGTGGACATGGGTACCATGCTATGAAGTTTCCTTTAGCGGTCTACGAGGAGGACAAAGAGAAGATTGACCAATACCTTCAACGCTTCGAGGCTATGTCAGTTGCTATGGGTCTGGAGCGTAACAAATGGAATCTTAAGCTATCCCAGGGATTACGCGGGACCGGATACGAGGTTTATACTCGCCTGCCACCAGGACATGAGAACAATTATGATGAGTTAAAGACGGCTCTGCTGAAACGATTCGAGGTTACGTCACATACCTACCGGAAAAAATTTCGAGCAGCGAAACGAGAACCGGGAGAGTTGTTTGCCGCCTACAGTTTGCGTCTAAAATCTTATCTCCACAAGTGGATGGATTTGGCTGGGTTCGCACATGACTATGAGAGTCTGGAAGAGCTCATGGTGGTCGACCAGCTGAAGAAGCAAATGTCTAAACCTCTCAGGACGTTCCTGGGAGAACAAGGAGCGGAACGTATTGACCTCGTGACGAAATTAGCAGAACGGTTCGTCGAGGTACATGGGGAGGCAGGGGAGAACCTTTCCACCAACTCCAAAAGTCAAGAGAAACATGACAAGAAGAAAACCAAAAACTCAGGAACAAAAAAGTGGGAACCTTATATGCAAAAATCAGAGGATAGTTCAGAGAAGAAGAAGGAGGGAAGCAAGAGCACTTCAAGCTCTACACCTAAACGACCGTGGTCGGAGAAGTGGTGTTCAATTTGTAAGTCACCCTCTCACAATACGAGGGACTGCAAATCGAAGGCTAAGAACCCTCACTTCGCAGCATGTCAAGTGACTTCCAAGGAGGTTGTCACGGAAAATGCCAAGGTCAACAAGGAAGCTCGCCACCAGGAGAGCTCACTCAAGTTTGGCAATAGAAAATCTAGGACAGGGAAATGGTGCAACCAATGCAAGTCAAACACGCACAATGCTATTGACTGTAGGGGAATGTCAGGAGACACTCAATTCGTCGTGTGCTCAGGAAAACCTAAGGTGGAGCCCACCGAACAGGTCGAGGCCGAGGAAGAGACACCAGACCAGGAAAAACCACCTGTAGTGGAATTGGTAGAGGTTAACGGTCGTCAAGTGGAGTGTTTATACGACACAGGACTGGACGGGGAGGCCGTGATTTCTGCGGATCTGGTACATCCAGAACAATTCACAGGTGAGACATTGGACATACAGCCTGCACAGAAGAGTGCTGTAACCATGAAGTTGCCCATTGCTAATGTGGAGATTCGGTCAAGGTACGTCACCGGCACCATCAAGGCCGCTGTATTGACCGATCCCATTTTTCCAGTCATCCTAGGTTGCCGGTATGTCTTTCTGGGAATGCCCAGGGAGCCAGTCCATATGGGAGCAATGCAGACTCGCTCTCAGACGAAAACGGAAGAGGCAGACGCAATTGTGACTAACCCAATGCCGGGGGAGCTACGAACTGCCCAGAGTGAGGATGATACTTTACGTCCTTGCTACAAAAAGCTGCAGAAAAGTGCTGATCCACCAGGACGGGGGCAGTACTACATGAAGAATAGGATACTCTACAGGAGAGCAGGAAGGGGAGACAACCTATACGGTCAGTTGGTCGTCCCGAAAGCTCATCGGTCCCAGATTCTTCATATGGGGCATACCATCTCCTTTAGTGGACACATGGGTATTGCCGCCACCATGCAGCGGATTTCCTGCCATTACTATTGGCCGGGAATGACAGATGATGTGCGTCGGTATGTGAAGTCATGCCCTGAGTGCCAGAGGGTGGCACCGAAACACTGGACAGCACCGGTGGTGTTGGGTGAGATGCCCATCATGAACTCTCCTTTCGAGAGGGTAGCCATCGATATCGTGGGTCCACTTCCCAGGACTAGGAAGAGGAACATGTATATACTCACAATGGTGGATTGCTGTACAATGTGGGGTGAGGCTATACCGTTGACCACGATTGACTCGAAACGAGTGGCGGACGCACTAATGGAGGCCTTTACCAGATTAGGCTTTCCGGATCAAATTCTGACGGACAATGGATCTCAGTTTTGTGGAAAACTCATGGAGGAGGTATTTAGGGTGTTTCACTCTAACCACATACATACCAGCCCTTACCACCCTCAAGCCAATGGACAAGTAGAGCGTTTCAACGGCACGTTGATGACAATGCTCAGGAAACTAGCGCAGGAAAAACCTGATAGGTGGGATGAATATATCCCAGCAGCACTCTTTGCCTATCGGGAAGTTCCTCATGGCTCAACAGGACTACCACCCGCTACGTTGCTGTTTGGTCGTCCAATCAAAGGACCGTTGGAAGCCATGTTGAGGAGTTGGACTGAAGAGGGGACGTCAGAAGAAGTGATCTCATCCTATCAATACGTGGAGGAACTGAAAGAAAAACTCCACAAGGGATGGACTCTGGCAAATCAAAACTTGAAAAAGGCCAGAAAAAAACATGCGGCTTACTACAACCGTAAGTCTAAAGAAAGATCTCTAGAGGTGGGAGACAAAGTCTTGTTGCTACTCCCAACGGGAAACAACAAACTGGAGATAGGTTGGCAAGGACCATTTCCCGTGGAAAGGGTGATATCCAGAACCAACTATCAAATCCGGATCCTGGGAAAGTCGAAGATTTTCCATATCAATCTCTTGCGGAAATACGAAGAGAGACCCGGAGACACGGCAGCTCACCTCATGGCAATGGCAGTTGCAGTAGAGACAGAAGTGGGAACCAGCGAGGGCAGGGAATATCCCTTGGAGCACCAGGAAACCTATAGGGATGTGCAAGTGAACCCTGATCTGACCTCCCAGGAGAGGGAAAGGATAACCCAGGTTCTCAAGTCTCATAAGGAGATATTGACTGATAAACCAGGACGAACGAGGTTGGTGGAGTTCGAGATGACTTTGACCACACAGGAGCCTGTTCGCCAAAAGGTTTACCCAGTGCCATTCTCTAAAGAAAAGGCCCTGGAGGAGGAAATAAAAAAACTGCTGGAGGATGACGTGATTGCACCATCCACATCCCCATACAATGCGGGGGTAGTTTTGTTACGCAAACCAAGTGGAGAACACAGGTTGTGTATAGATTACCGACTGCTGAACAGTCATACCCAGTTTCAGGTGGAACCTTTGCCGAATCCAACTCAGTTATTCGCTAGGCTCCATAAGGCTCGGTACTTTTCAAAGGTGGATCTGAGTCGGGGGTACTATCAGATACCAGTCAAACCGGAGATTCGACCACTGTTAGCTTTCAGTACACCCAGTGGACACTACGAATTCAAGGTCATGCCCTTTGGACTCAGCAATGCACCTAGTGTGTTTACACGCCTGATGAGGACTTTACTAGATCCGTTACAGGATCCATCCATCATCTCATTCATGGATGATATTCTGATTTCCAGTGACAGCTTGGATGACCACTTACAATCCTTGGAGAGAGTGTTTAATAGGCTCAAGGAAGCAGGGCTTACTGCTCGTCCAACCAAGTGCATGGTTGGTTACCAGACTCTGGAGTTTCTAGGTCACACCATCACTCCAGGACACATTGTTCCAGAAGAGAAGAACCTGGAGAAAATCAGAAATGCACCAAGACCTAAAACGAAGAAGGATGTGCGATCTTTTCTCTCGTTGTGTGGGTTCTATCACAAATTTATCCCACATTTCACTGAACTGGGAGCTCCGTTGACGGAAACCTTGAAAAAGGGATTACCGGATCAAATCATTTGGACACCAGAATGTGAGAATGCCTATAGTCAGTTAAAGGAGGCCTTGGTCAGCAAACCTGTATTACAGCTCCCTGACCTTTCCAAACAATTTGTGTTGAGAACAGATGCGAGTGCGATTGGAATTGGAGCCGCTTTGTTACAGGAAGGAAAAGACGATGCTTCGGTTTTGAAACCTGTAGCATACGCAAGTAAGAAACTTCTACAGGCGGAGAGGAATTATTCAACCGTCGAGAGAGAGTGCTTGTCCCTCGTATGGGCAGTGCAAAAATTTCAGCCATATTTGTATGGAGTTAAGTTTCGGGTCCAGTCAGATCATCAGCCCCTGATGTTCCTGGCTACTTCTCAGAAGCTCAACGCACGTTTGATGCGGTGGTCGTTGTTACTTCAACCGTATAATTTCACAGTAGAGTACATTCCTGGGAAGGAAAATGTTGGAGCGGATTTCTTGTCAAGACACCCAGCTCCTGAAGAAGAAGAATGAATCATCTGGATTAAACTCACGGTGGAGAAGAGTGAGATGGACTACTCTCTTAGGAGGGGGCCTATGTCACAAAATGAAACCGTGTGTTTATCCGGTTGATTATTACAGAGGATTTTCGGATTAAGCGGACGATCGACCAGCGACATCTATTTGTACTAACAGAGTAAACACAGTTGTACAGGTTACATCGTGTCAGCCCATAAACACATTTGGTGGTGAGGGAGAAGGATATGGAATGGTTCCGTTTGTCATCTATACTGCCGGACATCAGACGGAAATGGCTGCTGGGATTGTCACCACGGAACAGAAGAGTGACAAGTTTGTCAACATTTGAATGCAGATGGAAGCCGTGAGATCACAGGGGCAGATGTAAAACGGAAGTACCTAGTACGGAAAACAGTGCATCTGTCAATTCTTGGATTCGGAACATCAAGATGATTGGCCGCTTGGTATCGAAACTCTTTGCTGGGAGTTTACAGAAACTAGCTGGCTTGTTTTGAGAATCTAGGCAATTACTGACAACTTTGACAGGATTTAAGCCAGGAAAATAGTTCTTGACAGGGGATGATTTGCCACTGTGCCACCTGTGTGGGGGAGTAAAGGATAACGTCACGTGGACAACTTTGGTAGTTTGCCATATAAACTCGAGTTGAGATCAACTAGGGTGGACTTGAATAATGCTCTAGACAGAGTGCAGGGCACTGCAGTGCCAGTGGAAATAATATCTACCGTGTGTTAATTAGTGACTTAATTTTACACGTGCCTATATAGCAGATGTAGATATGATTTATAGGACTGCAGGAGTGCCATTTAAGGTATAACTTATTATAATATATTCGTTATAATTACTATAGACTGTGGCTTTGTTAAACTATAGTGTGATGATTAGCACTGTTAGTGGAAACTAGCTAGAGTAGTGAAGTGATACTTGGCTCTGTTAGCTAGAATAGATTAGTGAAGTGTTGATAAGCTTTACTAGTTGAGAATTGAGCAATGAGGGATAATTGGGATCTTCCCGTAGGTGTCCCTGGTGGGCGGGGTTCCGCATTCTGTTTGCTGATTTTGTCTTTGTCATAGCCTGATTCGGCTCTAGGTGGGTAGCTAATCTGCTCTATGACTAATTCTAGTTAGCTAAAGATCATTAAGCAAGGTGATAGGCTTACACTCAGCCGAAAGGATCAGTGACTAGTACTATCACCAGATGTGTTGTTTCTATCCTAGGTTCCCTACCAGATCCAAGGAAACTATACAAGTTTGGGAAAGAATTAAAAAACCCATTAGGAAGAACACCAGTTCAAGAGTCACTAGAGTTGCATACAGAACGCAACTTACGCTAGAAGGAAATTGATTCATCAAAGAGAGTGATACATACTGATGCACCACACAGCATTAGACAGTAGTAACGAACCGAGAACCGGCTAAGAGTACCTAGTGTTAGTACAGCAACAATTAACATTAGAAATTAGCACTTATGGACTGAATGGTTCGATGTGCAACGAGGATGATCTGTCGACTAACTAACTAACTGCGTACACACTACAAAGGACTTGTGCAGTTTTTTTTTTAAGGAACGATAGGAACGGACATTGTGTAGAGGGCAACCGGTCCATGATTAACTGTTAATACCACCGGTGTCTATTTCGGATGTTCATGAAATTGGATTACCAGAGGTCTACAGAGGCAAAGCAGTATTCGGCAAGATGGTTTCGGCAACGGGTGAGAAGTACATGTTCTGACGTAACGTGCTGTGGTCTATCTTTGCTGGGATCAGCTGACTGGGTTGCTGTCTGAGAGTCAGAGTCTACACACTTTATAGAACACGTCACACATTTTCTTCACATACACGTCTCATATACGTTACACTTTTATTTTAATAAATTACTCTTTATTAATTTTTAGAAGCAAGAGTTGTTGAGTATGTTGCGTTGGGGAAGTATGAGAAGGGGGGCATAGTACGACAGTGAGAGAGTGATAGGAAAAGGTGTCCATAGGCTGATGGAGTGTGTTGGACGGAAGCTGGTGGATTCTCCAGAATAGTGAGAGGAACAAAATATTATAATGTGGGTGTCGACTCTCTTCACTCCAGGGACGACACTTTAAAGGAGGACATGACAAATACATTCAATGACATGAAAAAAGATATTGCCTGGAAAGATAAACAAAATATGAACAATGAAATAGTTAAACGTTATATGTTCTCTGCACAGCAGTATGGTACAACAGTGTGAACAATGAACAAGCAGTTAGAAAATCGAAGTGAGACCCTGAACATGTATCTATACAGACAAATAGGTTGTATTCGAGGAAACCAAAACAATCAAATATAGGAGTATTCGAGAAGCTGACAGTGAAAACAGAGAAACATAGAAGTAATAACAATTAGACAAGTCAACTATTTTGGACACATACAAAATATGACACTCTAATACCAACCATACTTGAGGAAAAGGTTGAAGACACAAGATAGACAACGATACGGGTGGGAAGATAACATCAAAAGATAGATAAAAAGCAATCTGTCATTACGTACAATCAAAAAGAGAGACAGAAAGTGTTGAAGATTTATTACAGCTAATCTTTATTGTGGAGACAGTATTTCACTGAATGAGTGAGAAGAGTCTAAGCTCAACGCACGACATTTGTAGCGTAAGCAAGGATTCCAATATGTATATACCATAGTCACACATTCCATTAATATTTATTGAATTTAGCTTTTGGATGGATGAGACAGGTAGCTTAACATACGAATGTTACAGACTACAGGCTTGTCCGTGTCTTTAGCTCTCTGAATTCAGTACATAATAGGAATGGTAAATCACTACCATGTTACAGACCTCAGCTTTGTCCATGTCATTTTTTTTTTTAAACTGTTATTTAATACCTATAGTACCTTGCGGTGTAGGACAGGGGGGACTTGAGCCTGAGGAATTAAGGCCGCATGGCTAGTGCAGTCGCCGCGAACTGTACAGGTTAGAGTTTTCTTTTTGCCCCGGACAGAAAAAAACTCTACGTCTTACGAGGATTCGGATCTTATTTCAGTCCATGTTAATTAAGGTCTACGGTGTTATTGACCACAGATGTGTTCATGTCATAGACTGTACATTTATTCTATATTATGGTCTAGCAAGTTAACCCACATTGTCGACTAAAAACAAAAACCCCTTTTTATAAGTTCATTTTTAACGGTCAATTTCAAGGCATGACTGAGAATGGTAATACAGATCTCCGCATCAGTTCAACGTATAGCCCATCATACCGCGACATGTCAACACATAGATTATCAGAAGTGGTTTGTAGAAATACTGACATGAAATATGAGCGACTTAATTTGCTGAATCTGGACAAATCGAGTCTCAGCAACAGGCACTCTGAGTGGTGAGTTTAGAATTGGGCACGCAGGCTCATCTAAGATTCTGCCCTTCTTATCACTCTCTTTCATGCAGTATTTCACCCACACATTACTTATGTTATGACTCACATGCGGGAGTCGAGGGAAATGAACGAGCTGATAAACTGGCTGGCTCTGCACCCCCTGCATATGGCCAGCCCATGGATCGTGCCGATGTTATTAACGCCCTTAAAGACATGTCGAGAACAGAAGACCTTGACGTCAGTGAATCCATATCGCTGTCCAGGATGAAAGACTTGGGAGTAAGAATTGGCACGGCCAGACACAAAAGGTACATCGGGAAAACGAGGTGCCTCGTTAACCAACACAGAACTGGCACTATTAGCCACCGAACGCTGATGCTTATGCTGGGGGGGGGGGGGGGGGGAGAGGGAGGGATCTGAGCACCTATGGACCTGTCCGGAGTGCAATGGAGATACCCCAAATGATAACTGATAACTGACATTACTTATGAAGCCAAAAGAGAAAAACAAGAACAATACCAAAATATGCATTATAAAGGCATATAAAATGTGAAAAAACCCATGACTAGATGGCTCAATAACATTAATTAATGATGTGCCAATCGTTATTAGCTATGGGGGACATACAATACTATCAATAGGGGACATAATGTTTTTCTAGTGTTTTATAATTATTATTGTTGGAAAGAAACCGGAGGCCACAAAGATGTGGATTCATTGTAGTGAGAGTCAATACTGTTATAGATGCCACTGATATAGATGCTATATATATATATAACTCTGCTGACCCCCTTTTATATATCCATATATAATTGTTTGCACACTTTCGGCTCCATGTGTTCTTTTATTTGACATCTTTCACAACTGAACTTCTACGCCTTATTCCTAGCAACGAAGTATACCTAGACTGTTAAATGTTCTAATTTCATGTATTTCTTTAGATCTGTTTGTGTTGTTTTTGAGTATGATCATTATAATCTAAATGTTGATTCATTGTGTTGTAGTATATCTGATCATTGATTTTTCCACCATGTGATTTACGTTGCCACATTTGAGTTCATTATAAGTCATGTACACTGTTGTCAATATTTATTATATCTCCCTTTTTTGCAGGAGTTACACATACCTAAAATGTTATTTTCTATTGTTATATCCTGCTGCTGCCGTTGCTTCTATTATCTACAAAGAATCCCAAGGACTGATAAGAAGATCGATATCCACATACTGCAAGAGAGCCAATTAGCAAGGACTTGACAAGACATGTCTGCTCACGTGATGAGATAAGAAGGTCTGGATAAGGTTGTGTGAACATGGTGGATGGAACATATTAGAACACAGGAGCAGAACATGCTGGATTGGGTGACAAAGAAGTTGATCAACAGTCAAAGATTAAAAAAAAAAAAAAAAAACAGGTGTTTATCGTGCCTTTCAACATAGCGCATGATGATTATTGGCGATTTTTCATAGCTGACTCAAACCCAAATCGACACACAGTCAGAAATAGCCATCTCGGGTTCCCAATCCTAGCTGAGACATCAACTCTGCACTGTCAGTATCTCAGCAACAGCATCGTTTAAAATGAAGCCACTTACAGCGCAAAGTACACGGCAAACAGAAACTCCAGCAGAAGGGGAGGGTTGACGTTAATTCGAGGCTGTTGGTGACTCCCGGAATCCTGGGATGTGTTGAAACCTGTTGAACTTAGCCTGTGGAGAAAATATCTGGTATTAACTCTTGGTTTTCTAGGTAGTTGTTGTGTTAACATACACTGTCTGTGTATTAATGTAATATTAACCTTTGATGTCCCAGGTAGTTGTGCTAGCATATCATATGTGTATAAATTTAATAATAACTCTTAGTGTTCCAGATAGTTATTGTGGTAACAATCCCTATCTATGTAGTAATTTAACATTAACTCTTGATGTCCCCGGTTATTGTGTTAATATATCCTGTCTGTGTATTAATTTAACATTAAGTCGTAATGTCCCAGGTAGCTGTGTTAACACACCATGTCTATGTATCAATTTAACATTAACTCTTGGTGTCTCAAGTAGTTGTGTTAACATACACTGCCTATGCATTAATTTATCATTAACTCTTAATGCCCTGGGTATTTGTTATGTTTACATGCCTTTTCTTGGTTTTGATTTAACACTTTCTGTCCTGTAAAGGACATGCAAATTTAAAAATAAAGAAATACTCGCAGAATGTGATTTTATGTTCATGATAGCTATAACTGTTCAATACATAGCATTTTGTATGAAGTAATAAAAGCATCAAAGATGCTGCTGATAACCATGATGATTGGGATAATAATGAGAAGTTCACGGACTCACTTAATGGCCACCTGACAGAGAACTTGCAGAGAATATGTATGAAAGCTGTCGATGTTCACATTATAGTGTTGCATTATGTAGGACAGGATGATGAATCTGAAAGATAAAAACAGAAATTGAACATGTTAATACAATGCAAAATGTATCTTCTATTTTAATATGCTTAATGAATTTCAATCATGACACCCGTATAATAATCAATATCATTAAGTGCCTTATGCGCATCCAAGGTTGACTGTAATGAGTCATCACGGTGCACTCACGCCTGTCTCTTCCAATAGATCTACTGAGTGTTGTCGTCTCACGTGTAACATTGTCTTCCAGTACATCTCTTCAGTGTTGTATCCAACACTCTCCGTCCAGTGTCATCACAGTGCACTCATACATGTCTCTTCCAATAGATCTACTGAGCGTGGTCTTCCCACGTGTAACATTGTCTTCCAGTACATCTCATCAGTGTTGGGTTCCCGCGTGTAAAACTGTTTTCTGTAAATACCTTCAGTGTTGTCTTTCAACATGTAACATTGCCTTCCACTTGTTGTCTACCACATGTAATATTGTCTTTCACTTGTCTACCATACGTAACATTGTGTACACCTCAAGGAGTGAAAATGGGTCTATTACTTTAATATCCTGTAATATTTATTACCTTTATTACTTTACTTTAATATTTATTACTTTATGTTCCTTTATATTTATTACTTTACTTTAATATTTATTACTTTACTTTAATTATAACAAAAATGACACTAAATCTAGCAAACACGGTGTGTATTTCACACTCTAATTCTGGCACACAAGCTGTTCCACACATTCCTCCATGCTTTCAGAGACTTCCAGGTATTTATGGTTCTCTCACCTGTTGCGGGCACTGAACCTCTCATACTGTGGGAATGGCCCATATCTCAACATGGCATGGTACGGGCTTAGGGAATGTAGAGCTCTCTCTGTAAGTGGTTCAGCCACCCAGGCACCACGCGACTGGTCAAAGTAGAAAATTATTGGTAAATTACTGGTTCATAACAACTATCAATAAAAGACAATCTGTTAAATAAATAGGTTAAGAAAATCGTTTAATTTTAAGTGCTCAGTGTGCAAGGAAAGTGGTCCTTCACTGATACTGTGCAAATGGATAATATATCGCCAAATGTGACCTCCCATTAGGACAGAAGGAAGATATATCGCCATACTAGGATCATCGTGTTATTTGTTTTGTTTCGTGGTAGCTTCCGTAATTTCAATGCTCAGTGAACGAAAATTTACATTACAATACTTGTTCACTTGATTGTGTAACATGTTTGATCCAACCCCACTTTTTGTTGGCACTAAATCAGGTAACAAATAAAGCCAATTAGGAAACAAAGGCATAGCGGAAGACAACACCACACGAAAGAAATGGATGAAGTGCAGATAAGCAGAGAAATGTATAAACATTGACAACCACTGTAGGAATCTCTGGGCCTTATGTTAAAGCTTCTACGTGATCTGTTATGTTAGCTTCGATATCACAATAATTATTAAATCAAACCTTCACTTTCATATTATCTTTTATAAAACAGATTCAGGGTCACTCTATCTATTGTAGTAAAGCTTCATTATCTCATTCTTTTTGTTTTTCTTTAAATCAAATTATCTATCCTGTTGAAGCTTCCCCATCATATTATCTGTTCTTCTTCTTCAGCGTTCCGAGCCATTGAGGTTCTTTGCTGCAGATACAATCCGTCTCCATTCGTCTCTCTGGTTGAACTTCTCTTGCCAGTCGTTGATTCCAAGTGCTTGTAGGTCTGTATATATATTATCTCTCCACCGTCTTCTTGGTCTACCTCGGGGTCTACGGTCATTTATTTCCTGAGAGTAAGCGAGTTTTGTTTCCCTATTATCTTCCATTCTTTCTATATGCCCCAGCCATTGTAGTCTATTAGCCTTCATGATACCAGTGATTAGCGGGGACTTAAACAGATCATAAATGTCTTTGTTACTTCTTCTTTTCCACTCCCCACTTTGTGCATCCCTATGGGTCCAAAGATGCGTCTTAAAATATTATCTGTTACAAAGCTTAATTATCACATCATCTCCCTATGGGTCCAAAGATGCGTCTTAAAATATTATCTGTTACAAAGCTTAATTATCACATCATCTATTATAATAAGCTTCACTATTACAATATCTATTATAATACAACTTCACCGTCATGTTTTTATTCTGTTAGAGCTTCACTATCACATTGTCTGGTGTGTCTGAGAAATGTCTAGTATGCTGAAGAAATGTCTAGTATGTTGAAGAAATGTCTAGTATGTTGAAGAAATGTCTAGTGTGCTGAAGAAACTAAGACAATTACCACAAAGAGAACTAAAATAAAATTACCCCAAAGAAAAACAAAATGACCACAAAAGACAACGGATGTACCACTACTCTAAAGAACTTCACACATTGTTGCATATAACAATAACTGTCTAGATGAACCACGGATTTAATACATACAACAGACTATTTTAGTAGGGCAGGGAATTCATAGTTAAGATCTATTGTCTGCCAAAGTGCCACAATCACAAGTAGTCTCTTGAAATGAAGAACTTGTCATCCCAATTGTACATATGGATGTCCTCAAAACATAAGCACTATTTTCAGTATTTACATATATATGTTCTTATTGTCTGCTCTTTTCACACAGTTTTATTCTGAAAGGGGTTAAGAATTGTTTCCGCTGTAGTCGTGATTTCTCTTATCGGTGATAGTCGTTAGAACACAGGCCTGCCATGGGAGTGGTCGCGGGTTCAAGCCTTGGTAGTACCATTATTATATTATTAATCATGTTGTTTAACAGCTTTAATTTCAAGTCAGCCTCGTAAAATAGGTGCTAGATAATTTTCAGGAAGTTGCCTTGGTAGGAACGGCGTGGAGGTTGCGAACTTGTTACCATCCTCTCTTTACGTCGTGATCTAGTATGTGTGAAGTTCTAATCCTCCACACCTGCTCGATTATTAGAAACACTAATTTATTCAGAGCTTTATATTGTATTGTATATTATTTTATTTTTTTAAATTTCAAATTCAAAATTGTAAATCCCATAAGAATGGAAAAAAAAAGTAAACGCAATATATTTTGAGTTGTGAAAAAGAGGCAGAATTTAAGGACCTTCACGTACTATCAAATTTTTATACTATTAAGTGGCCAGCTACTTTCATGTTGTCTTTGCCTTTCTTAACTCGAGATCTGGTCACGTTTCTAACAGCTTCTGAGCCACATTGGCCATAGCTCAGTTTAAATACAGGTCATTTGACACAGGTCGAACAGAGGGAGTCTAGATGGTTCGGCTATGTGACAAGATTACCTCTAGACAGAATGCCACACACAGCATTAATGCTGAGATGCAGTGGGAACAGAGCAAGAGGCAGGTCTGTCACATCATGTATTAGAGGAGTAGCAGAGGAAAGGAACTTGATCTTATATGTTGCCCACACATGGACTTTGTCCAGAAAGCCCTTCACAACCTGAGGCTGACAGAAAGAAAGAACGAAAGATTATAGAAAGAAAGAAAGAAAGAAAGAAAGACAGACAGAGAGAAAGAAAGAAAGAAAGAAAGAAAGAAAGAAAGAAAGAAAGAAAGAAAGAAAGAAAGAAAGAAAGAAAGAAAGAAAAAATAAAGACGTGATGAAGACGACGAAACAGAAAACAATGACGGAAATAATGAAGATTACCACATTGAAGACAACAATGAGAATAAAGACAAAAAATACGTATACGCAAGATGACATCAACGAAGAGGAAGACGAATAAAAATGCCAAGAACGAAGAAAAGAAGAAGAGGAGGAGAAGAAGTTGGAAGAGAATGTGGAAACAATTGGAGTAAAGTGGGTTAGTGTAAAAACTAAATGGGATACACAAAGTTAAGAAAATTATGACTTTTAAGGAGTAGCCAACAAGCGTACGATGAGTTGATTGGTATAAAAGAATTTAAAGCCGCAGACCTCATGGTAGACTGATGTCTTGTTGATGGTCGGGATGCAGACACTTTCAACAACTGGTGATCCATCCAACTTGACAATCTCCTGAAAATATAGGACATGAAACAAGGTTTTACTAAACTGCTCGTTGAAATGTTGCACTAAAACATAACCAGGCAATATGTGCAGTGGATCCTAGTCGACGCATTCAAAATTAAAACAGCAAGTATAAATAAGTTCAAAACAATGTACTCCCTTAGTGTGTTTTTTTTTTTTTTTTTTTTTGGCGCTCGCTCGCTTTGAACTCAAACGTAGTCCATACACGTTACTTCTAATGCCCTGGACTGAATTTTGAGTGTAGATTAGCTTTCACTATTACTAGTGTCCCTCGCCATCTGGTGAACCCACTACCACTTCACAGGTGCTTGTAATTTACGTCCCCAAGTCAAGGATGAGAAGTTAATATTTTAATCCAACTGTCCTATGTAGGGGTTGAACCCCCTACATCAGGATCAGGTTATAAACAATAAGTTGCACGCTGTATTGCCTTACATATGTCGCAGAATCTCAGCAGGTGTACACTGCTTCACAGCCGAACATTATCAGTCATTATTTTTCCGGTGCGCTGACGACGGGATAGTGTGATCGTTCTCCACAGTTGGATATTATCTGGACATCGGCTGGACGTCAGTTGGACATCAACTGGACATCAGCATTGACCTCTTGTTCAGTGGCGAAGTACTTAACGTAAAACTGTCTAGTAAATCAACCAGGGATTGGGGTTGTCCTGCATAGGACATGCACCATTTTAAACAAATGGGTTTTCAGTATTTCAGCTAAAGTATTCTTCATGTATTTACTTCAAATGATACATAACTTTGCAGTATGCACTTGACGATATGTATTGAAATATGTCGGGCAATAAATCGCGCAACCTCATGTTTGTGGCTTCTGTGTGTAAATATAACTACGTTCCCAGAACGTTGCTGTCCCGGTGTGCAGGCTCTCAGAAACATACAATAGGAAACTGTGCTCGCTATGGCTGCGCTTGAGATGTGGGGTTGCCGTTGTAGTTTCACGCGTGTTTGCTGGGGGAGTGGGGAGATTAGTTGCCAGTGGCGATGTGATCAAGCTGTTTGCCTCACGCTCTGAAGGTTTTTACTTTTTAGTTCGTGTTCGGACCCCGTCTTCTTCTGTTCACAGGATGGGTCGGCGCTGGAGCTACGGAGTTCGTGATCTGTGCTGCGCTTCCGACAGGCCGCTGTGCAAAAAGAGACAGAGATCTAAGTGCTAAAACCCTATGCCGTGAATTTTATCTTCTTATCATTTCATGCATGTGTGCATTCAGCTACTCATCAGCGGACAGATAGACAGACAGATAGATACACATATACACACACGCGCGCGTACGCACTTAAACACATACACATCTCTGTGTTTCTATTCTACAGTAAACTGTCCTACATCGACTCTCTCTCTATCCCTTCCCCCTTTGTCTTTGGCCTCACTCCGCGAATATCAGTCAATGCCTACAATTCATTAATCGTATTGTTCTGATGCTATCTGCAGGATTGTGCGTCAGAAACCAATAAACCATCAGATGACATCCCCAACGCCGGGAATCTATATGTTATTTCTTAATTTACTATCAAGCACTAATTACCAGAATGCGTCCGGTTTCTCCATTGGCTGATTTAGACCAGCTGAGAGCTCGGTTGCCCGTGACAACATGCACGCAAAACAAAATGTTCCGGCATCGCGTCTGCCATCCATCAAGTTAATGAAACTTCACATCAGCTCATCCACTCGTGAAACACTTTCATTCCACACTGATATTGATGTAATCGGGTCAGCTGTCGGCTCTCACTTCACATCCCAGCTCTTGATGGAATTGTCAACATCATTATGTTCGTAGTTATTTTCCTCATCAGCAAAACCGCCATTATCGTGCGTCATACAGTCATACCCGTTCTCTTTATTTTCATTATTGATCTTGGCGGGAAATCATCGTCGCACCATCATTGTCATCTACAATATTCTACATCCTTCTTTGTTTTTTAACTGTTCCGTTCAAATATTTAATTTCAGGAAGTCGGTAATCATGGTGTGTTTTATAATGTTACATAGGCTGTGCTATTTATGGTACTGATTGGCGCTATTGGGGACTTTATGTTTCAGCTTAAGCGTAACGAGCCCGAAGCGCGCTGTGTTGGAAGTAAAGCTACAGTAATAGGATAATGCTAGTGTTTTAGTTGCTTCAGTCAGTGACATTCAGCTCTTTTAGATTGAGCTTTTTTGATGTGCCGCGGCTGAAAGATTTATGAAGCTGTATCAGACTCAGAGATTTCCTGACTGTGAATATTTACAAAAATATCATCAGCAGGTTCAATCCTTACACCGGTCAGCAGAACTAAAATGTTGGCCTTTCATCCTTGACTTAAGGACGTAAACTACAAGCACCTCAGAAGTCGGAGTGGATTCGCTTGATAGGAAGCTGGTAATAGGGAAAGCTAATATACACGCAAAAATCAGCCCACCGTAGCAGAGGTAGTAGCAAGTGTTTGAACTACGCTTGAGTTCTAAGCGAGCGAACCCAAAAATAAATAAAAACCTCTTTGAAAACTCAATTTGGTTGTCCGGAGATTTTCGCAATCTTCTGTAAAAACCACATCACATGTTTATGGTTTCGTGTTTTTCTATCCATGTTTACTAATTGTGCAGAAATCACAGTTACATGTTAATTAAATGTTAACTTTTCACATTGTTTGAAATCAACATGAAAGGATTCTTTTCCTGACTTGAACTGGTGGCGACGTATTGCATAAGGTGTTCTTCAGTTCATAAAATACAGCTGTTGGTTGCTCTAGTCTGCTGTTTGTTTATGTGATGCATGGGAGATCGACGACATATAAGATTTATTTTTGGGGATGTGAAGTTTTAGGCTTTCACATATATTAGATCACGGTGCAAGGAAGCAATACCATAGAGAGATAAAATATCCAAAAGATCTCTTATACCCATTTAATGCGACTTATATCGACCACAGGTGGAGGAAAAAATACCCAATAGTTCAAATACTGGAAACAATGGCAGACTGGCTAGCATGTCAGATTGCCCGATGGCAAGTGAGCTGTGTTGAGCCCCGAAGAAGTGGGCCATCTTTACAGACGCCGTGCCATACAAACAGTAGGTTTAGATGAAACAAAAATTGATGGCGGAAAATCCGAAATAAGCGTGTGTCACAATCATCGCTTAAACATTGTTAATATGGTAGCTGACATGTTGTATTACAAAAAATGACAAAATTTCGGCAATATATAATTCCATGGCAGATACGGGAAGTCGCTTAAGACGATTAATCATCCCATGGCACTCAGTCACTTAAACATTAGACAATATGTTTGAAAATGTTCATGCCCTTTTGGTGACCTGGCCTCCTGGCAAGCAACATCTGTAGACCCAGTCCACCTCTGTCTGAGATATAACTTCCAGCCAGTGTGTGACTTAGTGACTCGTGGTTTCTTAAATGATCCAGTGCCTAATGATAATATATCGCCCAAATGGGACCTCCCATTTGTACAGATGGACGATACATCGCCATTCTAAGCTCATCGTGTTATTTGTTTTGTTTCGTAGTATCATCCGCAGTTTCAGTGCTCAGTGAACGGACATTTACATTTTAATACTTGTTCATTTGATTGCCTACCCTGTTTGGTCCACACCTATTTTTTGTTTGGCATTGGATCAGTTAACTCTTTTTTTTTAAAAACCAAATAACATAAAATCTGTCACTGGCTCTTTCCCGTAATCCCAACCATCAAATAACGTGTTCTCATACTTGTTACATTTAGCGAAGAGCATACTAAGGGCATCTGGCTTACCCCCATTGACCACTCCCATTGTGTAATTATCCTTTTGAAAGTAATGTACTCTAGATCATCTACTGTCATTGTTTACTCTGTGACAGCCTACTCGCTCTGTGGTCATGTGTTCAAATCCTCTTTCCAGGCCGGCATTTATTTGTACCTATCTGGCCTCTCAAGTCAAGGACAAGAATATTTTGTCCAACTGACCGGTGTAGGGGTTGAACCGGCTACCTCGTCATCAGCAAACCGAATATGAGCGGTCTTATCATTTGGTCACGCAGACTTCATTGAAAGATCTTAAGATATAAAGAAAACTTATCAAAATACATGTTTAAAAAAACTCTAGGACTGGTGTAGTAACTAACAACGATTGCCTGAAGAGGCTAATGAAAGAATAATAATATATACTGTCAAAACTGTCATTTACTACCTTGCGGTGTATGGCAGAGGGGTCTTTGAGCCTGAGGAATAAAGGCCGCCTGGCTAGTGCAGTCGCCGCGAACTGTGCAGGTTAGGATTTTCTTTTTGCCCCCTACAGAAAAAAATCCCACACCTTACCGAGGGATCGAACCCGGGTCTCCCGAACGAGAGTCCGGCGTTCTAACCACTCGGCCAGCCGCTCCTCGAATAATATATATAACTATAGGAATTAGACACACATCGTTCTTTAGCCATGTAATGAGAAGAGAGGCATTGGAAAACATCGTGGCCACTGAAAAGGTCAGCAAGAGAAGAGACAGACCAAGACAAATAATGCATGATGGGCTGAGAGAAGAAACAGACCAAGACAAATAATGCATGATGGGCTGAGGTAGTGGTATGGAGTGTTATCATCAGCAGAGTTGATCCACAGCCCCAAGGACCAAGGTCGGTGGAGAGACGTGCCCACCCACACTGGTTGGCAGGACACATGATGATGATGACCCACAGAAATTATAGCATGTGTGATTCTTTTACACCGACATTTGGATCCTGGCTGGTGCTACAGAGTTCGCGCGCTGTGCTAAAGATTCTCCTTGTTTGACTTATGGGAGGAGACTAGAGCACTTATGAGGATATCCGTGTACATTGACAGTGCTCCTTTACAAACCAAACTACTGTCATTTATGCTTAAAGTTAGTCGCCTGTCCTTTACACGACATCGCGGTCAACCCCAGCATTTGTTATTGTGGTTTATCAGGCAAACTTTACGTTCCGTAGTTTGCCATTGCTGTCTGAACGACCGACGTTACTACTATCGAAATCAACGCAAGACGGTCTACTTCTAAATCGTCTGCAGTTGATTTCTAACTCTCGATTAGATATATCGGGGAAATGCGAGACGTGCCCCTAAGCCACAACGCCGATTTTATATATATAATTTTTTTTTTTTTTTAAAGGAGTAAAGTACTGCATATAATGTTAATTCCCCATTCCAGCCTCCGCGCTCTCTTCCCCCTCTCAAACCACCTCATTAAGCCATTAAAAAAGAAAAAGAAAATAATAATAAAACAAATCCCCTGGACCGGGTCAGTCAAGAAATGGTGTTTTAATTAATGGATCGATGCTGGAATCGATCTGTTTAATCGCTCCCGCGTTTCTACCCGAGTTATCATAGTCCTTGCTATCATAAACAAAGCGGATGGGAACGCTGGAGTGGCGTGAACAAATACTTGCTATAAAAGCACCAGCGTCCATTTGCAATACTCGAATCTGGGCCGTTAATGTTCTTACGGAGATGGCCCAGGGATTGTCTCCCACCCCTCTTTCTCCCTACAATTAATCTGACACGGCTGAGTGGTTGTGCCACTCCTATCTGTAAGTGAATCGTAGCATGGTGCAGTTTGAAAGCTCAAAGAGAAATCTTTACACAATTAAGATTGCTTTCTGTGTTCAACCGTATATATGGAGATTGATTGTAACTGGTGGAATCACAGTGATGGGCATTGGGTATTTTAGTACAAATAATCAAATAAATAGCAACAGTAAACATATTTTCAATACACAATCAGATGTGGATTTGATTCACAGGGCGCACGATTGTTCGACTACCATCGGCAGCAACAATGTAGGATAGGCTGGAGTGTTCGCTTGCCAGTCTGATGGTCGTGGATTCAAACTCGAACAGAGTGGTATTTTATCAAGTCACATGGCTCCAGGGTCGCTTCAGTCTTACAAAATTGTTGCTAGAAAATGTTCTGGGAGGTAAGGCACTGGGTCTTATTCCGTCGTTGTGTCTTTCAGTGATGTTCTGGCTTATTTCAAGTTAGTCGCATATCCTTTACAGGACGTCACAGTCAACCCTTGTATCATTGGACTGATTATGATTTCTTGCTAAGGTTACGTTCAGTAGTTTGCCATTGCTGTCTGAACTACCGGCATTCATATCTTTGTATGAAAACCAGCGAACAACGATCTGCTTCCAAATCGCCTTCGCCGTAGCGCCGTTATGGCTTAATCATTAAGTAACATATATCCTGGAGACCCTCCCCCCCCCCCCCCCCACCATCAAACCCCAACCCCAACTGACATAGACTTCCTGGTTGCCTCCGCATAAAATGGGTTCCAAGAAGGTATCTGGGAAATAAAGAAGGCCGGCGTAACACGAAGCACATCGCGGTTAGTCTAATAATATGCGGCTAGCACCTTATACCTTCATGACGTGAAACTAGGTTCTTTACTGTACTGTTGTTTGAGAGGCACCAGTATTGAGATCCCTCGAGTTTTGGCCACCACCCCCCCCCCCCCCCCCCCACCCCAATGAAGTAAAAATATATAGAACGTTTTCCACCCAGTTTTCAGAATAGGCGATTTGGGAGCAGATCTCTTTGTGTTAATTTAGATGGTATGAGTAATGGCTGTTCAGAAAGCAATAACAAACTACTGGACAAAAAATTATCTAGAACATCTCAAAGTGTCAATAAATGCTGGGGTTGAACTAACTAACCCGTGTGTTGCCGGGGCCCATAAGGGAAGCAAAGAATAGCAACACTGTAGCCTACCACGCATGTCGTAAGAGGCGACTAAGGAGGCTTGATGGTTCCGTCGCCCTGCTACTGAGAGAGTGCGTGGCGCGACACTGTGAGCTGTGAGTATCGTGTGAAGTGGTTTTGAGTCTGCCCAAGTTTGTTTGTTTTTGGAACGTGACTGCATGTTCAGAGCGATGGCAGGTGGCTATGTCCCAGAGTTGACCGGTTTTTGCCTTATGCAGAAATGCGTGGCTGCTGGGCTTCTGGTTGACTGCCACTGCCGTCGGTGATGAACTGTATTTTCGTGGACTGTGTGGGTGAACATCTAGGAAACATCCAGATAGGAAAATGACTGCCGATTCCATCAGAGATGAATTGGGTGTTTCGTGGGGGACTGGTGTGTTGGCATTCTGGCAGCGGCATTATGCACAGTGTATCTGTGCGGGCTGTTGTTTGTTGAGACTCCTGTCTTTTCCACTTTTCACATTGGGCAGTGGGGAGCGTTTTGTGTAATATTCACTGGCACAGGAACGGAGCATAATGGGGACGACCCGTTGCTGTGAAGTTGGAACTGCAACTAACTAACTAACTAACTAATTTTCCTGTTACAGTATTTATAAAAGCCAATTCCGATAATGTAGTGGCACAGGAAGTTATAAGTCGATCTCAGGCAGTGAACTTGAAATGACTATTAGTAACCGTTGATTTGAAATTTACGTACATGATTTAGCATGTACAATGGCGGTATTACAGTTACGTGTACACTGATAAATTAAATAATAACTTGGAAAGAAGATACACTGGGACACAAACAGTTAATAAAAGTATGTAAAGTAGTAACCAAAACAATTATGGTGGGCTGTATAATACATAACGAATTAAACAAGTATAGATTGAATAAGAAATGTGCCATGCCTTACTGCTACAAACACCAGTGCCTTAACTCTATGCCGTCATATTGTCTTCATACCGACTAGTCCATTTTGCCTCCAGTAAATCCTGCATCTTACCCTTCATTCCCCGTTAGTTGCTTGCTCAAACAAGTTATTTTCACATGACTAATTTAACAGCAAATCAGGGCTAAAACAAGCAAACAGATAATCCGGCACCTCGTAGGATCTGTCAATATTATCAATATGCCCGCGCTGAATCTAATCAGAGTGCGGATAAAGTCCAATGCGGGCAGGGGGAGGAAAGGTAAGGGAAAGTCCGAAGCATGTAATGAGCAAATATCATTACCAACGATTGTCTTTCTGAATTATGGTTTCGTATTTTTGTTCGGTAAAAAAAAAATAATCGTGGGCAGGTTGTTTTTGTGAATGTAGAGATAGGGTTGGTATGTGTGTATATTTGGATAGTGGAGATGCTCACTGTCTGTTGACTGACTAATATTATATGATGTGTTAATGTGGTAGTGTACAGCAATACAGGGGACCGGTAGGTAAAGAGGCAGACTAACAGACAGACATGCAGGCAGGCAGATAGACAGACACGAAGACCGACAGATAGACAGGCATTCAAGCAGACATGCAGACAGAGAGACAGACAGACGGATGTACTCGGATGCTCGGACAGACAGACAGATAAACGCATGACTGGATAAATAGATATTCATTTGATAATATAACATACATAAGTTATACGACAACAATGCCTAATATCTATATAATTGTGTGATGTAATATTTCCCTGTGACAATGAAACTGTGTTTACTGTAAATGGACGTAATATGAAAGGATGAAATACACAGTTGACGTATGAAAGGTGAGAAACAAGGATGACATAATGATAATTGTGAAAGCGTGCCTAATTCTCAGCTCTCTGAAAGCAAGTCTCTCTCTCTCTCTCTCTCTCTCTCTCTCTCTCTCTCTCTCTCTCTCTCTCTCTCTCTCTCTCCACCCCTCTCTATCTTCTAATTTACTTCCCATTTGCTTCCTATGGCTGAACACATTAAAGAGCTTTCAGAAGCCCGCGCTTTCATTGTCCCACATCTGTAATTTGCCCTGAACCCATTCTCCTCCTTGCTTGCGTTTCAGCAAAGAAATATGGGTGCACTTTTACACCTCACCAGTGCCCTATTTACACATTCAATCAGTTTTCTGTTCAATCGTTCACCACAGGCCTGAAACAAGCAGAAATAGAGAACACGCGAGCTGAAAATAACTACAGACAAAACACAGTTAATTTGTGAAAATGTAAATTAAACAAGGAACGAAAGAATTGTATTGTAAAAGAATACAAAGCTGGGTGTCCAGGCTTCGGCGCTGTGGCTTAAGGGCGGTGAAAGTGTTTCACAATTCCCCGACACACCGAGTCGAGGGTTCGGAATCAGCTGCATTGCGTTGATTTAGGTAGTTTGGTCGTACAGAGAGCAATGACAAACTAATGAACGTAAAATTTGCCCAGTAAATCGCACACAGTCAAAATGCTGAGTTCGAGAGAGAGAGAGAGAGAGAGAGAGAGAGAGAGAGAGAGAGACAGAGAGAGACAGAGAGACAGAGACAGAGAGAGAGAGAGAGAGAGAGAGAGAGAGAGAGAGAGAGAGAGAGAGAGAGATGACAGACGAGTAGGGGAATTCAAAACATGTAGGATTGGTTGAATAGTTTGCTGGTTGATTTGTGGTTGGTTGATTGGTTGGTTGCTTGGGTAGTTGCTTGATTCGGTAGTTGGTTGGGTATTTGGAGTATGGCTAGCTGGTTGGTTGGTTGTTTGGTTGGTTGGTTGGTTGGTTGGTTGGTTGGTTGGGTGTTGGTTAGTTGGTTGGTTGGCTAGTTGGCTGATAGGTTGACTCCTCTGAAAGACGTGTTTACTCTTTAGTCTGAATCATTGCCACATGATTCGTTTGAACTCCGAAGAGGGCTTGTGTCTATCGAAGTGAGGACATTCTGGAAACGGTCCTCTCCACATGGTACCAAAGTGAGGACATTATAGAGACGTTCCTCTCCACATGGTACCGAAGTGAGGACATTATAGAGACGTTCCTCTCCACATAGTACCGAAGTGAGGACATTATAGAGACGTTCCTCTCCACATGGTACCGAAGCACTATTAAATATGTTCTAGACAAAAAGTGGTTCTAGATACAAACGTGCAGGTGTGATAATGTTCTAGATACATTCATAAAGATGTGATAATGTTCTAGATACAAACATGCAGATGTGATAATGTTCTAGACCCAGTCATACAGATGAGATAATGTTCTAGATACAAACATGCAGATGTGATAATGTTCTAGACCTAGTCATGCAGATGAGATAATTTTCTAGATACAAACATGCAGATGTGATAATGTTCTAGACCCAGTCATGCAGGTGAGATAATGTTCTAGATACAAACATGCAGATGAGATAATGTTCTAGATACAAACGTGCAGATGAGATAATGTTCTAGATACAAACATGCAGATGTGATAATGTTCTAGATACAAACATGCAGATGTGATAATGTTCTAGACCCAGTCATGCAGGTGTGATAATGTTCTAGATACAAACATGCAGATGAGATAATGTTCTAGATACAAACATGCAGATGTGATGATGTTCTAGACCCAGTCATGCAGGTGAGATAATGTTCTAGATACAAACATGCAGATGAGATAATGTTCTAGATACAAACATGCAGATGTGATGATGTTCTAGACCTAGTCATGCAGATGAGATAATGTTCTAGATACAAACATGCAGATGTGATGATGTTCTAGACCCAGTCATGCAGGTGAGATAATGTTCTAGATACAAACATGCAGATGAGATAATGTTCTAGATACAAACATGCAGATGTGATAATGTTCTGTATAAGTCATGCAGATGAGATAATGTTCTAGATACAAACATGCAGATGAGATAATGTTCTAGATACAAACATGCAGATGAGATAATGTTCTGTATAAGTCATGCAGATGAGATAATGTTCTAGATACAAACATGCAGATGAGATAATGTTCTGTATAAGTTATGCAGATGAGATAATGTTCTAGATACAAACATGCAGATGAGATAATGTTCTAGATACAAACGTGTAGGTGTGATAATGTTCTGTATAAGTCATGCAGATGAGATAATGTTCTAGATACAAACATGCAGATGAGATAATGTTCTAGATACAAACATGCAGATGAGATAATGTTCTAGATACAAACATGCAGATGAGATAATGTTCTAGATACAAACATGCAGATGTGATAATGTTCTAGATACAAACATGCAGATGTGATAATGTTCTAGATACAAACATGCAGATATGACAATGTTTTAGATACAAAGAAAGGCATATTAGACAATGTTCTTGATACAGACAGGAATATATTAGATAATTTTCTAGATGCATACAGGGAAAGATTAGATAATGTTCTAGATACAGATAGGAACAGATTATATAATATTCTAAATATAGACAGGGACAGATTAGATAACATTCTAGATGCAGCCAGGAACAAATTAGACAATGTTCTAAACACAGACAGGGACAGATGAGATCGTGCTGTAAATTCAAACGGACAGCTTTGATAATATTCTTGATTACAAATAAGAACAGATTTGATAGTATTCTAGAATCAAACAAAGTCAGATTTGATACTGCTTTAAATACAAATAAGAACAGGTTGAAGAAGACATATCAAGAGCTGTGTTCAAATCAGTATTTCTCGCACCTGTTAAGGAATATGACCTCTTCCATTGCCGCTACTCATCTCGTGTGGTGTAAAGAAAGCTCAGATATTGTCCTCTGGTACATGTGACCTTATCTGACACTCACACATTGTAAGAGTGCCTGAAACGCGACCAGCGAGTCGCCTAAAGGCAAAAGAAAGACCTGAAATTAAGATCACTGTGTAGACGGACTTGAAATAAGATCTTTTTGTTTCCGGTGTCAGCCATACAGATTTTGTACTAACCAATCACAAATCAGTTCATCATCAATATTCATGTTATCTCCGCAGTGATTGTTGTAATTAACCAATCACAAATCAGATAATCATCATCACCCATGTAATCTCTGCAGTGAATATTGTATTAAACAATCACTAGTCACATCACCATCATTATCCATGTAATCCCTACAGTGAATGTTGTATTAACCAATCACAAGTAAAACCATCATCATTCATGTAATCTTCGCACAGGAATGTTGATGATAGTAGATCCCCAACAGTTTCTGTCCTGAGATTTCCGTTGTCCATTCTATCTGGCTGTATCCTAATCGTTGAATACTTCCCTAACACAAGACTATATGGACTTATACTGGGTTTTTGTAAAGTCTCACTAGACTTTGTAGAACAAATTTGGAAAAAGAAATGTTTTCTTCCGTTGATAGCACCATTCTGTTTGGAGTGCAAAGAATTACTCCAGCAGAAGACAGCCATCCGCTGCATATTGCTTCCCGAAGGACTGTGGAGCAGAATTTTTGATGACAGCATGTACTTCATTTTTCAAATTTGTTCTACATACAAAGTGCAGTGAGACTTTACACAGACCCGGTATTTTCGACATATTGATTAAACACGAAGAAACGTACAATAGAACGCAACTTTGATCGACGTGGTCGAAAAGATAAAAGCCCTCTCTCATAAACTTCCAACGCGCTGATGAGAGGTTCATCCCTCACACCGCCATTAAGTTGGAAGTACAATTGCCTATAAAATCATCATGGTGTTGATTGCAACGTCCTGCAAAAGACATACACAATTATTGTTTTTATTTATTAGCGAATGTAACGTGTTGTGTCAGTTATTCTTGCAAGAGAAGCCCTGCTGTGAAGAGGCCGGCTCATGGAAGGTAGAGGTCACTATTACTGGCATGAGGACATGGTTTATGTTACTGCATCCAACCGGAAATACTCTAATGCCACTCCAACGAGAGAAAACCTGGCTGAGGTGGATAAATTATTCAAAGTGTACAATCGCTAATGGTCTGAGCGAGTGTATTCTATGATGGACGTTATCATTATAAAGATGAAAGGATCAGTATTGACGATGTAAAGTGGACCGATGTGAAATGAAACAGTTGACTATAAACCATCGTCATTATTTGGCAACGAGAATGTTGAGATGATTAAGTGCCATGGGATGATTAATAGTGTTTAGTAATTTCCCATATCTGCCATGAGCGTATTTTTTTTTTTTTTTTTTTTTTGCATATCCTTTACAGGAGATCGCTGTCAACATCAGCATCTTTCAGCTGTATGTTGATTTCTTTGCAAGATTACGCTCAGTAGTACCATATTAACAACGTTTAAGTCATAACTGTGAGACCTCTTCCCCCCCCCCCCTCCCCCCGTACGTCCATTTACCGCCGTCCATTTTTGTTTGGGCCAAGCCTAATTTGTTGTTTGCCACTGAATCTGTTAAATGTATTCCTAGCGAAAGAACAGCGGACAGTATCATGGACGAAATCACCATTTATGAATACGTCATATTAAATGGCCGGTCTCTCTGGCTGTGGGGTTACAACACTTTCTCTCTGTAATCCCGTTTATCACGCAGAGTCTCGCAGCGGAGCGAGAACTGAGGTGGTTCGACCCCCGCTCGTGACTTGCGGATACTGAGCCGGCCGCTCAGAAAGCAATGGCAAACTACTGAGCGTAATCTTGCCAAGAGATCAACAGACAGCTGAAAGATGCTGCTGTTGACAGCTAAGTCCTGTAAAAGGATACGCAAAACATTTAAACATATTAAATGGTTGAGCCTAATAACAACCTTGGTTGTTAATGACTGTCATCGTTTTCTGCAAATTGGGTTGATGAGTTGATTGACCAACAGTGTAGCGCTCTCACAAACAGTCGGCGCAGGCGCCGTTAGTATCCAGCCAGAAGACGGCGGCAGCAAGAATGTTCGGAACAAAATTATCCTCTCTCAACAACCAATACTAAACCTCTGGCTAAACACTAACCATATTTCGATGCTATTCGTCCATTTGATTCTGTTACGTCCTCTCATCATCATCATCATCATCATCATCATCATCATCATCATCATCATCATCATCATCATCATCATCATCATCATCATCATCATCCAGTGTCTTGCCGGCTGGCGTGGGTGATCATGCCTCTCCACAAATTGCGATCTCCGACGTCATGGATCATTTCGTGTGTTGATTCCTTTCGGCGCCATGACACAAGACTGTCAAGAATCTTCTCACACTGTCTTCCTCTATCCATCTTTCCGCAAATATTTTCATTTGTCACAACATGTTCCAGTTTTTTTCTTCTCATAACGTGGCCAAGAAAAAAAAAAACGATGACTGCCTCTTTCTGATGTATGTGATAAGTTGTCTTTGCGACTCCGCTTCCTTGAAACATCCACATTGCTCATTTTGGCTGTCCAATTAATTTTCAGCATTTTTCTATAAAACCACATCTCCAAGGGTTCCAGGGATCTTTTCACCTGTTTACTACTAATTTTCCCGGATTCACACTGATTCTATGTAACATGCAAGAACTCTTGTTCTAACTTTCAATGACTTATTTCACAAAACGTTTTTCATTTAATAGAATGCAGTTTTTGCTTGCCCTATTCTTCTCTTTATCTCAGTGGTGTATCTTCCATCTGATGTTACCCATGTGCCTAGATATCTGAATTTCTGCACTTGCCCCAAAATAACGTCCTTTACTTTAATCGCACATTTAGGCACAATCTGTTTCTTTGATATCATCATGACGTCTCTCTTTCTATCAATCATCCTAAGACCCATTTTGTTTAACTTTCTACAACCACTGTATCTATCATTTCCTCTAGATCTTTCTTGACTTGATGCTATCAAGACGATGTCATCAGCATAAAGTAAGTTATTTACATTATGTCCACCAATCAGGATCCCTGACATATTTTCTATAGATCTCTGAAGCCTGCCATCCTCAAAGACGGCCAATGGGAGATTGACTACGTCCCCCCTCAAGTGCCTATTGGTTTACACAAAATATAAAGACAGCACCACACACCAAATTTGCCTTAAAGGGTGTAAAAATAGTTCTTCACTTGTGTTTATATCCTTCCAGAATTAATGTACGGTTTTATTCGGCTTGTAAAAGACATTACTTTCGTTGCTCACGGTTATCTCCGTAGGTGCAACAGTCTCTTCCCCAACGATAAATTCACCACTATGCACGAACTCCGCAGCATTACCGAGGCTCCATACGTGTGTATACTAGACTAACACTTGCTATGAATACTCTACTGTGAGCATGTTTTCTAATATTTTAAAATGTAGCCAGAGCAGAGTTAATATAAGCACATAAAAACAGGAAAGCCACCCTAAATCAAAGGCCACCTTGATGTTCCTGGGCGTGGTCAAGAAGGTAACGTAGACGCAGGTAGTAGTGGCCAAATTGTTGCTGAAGAGAGTCATCTCAGCTATCGGTCAATCAGGATTGTTGAGGATATGGATATCTGTGCTCAAATCAGTGGTACAACTGCTGATACTATTGATCAATACCAAAGCAATTGACCACTGACGGAGCACAGAACCCTACGTGGAGTCCTCTTCAAGTCTGGAGTTGGAGCCCCTGTTTCTTGGAATAAGTTTGATTACCGTTGTACCACAACATGTGGTTTTGAGTTACAGTTAGGTATACAAACAAATGAAAATTACAAGGAATACCATTAATTGATCATATGAACGATTACAATGAACTTCTTCTTCTTCTTCTTCTTCTTCTTCTTCTTCTTCTTCTTCTTCTTCTTCTTCTTCTTCTTCTTCTCCTCACTTCTCCTCCTCCTCCTCCTCCTCCTTCTTCTTCTTCTTCTTCTTCTTCTTCTTCTTCTTCTTCTTCTTCTTCTTCTTCTTCTTCTTCTTCTTCTTCTTCTTCTTCTTCTTCTTCTTCTTCTTCTTCTTCTCCTCACTTCTCCTCCTCCTCCTCCTCCTCCTTCTTCTTCTTCTTCTTCTTCTTCTTCTTCTTCTTCTTCTTCTTCTTCTTCTTCTTCTTCTTCTTCTTCTTCTTCTTCTTCTTCTTCTTTATCTTCTTCCTCTACTTCATATACTCTATGCCGCTTGACGTTGATGATTATATAACTCTTAGAACTTAGTACAACATTATAAAAACAGAGGTTCCTTTAAAAATACAAAATAGTACTAAGCAATACATCACATGAATCAACATTCTTATACTGGGAACTACTCTTGTAAAGCAAAATAATAACAATTTAATTTATTAACGTAAAACTCTCAATTAAAAAGCCAAAAAAGAAAACAAATTAGCAGAATTATAATGCCAACTCAATATACAATGTTAAAAGTAAGACGCAACATGAATATCTTTATTGATCAACAAGCACAAATAGACACATGACAATAAATAACAATAAAAAAATATACAAACAAAAATAAATAACAATAAAAGACTAGACATGAAAAGAAATAACAGTAAAAGAACAGACACACAAAATGAAATAACAATAAAAGAATAGTCACATGAAAAGAAATAACAATAAAAGAATAGTCACCAGTTATCAGTTATCAGTTATCAGTTGGGGTATCTTCGTTGCACTCCGGACATGTCCATAGGTGCTCAGATCCTCCCCCCAGCATATTCATCAGCGTCCGGTGGCTAATAGTGCCAGTTCTGTGTTGGTTGACGAGGCGCTTTGTTTTCCCGATGTACCTCTCGCGTCTGGCTGTGCCGATTCTTACTCCCAGGTCTTTCATCCTGGACAGCGATGTGGAATCACTGACGTCAAAGTCCCCTGTTCTCGCCATATCTTTAAGGACGTTAATAACATCGGCACGATCCATGGGCTGGACATCTACAGGGGGTGCAGAGCCAGCCAGTTTGTCAGCTCGTTCATTTCCCTCGACTCCCGCATGTCCCGGGACGAAGATGAAGGTGACTTTACGGACAACAGACTTCCGCAGCGATTCAGTCCACTGTCTACGTACAGATCCAGCTTCGACCTTCTGAATCATGCTCATTGAATCACTTAGTACACACACGTTGGTATAATGCTGTGATTCCAGCCATATGAAAGCCTGTGTAACTGCCATCACCTCCATCGTCATGCTGCTCGTGGTCATAGAGTGGGCACCACTGGATTCTTGAACGGTTCGGCCCGCCGAACGGGCTGTAAATGCCCACGCACTTCTCTGCTGCTTTACGACAGATCCATCTGTATAGATGAGCACTTCGGGGCTATCTGAGTGTTCATAGATGAGCGCGTTAACCTCTGCATTGACAGCGGCAGGGTTCTGCTCTCTGCGCCGTCTGTCGAGTGTGATAATGCAGGAGAAAGTGCACTTAAAAGCTGGAGGCACGGGCACCCATTCCTTGCCGGGGTTGATACTGGTGAGACTGCAGACCTGTCTGACGACATCTTCCTCCCGACCCATCCATGATTTGCTCCTCTTTAGCCTGTCACCCTTTTCTCTGAATATAGCGTCATGCAGAGGGTGCTGCTCATCTGCACTTATTTTTAAGTATGCACGAGCTCTCCAGATCTTGATCCTGTGTTCCATTGTCGGGAAGTCAAGGAGGTATCTCATTGCTACACAGCTGGTGTCTCTCGTGCAGCCCAAAATGATGCGCATGGCTTCGTTTTGTACCTTTTCAAGTCTTCCAATCTGTGTAGGGCTGACAGTGAGGATGGCCAGGGCATACTCGATGCATGAAAGCACAAGTCCTTGGAACAGAAGTATTAGCAGTCTTTGCTCGATATTGGCAGTCGCCATGACTCTCATTGCTGACAAACCTTTTCGAGCCTTCGTTATGACATAATCGACATGATCTCTGAAGGACAGGCTACGATCAAGCCTCACGCCAAGATATGTCATTGACTGGGTTCTACTCAAACTGCTCCCATCCATTCTTACTGCTGGCAGGTCTGTTTTCACAATATGGTTGTTTAGTGAGAACCATGTAACCGTTGCCTTTGCAGGGTTGACAAGGGCATCGGCATCAGCACACCATGAGGAAATTCGATCTAGTTCGCCCTGCATATCATTGGCAACCGCCTGTCTATCTCGACCCTGTCGATACACGAGGATGTCGTCAACGAATTACAGAGTCCTACCCCTCCCGTCCAACTGTTGTTCAGTGATCGGCACCGTATACACGTTGAATAGTCACATGAAAAGAAATAACAATAAAAGAAAGACACACAAATAGAAATAACAATAAAAGAACGGAAACGTGCAAAGAAAGAACAACAAAAGAATGGACACACGAAAGGAAATAATAAAATAACAGACATACGAAAAGAAATAAAGATAAAATAATAGTCATATGAAAAGAAATAACAATAAAGCAATAGACATATTAAAAGAAATAATAATAAAACAATATATCCCCCTAATAAATATAAAAGTCGTACATGTTGTTGCACATAAAGGTTATTTATGCCTTCATATTAAGGTTATAACTGTGTCCAAACTGTGGCACGAGATAGCAAAGTATAGGACAGATTGGTGAGAGAAGGTATATGCTATAACAAGAGATACATGGAAGAAGAAGAAGAAGAAGAAGAAGAAGAAGAAGAAGAAGAAGAAGAAGAAGAAGAAGAAGAAGAAGAAGAAGAAGAAGAAGAAGAAGAAGAAAGAAGAAGAAGAAGAAGAAGAAGAAGAAGAAGAAGAAGAAGAAGAAGAAGAAGAAGAAGAAGAAGAAGAAGAAGAAGAAGAAGAAGAAGAAGAAAATGACGAAGGAGGAGTAGGAGAAGAGGAGGAGAAGGAGGAGGAGAAGAAAATGACGAAGGAGGAGAAGGAGGAGGAGAAACCTAGTGTGAAACAGCAATATATTTTTCCGGCATGGAAAGCCATACCAAGGCTCCTTTTAAGATGAAGACATAAATAAAATGCCAAATAATAAAATAGACGAGAAAAACAGATATTGATGTAGCTGGGAAGAAGGATCGAATGCGTCTAGACGTTAGGAATGCAAATTTGCTGAATGTTTACCGCGGTTAGATATTGTTAAAGCTATTGTGTGTTTTACTGATGATTGTGGTAGGCGGCGTTACATGATTTCAAAATAAGTTTAATCAAAACTTGCTATAGCAGTGTGCAAGTTTTAATATCTAAAGTAGAGTGTGAATTTTGTCATCAATAGTAATGTGTAGTAATCAGTAGTGGTGTACGTTTTTTTTTTACCTCACTATACTCATTTATGCGTTTTACTATCAACATTAGTTTATGTGTTTTACTATCAACATTAGTTTATGTGTTTTACTATCAATATTCTCTCTCACTCTGTCTGTCTGTCTGTCTGTCTGTCTGCCTGCCTGCCTGCCTGCCTGCCTGCCTGTCTGTCTGTCTGTCTGTCTGTCTCTCTATGCGCGCACGCACGCACACACACACACACACACACACACACACACACACACACACACATTAATACTTAAACCTTACTATTGACTGTCATGTAAATAAAGTTTCACATATCACTCACCCCCTGCTTGTGTCAGTGATACCCTCATTTCTGACAGCCTCCCTCTCTCTCTCTCTCTCTCTCTCTCTCTCTCTCTCTCTCTCTCTCTCTCTCTCTCTCTCTCTCTCTCTCTCTCTCCCCCCACCTTCTCTTACAAACAACATACAACGTAGCACAGACACACAGTCATGGAACGACGAGAGAGCAAACACATCAAGTCAATGAAAGCCCACGTTGAAGAAATCAAATTAAGGGAAATCAAATATTTTGAGCAATGAAAAGAAGAAGAAGAAGAAGAAGAAGAAGAAGAAGAAGAAGAAGAAGAAGAAGAAGAAGAAGAAGAAGAAGAAGAAGAAGAAGAAGAAGAAGAAGAAGAAGAAGAAGAAGAAGAAGAAGAAGAAGAAGAAGAAGAAGAAGAAGAAGAAGAAGAAGAAGAAGAAGAAGAAGAAGAAGAAGAAGAAGAAGAAGAAGAAGAAGAAGAAAGACGGATGCCTGGAAATGACAACTCTGAAGCAAGGCTGACGGGAAACTGACAACTCTAAAGGCAGGTAGACGGGAAAATGACAACTTTGTAGGAAGGTAGACGGGAAAATGACCACTGTGAAGGAAGGTATGTGGGAAAATTACAACTCTGGAGCAAGGAAAATGAAAAGAGCGAGCCTACAACGTTGGTGGTTTCAAGATGCGGGAGAGCATTTACACAGCAGCCGTGGTAGCACATTAGGCTTGTTGTAGAGCAGTGGTTCTCAACCGGTGGGGAATTCCCCCCTAGGGCCCTAGGGGAATTTTAGGGTTTCCATGAGGGGAATTAAGAGTATTTCAAGATCGCGTTAATACAAGAACCGATTACTTGATATTGTTTTTCACTCCATACTTTACGATTCTGTACTTCTCGCCCTTCTGAAATTCGTTTTATAACGTAAGTAGACCCGCAAATCACGTTCTATGTAGACGTCTAGACTTGTTCTAGTATGTGTTATTAAATTTAGCTTCCATTTTTACGTATTCTGTGTAGGGGCGGGGATTCATATGGAGGACATGCGAAGGAGGGGGATGACATTTTGAACATGAGGTGAAGGAGTGCAAGGGCCAAAAAGGTTGAGAACCACTGTTGTAGAGGGACATTTTGAAGGACTATTATTGGGTTGGGTGAGGGGGTTGTGCCACGAGCGAGGACACACATACACACACACTATTATACATAGAAAAACAAACACACCACTATAGATAGTAAAACACACATACACACTACTATAGATAGTAAAACACACACTACTATAGATATTCGAACACATACACTACTGTGGATAGTAAAACACACACACACACACACACACACACACACACACACACACACACACACACACACATACGCACACATACTGAAGATAGTGAAACACATACACTACTATAGATAGTAAAACACACACATACACTTTGACAAACAAATATGACAGGAACAAGTGTCACAACGTAGCCGAAAAAGACATAGCAGAGAGAAAATAGTCATATAGTTACATATTATATACCGAAACTAATACAGAGGGATTGGTTCCATTCAATCACATACGTCTCCTCAATCGGGTTCTGTAAATTTG